>JAKDEW010000613.1:0-182549 GCA_021963965.1 Artemisiospiza belli
CCATTAAACTTACTGATTTTCTGCTTTTTTCAATTGCATTTCATTTGAACTTATCTCCTTTCCAGAGTGTTTGCAAGCCTTTCTTTTGGGATTCACAAGATTCCTTTTCCCTTCCCGAAAGGAAATTTCATTTCCTTTCGGGAAGGGAAAAGAAATCTTGTGATTTCAATGGGGACGAATCGAAGAATCATTAATGCATTTCCCTGCCCTTGATGGCATGCCATGCCTTTTGGTGGCTTTGACTTGGGGAAAGATTTTTTTCATTTTTTGGTTGATTTCTGAAGTGTCCATGCCATGTCCTCATATCTTGCCACCTAAGTTGTGTCTTCCTCCTTGACTTTTTCCCCTGCTTTTGCAACATCTGTGAGCTTAGTTTTTGCATCTTTTGGTCCTTCGCACTGCACCTGATATTATCCCGGGCCATTTCCTTACAGTCACTAAATTTCCCAAAGTTTCTTTTTTTCTCCTCCAATTACAATTCCTTTGATGGTGTCTCCGCTCCAGCCTGTTTGTAGGCCCTTCTTTTCTGTTTTGGCCTTCAGTGGGGGATCAGATTTGGCAAGCTTTGCTGCATGTGCCTGCACTTGCTGGCGTATGGCCTGCCTGCATTTTGAAGGCTTTGACTTTGGGAACGATTTTTTCTTGTTTTTCTTTTTTCTTGTTTTAAATATTTATGCCATGTCCCTCATATCTTGCCCCCTAAGTTGTGTTTTCCTCCTTGACTTTTTCCGCTGCTTTTGAAATATCTGTGAGCTTTGTTTTGGCATCATTTAGTCCTTCGCACTGCACCTGACATAATCCCGGGCCATTTCCTTACAGTCACTAAATTTACCAAATTTACATTTTTACTTTTCCTAATGCAATATTTCCGATGCTGTCTCCATCCACCGCCCCTCACTGCCTGAAGCCCTGCCCCTCACACAGGGAGCCCCAGCCATGACTGCCTAGTGCCCCGCCCCGCACTGACTGGATCCCCACCCCTGAAAGCCTGGAACCCCGCGCCTCACTCATGGGGCCTTGCCCTTCATAATTGGAGCCCCGCCCCTCAAAGATGGAGCCTTGCCCCTGACTGCATGGAGCCCTGCCCATGCCTCATGGATCCCCGCCCATCACTGGCTGGAGCCCTGCCCCACAAACATGGAGCCCTTTCCCACACATGGAGCCTTGCCCCTCTCTGGCTGGAGCCCTGCCACTAACACAAAGAGCCCCGGCCATCACTGCCCTGAGCCCCCGCCCCTCACTGACTGGATCCCCACCCCTGAAAGCCTGGAACCCCGGCCTTCACTCATGGGGCCTTGCCCTTCATATTTGAAGCCCCGCCCCTCAAATATGGAGCCCTATCCCTCACTGCATGGAGCCCTGCCCATCCCACATGGAGCCCCGCCCATCACTGGCTGGAGCCCTGCCCCACACACATGGAGCCTTTTCCCTCACACATGGAGCCCTGCCCCTCTCTGGCTGCAGCCCTAACCCTAACACATGGAGCCTCGGCAATCACTGCCTAGAGCCCCACCCCTCACTGACTGGATCCCCACCCCTCACAGCCCGGAACCCCGCCCCTCACGCATGGAAACCCCTTCCCTCACTCATGGAGCCCTGCCCATCCCACATGGAGCCCCGCCCATCACTGGCTGGAGCCCTGCCCCACACACATGGAGCCGCTTCCGTCACACATAGAGCACCGCCCCTCACTGCCTGAAGCCCTGCCCCTCACACATGGAGCCCCGCGTTTGTAGGTCCTTCTTTTCGGTTTTGGCCTTCAGTGGGGATCAATTTTGGCAAGCTTTGCTGCATGTGTCTGCACTTGCTGGCGTATGGCCTGCCTGCATTTTGATGGCTTTGACTTTGGGAAAGATTTTCTCTTGTTTTTTTTTTTTTGTTTAACTGTTGATGCCATGTCCCTCATATCTTGCCCCGTAAGTTGTGTCTTCCTCCTTGACTATTTCCCCTGATTTTGCAACATCTCTTAGCTTAATTTTTGCATCTTTTGGTCCTTCGCACTGCACCTCATATAATCCCGGGCCATTTTCTTAGAGTAACTAGATTTCCCAAATTTCCTTTTTTTCTCCTCCAATTGCAATTCCTTTGATGGAGTCTCCGTTCCAGTGTGTTTGTAGGTCCTTCTTTTCTGTTTGGGCCTTCAGTGGGGATGAATTTTGGCAAGCTTTGCTGCATGTGCCTGGACTTGCTGGTGTATGGCCTGCCTGCATTTTGATGGCTTTGACTTTGGAAAAATTTTTTTTTTTCGTTGTTTTGTGAAGTGTCCATGCCATGTCCCTCATATCTTGCCCCCTAAGTTGTGTCTTCCTCCTTGACTTTTTCCCCTGCTTTTGCAACATCTGTGAGCCTATTTTTTGCATGTTTTGGTCCTTTGCAATGCAGCTGATTTCCTCACAGCCTATTTTTTGAAGACATTAAAATTACTGATTTTCTGCTTTTTTCAATTGCATTTCATTTGAACTTATCTCCTTTCCAGAGTGTTTGCAAGCCTTTCTTTTGGGATTCACAAGATTCCTTTTCCCTTCCCGAAAGGAAATTTCATTTCCTTTCGGGAAGGGAAAAGAAATCTTGTGATTTCAATGGGGACGAATCGAAGAATCATTAATGCATTTCCCTGCCCCTTATGGCATGCCATGCCTTTTGGTGGCTTTGACTTGGGGAAAGATTTTTTTCATTTTTTGGTTGATTTCTGAAGTGTCCATGCCATGTCCTCATATCTTGCCACCTAAGTTGTGTCTTCCTCCTTGACTTTTTCCCCTGCTTTTGCAACATCTGTGAGCTTAGTTTTTGCATCTTTTGGTCCTTCGCACTGCACCTGATATTATCCCGGGCCATTTCCTTACAGTCACTAAATTTCCCAAAGTTTCTTTTTTTCTCCTCCAATTACAATTCCTTTGATGGTGTCTCCGCTCCAGCCTGTTTGTAGGCCCTTCTTTTCTGTTTTGGCCTTCAGTGGGGATCAGATTTGGCAAGCTTTGCTGCATGTGCCTGCACTTGCTGGCGTATGGCCCTGCCTGCATTTTGAAGGCTTTGACTTTGGGAACGATTTTTTCTTGTTTTTCTTTTTTCTTGTTTTAAATATTCATGCCATGTCCCTCATATCTTGCCCCCTAAGTTGTGTTTTCCTCCTTGACTTTTTCCGCTGCTTTTGAAATATCTGTGAGCTTTGTTTTGGCATCATTTAGTCCTTCGCACTGCACCTGACATAATCCCGGGCCATTTTCTTACAGTCACTAAATTTACCAAATTTACATTTTTACTTTTCCTAATGCAATATTTCCGATGCTGTCTCCATCCACCGCCCCTCACTGCCTGAAGCCCTGCCCCTCACACAGGGAGCCCCAGCCATGACTGCCTAGTGCCCCGCCCCGCACTGACTGGATCCCCACCCCTGAAAGCCTGGAACCCCGCGCCTCACTCATGGGGCCTTGCCCTTCATAATTGGAGCCCCGCCCCTCAAAGATGGAGCCTTGCCCCTGACTGCACGGAGCCCTGCCCATCCCTCATGGATCCCCGCCCATCACTGGCTGGAGCCCTGCCCCACAAACATGGAGCCCTTTCCCTCACACATGGAGCCTTGCCCCTCTCTGGCTGGAGCCCTGCCACTAACACAAAGAGCCCCGGCCATCACTGCCCTGAGCCCCGCCCCTCACTGACTGGATCCCCACCCCTGAAAGCCTGGAACCCCGGCCTTCACTCATGGGGCCTTGCCCTTCATATTTGAAGCCCCGCCCCTCAAATATGGAGCCCTATCCCTCACTGCATTGAGCCCTGCCCATCCCACATGGATCCCCCGCCCATCACTGGCTGGAGCCCTGCCCCACAAACATGGAGCCCTTTCCCTCACACATGGAGCCTTGCCCCCCCTCTCTGGCTGGAGCCCTGCCACTAACACAAAGAGCCCCGGCCATCACTGCCCTGAGCCCCGCCCCTCACTGACTGGATCCCCACCCCTCACAGCCTGGAACCCCGGCCTTCACTCATGGGGCCTTGCCCTTCATATTTGAAGCCCCGCCCCTCAAATATGGAGCCCTATCCCTCACTGCATGGAGCCCTGCCCATCCCACATGGAGCCCCGCCCATCACTGGCTGGAGCCCTGCCCCACACACATGGAGCCTTTTCCCTCACACATGGAGCCCTGCCCCTCTCTGGCTGCAGCCCTAACCCTAACACATGGAGCCTCGGCAATCACTGCCTAGAGCCCCACCCCTCACTGACTGGATCCCCACCCCTCACAGCCCGGAACCCCCGCCCCTCACGCATGGAACCCCTTCCCTCACTCATGGAGCCCTGCCCATCCCACATGGAGCCCCGCCCATCACTGGCTGGAGCCCTGCCCCACACACATGGAGCCGCTTCCGTCACACATAGAGCACCGCCCCTCACTGCCTGAAGCCCTGCCCCTCACACATGGAGCCCCGCGTTTGTAGGTCCTTCTTTTCGGTTTTGGCCTTCAGTGGGGATCAATTTTGGCAAGCTTTGCTGCATGTGTCTGCACTTGCTGGCGTATGGCCTGCCTGCATTTTGATGGCTTTGACTTTGGGAAAGATTTCTTCTCGTTTTTTTTTTTTGTTTAACTGTTGATGCCATGTCCCTCATATCTTGCCCCGTAAGTTGTGTCTTCCTCCTTGACTATTTCCCCTGATTTTGCAACATCTCTTAGCTTAATTTTTGCATCTTTTGGTCCTTCGCACTGCACCTCATATAATCCCGGGCCATTTTCTTAGAGTAACTAGATTTCCCAAATTTCCTTTTTTTCTCCTCCAATTGCAATTCCTTTGATGGAGTCTCCGTTCCAGTGTGTTTGTAGGTCCTTCTTTCCTGTTTGGGCCTTCAGTGGGGATCAATTTTGGCAAGCTTTGCTGCATGTGCCTGGACTTGCTGGTGTATGGCCTGCCTGCATTTTGATGGCTTTGACTTTGGAAAAATTTTTTTTTTTCGTTGTTTTGTGAAGTGTCCATGCCATGTCCCTCATATCTTGCCCCCTAAGTTGTGTCTTCCTCCTTGACTTTTTCCCCTGCTTTTGCAACATCTGTGAGCCTATTTTTTGCATGTTTTGGTCCTTTGCAATGCAGCTGATTTCCTCACAGCCTATTTTTTGAAGACATTAAAATTACTGATTTTCTGCTTTTTTCAATTGCATTTCATTTGAACTTATCTCCTTTCCAGAGTGTTTGCAAGCCTTTCTTTTGGGATTCACAAGATTCCTTTTCCCTTCCCGAAAGGAAATTTCATTTCCTTTCGGGAAGGGAAAAGAAATCTTGTGATTTCAATGGGGACGAATCGAAGAATCATTAATGCATTTCCCTGCCCCTTATGGCATGCCATGCCTTTTGGTGGCTTTGACTTGGGGAAAGATTTTTTTCATTTTTTGGTTGATTTCTGAAGTGTCCATGCCATGTCCTCATATCTTGCCACCTAAGTTGTGTCTTCCTCCTTGACTTTTTCCCCTGCTTTTGCAACATCTGTGAGCTTAGTTTTTGCATCTTTTGGTCCTTCGCACTGCACCTGATATTATCCCGGGCCATTTCCTTACAGTCACTAAATTTCCCAAAGTTTCTTTTTTTCTCCTCCAATTACAATTCCTTTGATGGTGTCTCCGCTCCAGCCTGTTTGTAGGCCCTTCTTTTCTGTTTTGGCCTTCAGTGGGGATCAGATTTGGCAAGCTTTGCTGCATGTGCCTGCACTTGCTGGCGTATGGCCTGCCTGCATTTTGAAGGCTTTGACTTTGGGAACGATTTTTTCTTGTTTTTCTTTTTTCTTGTTTTAAATATTCATGCCATGTCCCTCATATCTTGCCCCCTAAGTTGTGTTTTCCTCCTTGACTTTTTCCGCTGCTTTTGAAATATCTGTGAGCTTTGTTTTGGCATCATTTAGTCCTTCGCACTGCACCTGACATAATCCCGGGCCATTTCCTTACAGTCACTAAATTTACCAAATTTACATTTTTACTTTTCCTAATGCAATATTTCCGATGCTGTCTCCATCCACCGCCCCTCACTGCCTGAAGCCCTGCCCCTCACACAGGGAGCCCCAGCCATGACTGCCTAGTGCCCCGCCCCGCACTGACTGGATCCCCACCCCTGAAAGCCTGGAACCCCGCGCCTCACTCATGGGGCCTTGCCCTTCATAATTGGAGCCCCGCCCCTCAAAGATGGAGCCTTGCCCCTGACTGCATGGAGCCCTGCCCATCCCTCATGGATCCCCGCCCATCACTGGCTGGAGCCCTGCCCCACAAACATGGAGCCCTTTCCCTCACACATGGAGCCTTGCCCCTCTCTGGCTGGAGCCCTGCCACTAACACAAAGAGCCCCGGCCATCACTGCCCTGAGCCCCGCCCCTCACTGACTGGATCCCCACCCCTGAAAGCCTGGAACCCCGGCCTTCACTCATGGGGCCTTGCCCTTCATATTTGAAGCCCCGCCCCTCAAATATGGAGCCCTATCCCTCACTGCATGGAGCCCTGCCCATCCCACATGGAGCCCCGCCCATCACTGGCTGGAGCCCTGCCCCACACACATGGAGCCTTTTCCCTCACACATGGAGCCCTGCCCCTCTCTGGCTGCAGCCCTAACCCTAACACATGGAGCCTCGGCAATCACTGCCTAGAGCCCCACCCCTCACTGACTGGATCCCCACCCCTCACAGCCCGGAACCCCGCCCCTCACGCATGGAACCCCTTCCCTCACTCATGGAGCCCTGCCCATCCCACATGGAGCCCCGCCCATCACTGGCTGGAGCCCTGCCCCACACACATGGAGCCGCTTCCGTCACACATAGAGCACCGCCCCTCACTGCCTGAAGCCCTGCCCCTCACACATGGAGCCCCGCGTTTGTAGGTCCTTCTTTTCGGTTTTGGCCTTCAGTGGGGATCAATTTTGGCAAGCTTTGCTGCATGTGTCTGCACTTGCTGGCGTATGGCCTGCCTGCATTTTGATGGCTTTAACTTTGGGAACGATTTTTTATTGTTTTTTTTTTTTTGTTTAACTGTTGTTGCCATGTCCCTCATATCTTGCCCCGTAAGTTGTGTCTTCCTCCTTGACTATTTCCCCTGATTTTGCAACATCTCTTAGCTTAATTTTTGCATCTTTTGGTCCTTCGCACTGCACCTCATATAATCCCGGGCCATTTTCTTAGAGTAACTAGATTTCCCAAATTTCCTTTTTTTCTCCTCCAATTGCAATTCCTTTGATGGAGTCTCCATTCCAGTGTGTTTGTAGGTCCTTCTTTCCTGTTTGGGCCTTCAGTGGGGATCAATTTTGGCAAGCTTTGCTGCATGTGCCTGGACTTGCTGGTGTATGGCCTGCCTGCATTTTGATGGCTTTGACTTTGGAAAAATTTTTTTTTTTCGTTGTTTTGTGAAGTGTCCATGCCATGTCCCTCATATCTTGCCCCCTAAGTTGTGTCTTCCTCCTTGACTTTTTCCCCTGCTTTTGCAACATCTGTGAGCCTATTTTTTGCATGTTTTGGTCCTTTGCAATGCAGCTGATTTCCTCACAGCCTATTTTTTGAAGACATTAAAATTACTGATTTTCTGCTTTTTTCAATTGCATTTCATTTGAACTTATCTCCTTTCCAGAGTGTTTGCAAGCCTTTCTTTTGGGATTCACAAGATTCCTTTTCCCTTCCCGAAAGGAAATTTCATTTCCTTTCGGGAAGGGAAAAGAAATCTTGTGATTTCAATGGGGACGAATCGAAGAATCATTAATGCATTTCCCTGCCCCTTATGGCATGCCATGCCTTTTGGTGGCTTTGACTTGGGGAAAGATTTTTTTCATTTTTTGGTTGATTTCTGAAGTGTCCATGCCATGTCCTCATATCTTGCCACCTAAGTTGTGTCTTCCTCCTTGACTTTTTCCCCTGCTTTTGCAACATCTGTGAGCTTAGTTTTTGCATCTTTTGGTCCTTCGCACTGCACCTGATATTATCCCGGGCCATTTCCTTACAGTCACTAAATTTCCCAAAGTTTCTTTTTTTCTCCTCCAATTACAATTCCTTTGATGGTGTCTCCGCTCCAGCCTGTTTGTAGGCCCTTCTTTTCTGTTTTGGCCTTCAGTGGGGATCAGATTTGGCAAGCTTTGCTGCATGTGCCTGCACTTGCTGGCGTATGGCCTGCCTGCATTTTGAAGGCTTTGACTTTGGGAACGATTTTTTCTTGTTTTTCTTTTTTCTTGTTTTAAATATTCATGCCATGTCCCTCATATCTTGCCCCCTAAGTTGTGTTTTCCTCCTTGACTTTTTCCGCTGCTTTTGAAATATCTGTGAGCTTTGTTTTGGCATCATTTAGTCCTTCGCACTGCACCTGACATAATCCCGGGCCATTTCCTTACAGTCACTAAATTTACCAAATTTACATTTTTACTTTTCCTAATGCAATATTTCCGATGCTGTCTCCATCCACCGCCCCTCACTGCCTGAAGCCCTGCCCCTCACACAGGGAGCCCCAGCCATGACTGCCTAGTGCCCCGCCCCGCACTGACTGGATCCCCACCCCTGAAAGCCTGGAACCCCGCGCCTCACTCATGGGGCCTTGCCCTTCATAATTGGAGCCCCGCCCCTCAAAGATGGAGCCTTGCCCCTGACTGCATGGAGCCCTGCCCATCCCTCATGGATCCCCGCCCATCACTGGCTGGAGCCCTGCCCCACAAACATGGAGCCCTTTCCCTCACACATGGAGCCTTGCCCCTCTCTGGCTGGAGCCCTGCCACTAACACAAAGAGCCCCGGCCATCACTGCCCTGAGCCCCGCCCCTCACTGACTGGATCCCCACCCCTGAAAGCCTGGAACCCCGGCCTTCACTCATGGGGCCTTGCCCTTCATATTTGAAGCCCCGCCCCTCAAATATGGAGCCCTATCCCTCACTGCATGGAGCCCTGCCCATCCCACATGGAGCCCCGCCCATCACTGGCTGGAGCCCTGCCCCACACACATGGAGCCTTTTCCCTCACACATGGAGCCCTGCCCCTCTCTGGCTGCAGCCCTAACCCTAACACATGGAGCCTCGGCAATCACTGCCTAGAGCCCCACCCCTCACTGACTGGATCCCCACCCCTCACAGCCCGGAACCCCGCCCCTCACGCATGGAACCCCTTCCCTCACTCATGGAGCCCTGCCCATCCCACATGGAGCCCCGCCCATCACTGGCTGGAGCCCTGCCCCACACACATGGAGCCGCTTCCGTCACACATAGAGCACCGCCCCTCACTGCCTGAAGCCCTGCCCCTCACACATGGAGCCCCGCGTTTGTAGGTCCTTCTTTTCGGTTTTGGCCTTCAGTGGGGATCAATTTTGGCAAGCTTTGCTGCATGTGTCTGCACTTGCTGGCGTATGGCCTGCCTGCATTTTGATGGCTTTGACTTTGGGAAAGATTTTCTCTTGTTTTTTTTTTTTTGTTTAACTGTTGATGCCATGTCCCTCATATCTTGCCCCGTAAGTTGTGTCTTCCTCCTTGACTATTTCCCCTGATTTTGCAACATCTCTTAGCTTAATTTTTGCATCTTTTGGTCCTTCGCACTGCACCTCATATAATCCCGGGCCATTTTCTTAGAGTAACTAGATTTCCCAAATTTCCTTTTTTTCTCCTCCAATTGCAATTCCTTTGATGGAGTCTCCGTTCCAGTGTGTTTGTAGGTCCTTCTTTTCTGTTTGGGCCTTCAGTGGGGATGAATTTTGGCAAGCTTTGCTGCATGTGCCTGGACTTGCTGGTGTATGGCCTGCCTGCATTTTGATGGCTTTGACTTTGGAAAAATTTTTTTTTTTCGTTGTTTTGTGAAGTGTCCATGCCATGTCCCTCATATCTTGCCCCCTAAGTTGTGTCTTCCTCCTTGACTTTTTCCCCTGCTTTTGCAACATCTGTGAGCCTATTTTTTGCATGTTTTGGTCCTTTGCAATGCAGCTGATTTCCTCACAGCCTATTTTTTGAAGACATTAAAATTACTGATTTTCTGCTTTTTTCAATTGCATTTCATTTGAACTTATCTCCTTTCCAGAGTGTTTGCAAGCCTTTCTTTTGGGATTCACAAGATTCCTTTTCCCTTCCCGAAAGGAAATTTCATTTCCTTTCGGGAAGGGAAAAGAAATCTTGTGATTTCAATGGGGACGAATCGAAGAATCATTAATGCATTTCCCTGCCCCTTATGGCATGCCATGCCTTTTGGTGGCTTTGACTTGGGGAAAGATTTTTTTCATTTTTTGGTTGATTTCTGAAGTGTCCATGCCATGTCCTCATATCTTGCCACCTAAGTTGTGTCTTCCTCCTTGACTTTTTCCCCTGCTTTTGCAACATCTGTGAGCTTAGTTTTTGCATCTTTTGGTCCTTCGCACTGCACCTGATATTATCCCGGGCCATTTTCTTACAGTCACTAAATTTCCCAAATTTTCTTTTTTTCTCCTCCAATTACAATTCCTTTGATGGTGTCTCCGCTCCAGCCTGTTTGTAGGCCCTTCTTTTCTGTTTTGGCCTTCAGTGGGGATCAGATTTGGCAAGCTTTGCTGCATGTGCCTGCACTTGCTGGCGTATGGCCTGCCTGCATTTTGAAGGCTTTGACTTTGGGAACGATTTTTTCTTGTTTTTCTTTTTTCTTGTTTTAAATATTCATGCCATGTCCCTCATATCTTGCCCCCTAAGTTGTGTTTTCCTCCTTGACTTTTTCCGCTGCTTTTGAAATATCTGTGAGCTTTGTTTTGGCATCATTTAGTCCTTCGCACTGCACCTGACATAATCCCGGGCCATTTTCTTACAGTCACTAAATTTACCAAATTTACATTTTTACTTTTCCTAATGCAATATTTCCGATGCTGTCTCCATCCACCGCCCCTCACTGCCTGAAGCCCTGCCCCTCACACAGGGAGCCCCAGCCATGACTGCCTAGTGCCACGCCCCGCACTGACTGGATCCCCACCCCTGAAAGCCTGGAACCCCGCGCCTCACTCATGGGGCCTTGCCCTTCATAATTGGAGCCCCGCCCCTCAAAGATGGAGCCTTGCCCCTGACTGCACGGAGCCCTGCCCATCCCTCATGGATCCCCGCCCATCACTGGCTGGAGCCCTGCCCCACAAACATGGAGCCCTTTCCCTCACACATGGAGCCTTGCCCCTCTCTGGCTGGAGCCCTGCCACTAACACAAAGAGCCCCGGCCATCACTGCCCTGAGCCCCGCCCCTCACTGACTGGATCCCCACCCCTGAAAGCCTGGAACCCCGGCCTTCACTCATGGGGCCTTGCCCTTCATATTTGAAGCCCCGCCCCTCAAATATGGAGCCCTATCCCTCACTGCATTGAGCCCTGCCCATCCCACATGGATCCCCGCCCATCACTGGCTGGAGCCCTGCCCCACAAACATGGAGCCCTTTCCCTCACACATGGAGCCTTGCCCCTCTCTGGCTGGAGCCCTGCCACTAACACAAAGAGCCCCGGCCATCACTGCCCTGAGCCCCGCCCCTCACTGACTGGATCCCCACCCCTCACAGCCTGGAACCCCGGCCTTCACTCATGGGGCCTTGCCCTTCATATTTGAAGCCCCGCCCCTCAAATATGGAGCCCTATCCCTCACTGCATGGAGCCCTGCCCATCCCACATGGAGCCCCGCCCATCACTGGCTGGAGCCCTGCCCCACACACATGGAGCCTTTTCCCTCACACATGGAGCCCTGCCCCTCTCTGGCTGCAGCCCTAACCCTAACACATGGAGCCTCGGCAATCACTGCCTAGAGCCCCACCCCTCACTGACTGGATCCCCACCCCTCACAGCCCGGAACCCCGCCCCTCACGCATGGAACCCCTTCCCTCACTCATGGAGCCCTGCCCATCCCACATGGAGCCCCGCCCATCACTGGCTGGAGCCCTGCCCCACACACATGGAGCCGCTTCCGTCACACATAGAGCACCGCCCCTCACTGCCTGAAGCCCTGCCCCTCACACATGGAGCCCCGCGTTTGTAGGTCCTTCTTTTCGGTTTTGGCCTTCAGTGGGGATCAATTTTGGCAAGCTTTGCTGCATGTGTCTGCACTTGCTGGCGTATGGCCTGCCTGCATTTTGATGGCTTTAACTTTGGGAACGATTTTTTATTGTTTTTTTTTTTTTGTTTAACTGTTGTTGCCATGTCCCTCATATCTTGCCCCGTAAGTTGTGTCTTCCTCCTTGACTATTTCCCCTGATTTTGCAACATCTCTTAGCTTAATTTTTGCATTTTTTGGTCCTTCGCACTGCACCTCATATAATCCCGGGCCATTTTCTTAGAGTAACTAGATTTCCCAAATTTCCTTTTTTTCTCCTCCAATTGCAATTCCTTTGATGGAGTCTCCGTTCCAGTGTGTTTGTAGGTCCTTCTTTCCTGTTTGGGCCTTCAGTGGGGATCAATTTTGGCAAGCTTTGCTGCATGTGCCTGGACTTGCTGGTGTATGGCCTGCCTGCATTTTGATGGCTTTGACTTTGGAAAAATTTTTTTTTTCGTTGTTTTGTGAAGTGTCCATGCCATGTCCCTCATATCTTGCCCCCTAAGTTGTGTCTTCCTCCTTGACTTTTTCCCCTGCTTTTGCAACATCTGTGAGCCTATTTTTTGCATGTTTTGGTCCTTTGCAATGCAGCTGATTTCCTCACAGCCTATTTTTTGAAGACATTAAAATTACTGATTTTCTGCTTTTTTCAATTGCATTTCATTTGAACTTATCTCCTTTCCAGAGTGTTTGCAAGCCTTTCTTTTGGGATTCACAAGATTCCTTTTCCCTTCCCGAAAGGAAATTTCATTTCCTTTCGGGAAGGGAAAAGAAATCTTGTGATTTCAATGGGGACGAATCGAAGAATCATTAATGCATTTCCCTGCCCCTTATGGCATGCCATGCCTTTTGGTGGCTTTGACTTGGGGAAAGATTTTTTTCATTTTTTGGTTGATTTCTGAAGTGTCCATGCCATGTCCTCATATCTTGCCACCTAAGTTGTGTCTTCCTCCTTGACTTTTTCCCCTGCTTTTGCAACATCTGTGAGCTTAGTTTTTGCATCTTTTGGTCCTTCGCACTGCACCTGATATTATCCCGGGCCATTTCCTTACAGTCACTAAATTTCCCAAATTTTCTTTTTTTCTCCTCCAATTACAATTCCTTTGATGGTGTCTCCGCTCCAGCCTGTTTGTAGGCCCTTATTTTCTGTTTTGGCCTTCAGTGGGGATCAGATTTGGCAAGCTTTGCTGCATGTGCCTGCACTTGCTGGCGTATGGGCTGCCTGCATTTTGAAGGCTTTGACTTTGGGAACGATTTTTTCTTGTTTTTCTTTTTTCTTGTTTTAAATATTCATGCCATGTCCCTCATATCTTGCCCCCTAAGTTGTGTTTTCCTCCTTGACTTTTTCCGCTGCTTTTGAAATATCTGTGAGCTTTGTTTTGGCATCATTTAGTCCTTCGCACTGCACCTGACATAATCCCGGGCCATTTTCTTACAGTCACTAAATTTACCAAATTTACATTTTTACTTTTCCTAATGCAATATTTCCGATGCTGTCTCCATCCACCGCCCCTCACTGCCTGAAGCCCTGCCCCTCACACAGGGAGCCCCAGCCATGACTGCCTAGTGCCCCGCCCCGCACTGACTGGATCCCCACCCCTGAAAGCCTGGAACCCCGCGCCTCACTCATGGGGCCTTGCCCTTCATAATTGGAGCCCCGCCCCTCAAAGATGGAGCCTTGCCCCTGACTGCACGGAGCCCTGCCCATCCCTCATGGATCCCCGCCCATCACTGGCTGGAGCCCTGCCCCACAAACATGGAGCCCTTTCCCTCACACATGGAGCCTTGCCCCTCTCTGGCTGGAGCCCTGCCACTAACACAAAGAGCCCCGGCCATCACTGCCCTGAGCCCCGCCCCTCACTGACTGGATCCCCACCCCTGAAAGCCTGGAACCCCGGCCTTCACTCATGGGGCCTTGCCCTTCATATTTGAAGCCCCGCCCCTCAAATATGGAGCCCTATCCCTCACTGCATTGAGCCCTGCCCATCCCACATGGATCCCCGCCCATCACTGGCTGGAGCCCTGCCCCACAAACATGGAGCCCTTTCCCTCACACATGGAGCCTTGCCCCTCTCTGGCTGGAGCCCTGCCACTAACACAAAGAGCCCCGGCCATCACTGCCCTGAGCCCCGCCCCTCACTGACTGGATCCCCACCCCTGAAAGCCTGGAACCCCGGCCTTCACTCATGGGGCCTTGCCCTTCATATTTGAAGCCCCGCCCCTCAAATATGGAGCCCTATCCCTCACTGCATGGAGCCCTGCCCATCCCACATGGAGCCCCGCCCATCACTGGCTGGAGCCCTGCCCCACACACATGGAGCCTTTTCCCTCACACATGGAGCCCTGCCCCTCTCTGGCTGCAGCCCTAACCCTAACACATGGAGCCTCGGCAATCACTGCCTAGAGCCCCACCCCTCACTGACTGGATCCCCACCCCTCACAGCCCGGAACCCCGCCCCTCACGCATGGAACCCCTTCCCTCACTCATGGAGCCCTGCCCATCCCACATGGAGCCCCGCCCATCACTGGCTGGAGCCCTGCCCCACACACATGGAGCCGCTTCCGTCACACATAGAGCACCGCCCCTCACTGCCTGAAGCCCTGCCCCTCACACATGGAGCCCCGCGTTTGTAGGTCCTTCTTTTCGGTTTTGGCCTTCAGTGGGGATCAATTTTGGCAAGCTTTGCTGCATGTGTCTGCACTTGCTGGCGTATGGCCTGCCTGCATTTTGATGGCTTTAACTTTGGGAACGATTTTTTATTGTTTTTTTTTTTTTGTTTAACTGTTGTTGCCATGTCCCTCATATCTTGCCCCGTAAGTTGTGTCTTCCTCCTTGACTATTTCCCCTGATTTTGCAACATCTCTTAGCTTAATTTTTGCATCTTTTGGTCCTTCGCACTGCACCTCATATAATCCCGGGCCATTTTCTTAGAGTAACTAGATTTCCCAAATTTCCTTTTTTTCTCCTCCAATTTCAATTCCTTTGATGGAGTCTCCGTTCCAGTGTGTTTGTAGGTCCTTCTTTCCTGTTTGGGCCTTCAGTGGGGATCAATTTTGGCAAGCTTTGCTGCATGTGCCTGGACTTGCTGGTGTATGGCCTGCCTGCATTTTGATGGCTTTGACTTTGGAAAAATTTTTTTTTTTCGTTGTTTTGTGAAGTGTCCATGCCATGTCCCTCATATCTTGCCCCCTAAGTTGTGTCTTCCTCCTTGACTTTTTCCCCTGCTTTTGCAACATCTGTGAGCCTATTTTTTGCATGTTTTGGTCCTTTGCAATGCAGCTGATTTCCTCACAGCCTATTTTTTGAAGACATTAAAATTACTGATTTTCTGCTTTTTTCAATTGCATTTCATTTGAACTTATCTCCTTTCCGGAGTGTTTGCAAGCCTTTCTTTTGGGATTCACAAGATTCCTTTTCCCTTCCCGAAAGGAAATTTCATTTCCTTTCGGGAAGGGAAAAGAAATCTTGTGATTTCAATGGGGACGAATCGAAGAATCATTAATGCATTTCCCTGCCCCTTATGGCATGCCATGCCTTTTGGTGGCTTTGACTTGGGGAAAGATTTTTTTCATTTTTTGGTTGATTTCTGAAGTGTCCATGCCATGTCCTCATATCTTGCCACCTAAGTTGTGTCTTCCTCCTTGACTTTTTCCCCTGCTTTTGCAACATCTGTGAGCTTAGTTTTTGCATCTTTTGGTCCTTCGCACTGCACCTGATATTATCCCGGGCCATTTCCTTACAGTCACTAAATTTCCCAAAGTTTCTTTTTTTCTCCTCCAATTACAATTCCTTTGATGGTGTCTCCGCTCCAGCCTGTTTGTAGGCCCTTCTTTTCTGTTTTGGCCTTCAGTGGGGATCAGATTTGGCAAGCTTTGCTGCATGTGCCTGCACTTGCTGGCGTATGGCCTGCCTGCATTTTGAAGGCTTTGACTTTGGGAACGATTTTTTCTTGTTTTTCTTTTTTCTTGTTTTAAATATTCATGCCATGTCCCTCATATCTTGCCCCCTAAGTTGTGTTTTCCTCCTTGACTTTTTCCGCTGCTTTTGAAATATCTGTGAGCTTTGTTTTGGCATCATTTAGTCCTTCGCACTGCACCTGACATAATCCCGGGCCATTTTCTTACAGTCACTAAATTTACCAAATTTACATTTTTACTTTTCCTAATGCAATATTTCCGATGCTGTCTCCATCCACCGCCCCTCACTGCCTGAAGCCCTGCCCCTCACACAGGGAGCCCCAGCCATGACTGCCTAGTGCCCCGCCCCGCACTGACTGGATCCCCACCCCTGAAAGCCTGGAACCCCGCGCCTCACTCATGGGGCCTTGCCCTTCATCATTGGAGCCCCGCCCCTCAAATATGGAGCCTTGCCCCTGACTGCACGGAGCCCTGCCCATCCCTCATGGATCCCCGCCCATCACTGGCTGGAGCCCTGCCCCACAAACATGGAGCCCTTACCCTCACACATGGAGCCTTGCCCCTCTCTGGCTGGAGCCCTGCCACTAACACAAAGAGCCCCGGCCATCACTGCCCTGAGCCCCGCCCCTCACTGACTGGATCCCCACCCCTGAAACCTGGAACCCCGGCCTTCACTCATGGGGCCTTGCCCTTCATATTTGAAGCCCCGCCCCTCAAATATGGAGCCCTATCCCTCACTGCATGGAGCCCTGCCCATCCCACATGGAGCCCCGCCCATCACTGGCTGGAGCCCTGCCCCACACACATGGAGCCTTTTCCCTCACACATGGAGCCCTGCCCCTCTCTGGCTGCAGCCCTAACCCTAACACATGGAGCCTCGGCAATCACTGCCTAGAGCCCCACCCCTCACTGACTGGATCCCCACCCCTCACAGCCCGGAACCCCGCCCCTCACGCATGGAACCCCTTCCCTCACTCATGGAGCCCTGCCCATCCCACATGGAGCCCCGCCCATCACTGGCTGGAGCCCTGCCCCACACACATGGAGCCGCTTCCGTCACACATAGAGCACCGCCCCTCACTGCCTGAAGCCCTGCCCCTCACACATGGAGCCCCGCGTTTGTAGGTCCTTCTTTTCGGTTTTGGCCTTCAGTGGGGATCAATTTTGGCAAGCTTTGCTGCATGTGTCTGCACTTGCTGGCGTATGGCCTGCCTGCATTTTGATGGCTTTGACTTTGGGAAAGATTTTCTCTTGTTTTTTTTTTTTTGTTTAACTGTTGATGCCATGTCCCTCATATCTTGCCCCGTAAGTTGTGTCTTCCTCCTTGACTATTTCCCCTGATTTTGCAACATCTCTTAGCTTAATTTTTGCATCTTTTGGTCCTTCGCACTGCACCTCATATAATCCCGGGCCATTTTCTTAGAGTAACTAGATTTCCCAAATTTCCTTTTTTTCTCCTCCAATTGCAATTCCTTTGATGGAGTCTCCGTTCCAGTGTGTTTGTAGGTCCTTCTTTTCTGTTTGGGCCTTCAGTGGGGATCAATTTTGGCAAGCTTTGCTGCATGTGCCTGGACTTGCTGGTGTATGGCCTGCCTGCATTTTGATGGCTTTGACTTTGGAAAAATTTTTTTTTTTCGTTGTTTTGTGAAGTGTCCATGCCATGTCCCTCATATCTTGCCCCCTAAGTTGTGTCTTCCTCCTTGACTTTTTCCCCTGCTTTTGCAACATCTGTGAGCCTATTTTTTGCATGTTTTGGTCCTTTGCAATGCAGCTGATTTCCTCACAGCCTATTTTTTGAAGACATTAAAATTACTGATTTTCTGCTTTTTTCAATTGCATTTCATTTGAACTTATCTCCTTTCCAGAGTGTTTGCAAGCCTTTCTTTTGGGATTCACAAGATTCCTTTTCCCTTCCCGAAAGGAAATTTCATTTCCTTTCGGGAAGGGAAAAGAAATCTTGTGATTTCAATGGGGACGAATCGAAGAATCATTAATGCATTTCCCTGCCCCTTATGGCATGCCATGCCTTTTGGTGGCTTTGACTTGGGGAAAGATTTTTTTCATTTTTTGGTTGATTTCTGAAGTGTCCATGCCATGTCCTCATATCTTGCCACCTAAGTTGTGTCTTCCTCCTTGACTTTTTCCCCTGCTTTTGCAACATCTGTGAGCTTCGTTTTTGCATCTTTTGGTCCTTCGCACTGCACCTGATATTATCCCGGGCCATTTCCTTACAGTCACTAAATTTCCCAAATTTTCTTTTTTTCTCCTCCAATTACAATTCCTTTGATGGTGTCTCCGCTCCAGCCTGTTTGTAGGCCCTTATTTTCTGTTTTGGCCTTCAGTGGGGATCAGATTTGGCAAGCTTTGCTGCATGTGCCTGCACTTGCTGGCGTATGGCCTGCCTGCATTTTGAAGGCTTTGACTTTGGGAACGATTTTTTCTTGTTTTTCTTTTTTCTTGTTTTAAATATTCATGCCATGTCCCTCATATCTTGCCCCCTAAGTTGTGTTTTCCTCCTTGACTTTTTCCGCTGCTTTTGAAATATCTGTGAGCTTTGTTTTGGCATCATTTAGTCCTTCGCACTGCACCTGACATAATCCCGGGCCATTTTCTTACAGTCACTAAATTTACCAAATTTACATTTTTACTTTTCCTAATGCAATATTTCCGATGCTGTCTCCATCCACCGCCCCTCACTGCCTGAAGCCCTGCCCCTCACACAGGGAGCCCCAGCCATGACTGCCTAGTGCCCCGCCCCGCACTGACTGGATCCCCACCCCTGAAAGCCTGGAACCCCGCGCCTCACTCATGGGGCCTTGCCCTTCATAATTGGAGCCCCGCCCCTCAAAGATGGAGCCTTGCCCCTGACTGCATGGAGCCCTGCCCATGCCTCATGGATCCCCGCCCATCACTGGCTGGAGCCCTGCCCCACAAACATGGAGCCCTTTCCCTCACACATGGAGCCTTGCCCCTCTCTGGCTGGAGCCCTGCCACTAACACAAAGAGCCCCGGCCATCACTGCCCTGAGCCCCGCCCCTCACTGACTGGATCCCCACCCCTGAAAGCCTGGAACCCCGGCCTTCACTCATGGGGTCTTGCCCTTCATATTTGAAGCCCCGCCCCTCAAATATGGAGCCCTATCCCTCACTGCATGGAGCCCTGCCCATCCCACATGGAGCCCCGCCCATCACTGGCTGGAGCCCTGCCCCACACACATGGAGCCTTTTCCCTCACACATGGAGCCCTGCCCCTCTCTGGCTGCAGCCCTAACCCTAACACATGGAGCCTCGGCAATCACTGCCTAGAGCCCCACCCCTCACTGACTGGATCCCCACCCCTCACAGCCCGGAACCCCGCCCCTCACGCATGGAACCCCTTCCCTCACTCATGGAGCCCTGCCCATCCCACATGGAGCCCCGCCCATCACTGGCTGGAGCCCTGCCCCACACACATGGAGCCGCTTCCGTCACACATAGAGCACCGCCCCTCACTGCCTGAAGCCCTGCCCCTCACACATGGAGCCCCACGTTTGTAGGTCCTTCTTTTCGGTTTTGGCCTTCAGTGGGGATCAATTTTGGCAAGCTTTGCTGCATGTGTCTGCACCTGCAGGCGTATGGCCTGCCTGCATTTTGATGGCTTTGACTTTGGGAAAGATTTTTTCTTGTTTTTTTTTTTGTTTAACTGTTCATGCCATGTCCCTCATATCTTGCCCCGTAAGTTGTGTCTTCCTCCTTGACTATTTCCCCTGATTTTGCAACATCTCTTAGCTTAATTTTTGCATCTTTTGGTCCTTCGCACTGCACCTCATATAATCCCGGGCCATTTTCTTAGAGTAACTAGATTTCCCAAATTTCCTTTTTTTCTCCTCCACTTGCAATTCCTTTGATGGAGTCTCAGTTCCAGTGTGTTTGTAGGTCCTTCTTTTCTCTTTGGGCCTTCAGTGGGGATGAATTTTGGCAAGCTTTGCTGCATGTGCCTGGACTTGCTGGTGTATGGCCTGCCTGCGTTTTGATGGCTTTGACTTTGGAAAAATTTTTTTTTTGTTGTTGATTTGTGAAGTGTCCATGCCATGTCCCTCATATATTGCCCCCTAAGTTGTGTCTTCCTCCTTGACTTTTTCCCCTGCTTTTGCAACATCTGTGAGCCTATTTTTTGCATGTTTTTGTCCTTTGCAATGCAGCTGATTTCCTCACAGCCTATTTTTTGAAGACATTAAAATTACTGATTTTCTGCTTTTTTCAATTGCATTTCATTTGAACTTATCTCCTTTCCAGAGTGTTTGCAAGCCTTTCTTTTGGGATTCACAAGATTCCTTTTCCCTTCCCGAAAGGAAATGAAATTTCCTTTCAGGAAGGGAAAAGAAATCTTGTGATTTCAATGGGGACGAATCGAAGAATCATTGGTGCATTTCCCTGCCCTTGATGGCATGCCATGCCTTTTGGTGGCTTTGACTTGGGGAAAGATTTTTTTCATTTTTTGGTTGATTTCTGAAGTGTCCATGCCATGTCCTCATATCTTGCCACCTAAGTTGTGTCTTCCTCCTTGACTTTTTCCCCTGCTTTTGCAACATCTGTGAGCTTAGTTTTTGCATCTTTTGGTCCTTCGCACTGCACCTGATATTATCCCGGGCCATTTCCTTACAGTCACTAAATTTCCCAAATTGTCTTTTTTTCTCCTCCAATTACAATTCCTTTGATGGTGTCTCCGCTCCAGCCTGTTTGTAGGCCCTTATTTTCTGTTTTGGCCTTCAGTGGGGATCAGATTTGGCAAGCTTTGCTGCATGTGCCTGCACTTGCTGGCGTATGGGCTGCCTGCATTTTGAAGGCTTTGACTTTGGGAACGATTTTTTCTTGTTTTTCTTTTCTCTTGTTTCAAATATTCATGCCATGTCCCTCATATCTTTCCCCCTAAGTTGTGTTTTCCTCCTTGACTTTTTCCGCTGCTTTTGAAATATCTGTGAGCTTTGTTTTGGCATCATTTAGTCCTTCGCACTGCACCTGACATAATCCCGGGCCATTTTCTTACAGTCACTAAATTTACCAAATTTACATTTTTACTTTTCCTGATGCAATATTTCCGATGCTGTCTCCATCCACCGCCCCTCACTGCCTGAAGCCCTGCCCCTCACACAGGGAGCCCCAGCCATGACTGCCTAGTGCCCCGCCCCGCACTGACTGGATCCCCACCCCTGAAAGCCTGGAACCCCGCGCCTCACTCATGGGGCCTTGCCCTTCATAATTGGAGCCCCGCCCCTCAAAGATGGAGCCTTGCCCCTGACTGCATGGAGCCCTGCCCATCCCTCATGGATCCCCGCCCATCACTGGCTGGAGCCCTGCCCCACAAACATGGAGCCCTTTCCCTCACACATGGAGCCTTGCCCCTCTCTGGCTGGAGCCCTGCCACTAACACAAAGAGCCCCGGCCATCACTGCCCTGAGCCCCGCCCCTCACTGACTGGATCCCAACCCCTGAAAGCCTGGAACCCCAGCCTTCACTCATGGGGCCTTGCCCTTCATATTTGAAGCCCCGCCCCTCAAAGATGGAGCCCTATCCCTCACTGCATGGAGCCCTGCCCATCCCACATGGAGCCCCGCCCATCACTGGCTGGAGCCCTGCCCCACACACATGGAGCCTTTTCCCTCACACATGGAGCCCTGCCCCTCTCTGGCTGCAGCCCTAACCCTAACACAGGGAGCCTCGGCAATCACTGCCTAGAGCCCCACCCCTCACTGACTGGATCCCCACCCCTCACAGCCCGGAACCCCGCCCCTCACGCATGGAACCCCTTCCCTCACTCATGGAGCCCTGCCCATCCCACATGGAGCCCCGCCCATCACTGGCTGGAGCCCTGCCCCACACACATGGAGCCGCTTCCGTCACACATAGAGCACCGCCCCTCACTGCCTGAAGCCCTGCCCCTCACACATGGAGCCCCACGTTTGTAGGTCCTTCTTTTCGGTTTTGGCCTTCAGTGGGGATCAATTTTGGCAAGCTTTGCTGCATGTGTCTGCACCTGCAGGCGTATGGCCTGCCTGCATTTTGATGGCTTTGACTTTGGGAAAGATTTTTTCTTGTTTTTTTTTTTCTGTTTAACTGTTGATGCCATGTCCCTCATATCTTGCCCCGTAAGTTGTGTCTTCCTCCTTGACTATTTCCCCTGATTTTGCAACATCTCTTAGCTTAATTTTTGCATCTTTTGGTCCTTCGCACTGCACCTCATATAATCCCGGGCCATTTTCTTAGAGTAACTAGATTTCCCAAATTTCCTTTTTTTCTCCTCCAATTGCAATTCCTTTGATGGAGTCTCCGTTCCAGTGTGTTTGTAGGTCCTTCTTTTCTGTTTGGGCCTTCAGTGGGGATCAATTTTGGCAAGCTTTGCTGCATCTGCCTGGACTTGCTGGTGTATGGCCTGCCTGCATTTTGATGGCTTTGACTTTGGAAAAATTTTTTTTTTTCGTTGTTTTGTGAAGTGTCCATGCCATGTCCCTCATATCTTGCCCCCTAAGTTGTGTCTTCCTCCTTGACTTTTTCCCCTGCTTTTGCAACATCTGTGAGCCTATTTTTTGCATGTTTTGGTCCTTTGCAATGCAGCTGATTTCCTCACAGCCTATTTTTTGAAGACATTAAAATTACTGATTTTCTGCTTTTTTCAATTGCATTTCATTTGAACTTATCTCCTTTCCAGAGTGTTTGCAAGCCTTTCTTTTGGGATTCACAAGATTCCTTTTCCCTTCCCGAAAGGAAATTTCATTTCCTTTCGGGAAGGGAAAAGAAATCTTGTGATTTCAATGGGGACGAATCGAAGAATCATTGGTGCATTTCCCTGCCCTTGATGGCATGCCATGCCTTTTGCTGGCTTTGACTTGGGGAAAGATTTTTTTCATTTTTTGGTTGATTTCTGAAGTGTCCATGCCATGTCCTCATATCTTGCCACCTAAGTTGTGTCTTCCTCCTTGACTTTTTCCCCTGCTTTTGCAAAACCTCTGAGCTTAGTTTTTGCATCTTTTGGTCCTTTGCACTGCACCTGATATTATCCCGGGCCATTTTCTTAGAGTCACTAAATTTCCCAAATTTTCTTTTTTTCTCCTCCAATTACAATTCCTTTGATGGTGTCTCCGCTCCAGCCTGTTTGTAGGCCCTTATTTTCTGTTTTGGCCTTCAGTGGGGATCAGATTTGGCAAGCTTTGCTGCATGTGCCTGCACTTGCTGGCGTATGGCCTGCCTGCATTTTGAAGGCTTTGACTTTGGGAACGATTTTTTCTTGTTTTTCTTTTTTCTTTTTTTAAGTATTCATGCCATGTCCCTCATATCTTGCCCCCTAAGTTGTGTTTTCCTCCTTGACTTTTTCCGCTGCTTTTGAAATATCTGTGAGCTTTGTTTTGGCATCATTTAGTCCTTCGCACTGCACCTGACATAATCCCGGGCCATTTTCTTACAGTCACTAAATTTACCAAATTTACATTTTTACTTTTCCTAATGCAATATTTCCGATGCTGTCTCCATCCACCGCCCCTCACTGCCTGAAGCCCTGCCCCTCACACAGGGAGCCCCAGCCATGACTGCCTAGTGCCCCGCCCCGCACTGACTGGATCCCCACCCCTGAAAGCCTGGAACCCCGCGCCTCACTCATGGGGCCTTGCCCTTCATAATTGGAGCCCCGCCCCTCAAAGATGGAGCCTTGCCCCTGACTGCATGGAGCCCTGCCCATCCCTCATGGATCCCCGCCCATCACTGGCTGGAGCCCTGCCCCACAAACATGGAGCCCTTTCCCTCACACATGGAGCCTTGCCCCTCTCTGGCTGGAGCCCTGCCACTAACACAAAGAGCCCCGGCCATCACTGCCCTGAGCCCCGCCCCTCACTGACTGGATCCCCACCCCTGAAAGCCTGGAACCCCGGCCTTCACTCATGGGGCCTTGCCCTTCATATTTGAAGCCCCGCCCCTCAAATATGGAGCCCTATCCCTCACTGCATGGAGCCCTGCCCATCCCACATGGAGCCCCGCCCATCACTGACTGGAGCCCTGCCCCACACACATGGAGCCTTTTCCCTCACACATGGAGCCCTGCCCCTCTCTGGCTGCAGCCCTAACCCTAACACATGGAGCCTCGGCAATCACTGCCTAGAGCCCCACCCCTCACTGACTGGATCCCCACCCCTCACAGCCCGGAACCCCGCCCCTCACGCATGGAACCCCTTCCCTCACTCATGGAGCCCTGCCCATCCCACATGGAGCCCCGCCCATCACTGGCTGGAGCCCTGCCCCACACACATGGAGCCGCTTCCGTCACACATAGAGCACCGCCCCTCACTGCCTGAAGCCCTGCCCCTCACACATGGAGCCCCGCGTTTGTAGGTCCTTCTTTTCGGTTTTGGCCTTCAGTGGGGATCAATTTTGGCAAGCTTTGCTGCATGTGTCTGCACTTGCTGGCGTATGGCCTGCCTGCATTTTGATGGCTTTGACTTTGGGAAAGATTTCTTCTCGTTTTTTTTTTTTTGTTTAACTGTTGATGCCATGTCCCTCATATCTTGCCCCGTAAGTTGTGTCTTCCTCCTTGACTATTTCCCCTGATTTTGCAACATCTCTTAGCTTAATTTTTGCATCTTTTGGTCCTTCGCACTGCACCTCATATAATCCCGGGCCATTTTCTTAGAGTAACTAGATTTCCCAAATTTCCTTTTTTTCTCCTCCAATTGCAATTCCTTTGATGGAGTCTCCGTTCCAGTGTGTTTGTAGGTCCTTCTTTTCTGTTTGGGCCTTCAGTGGGGATGAATTTTGGCAAGCTTTGCTGCATGTGCCTGGACTTGCTGGTGTATGGCCTGCCTGCATTTTGATGGCTTTGACTTTGGAAAAATTTTTTTTTTTCGTTGTTTTGTGAAGTGTCCATGCCATGTCCCTCATATCTTGCCCCCTAAGTTGTGTCTTCCTCCTTGACTTTTTCCCCTGCTTTTGCAACATCTGTGAGCCTATTTTTTGCATGTTTTGGTCCTTTGCAATGCAGCTGATTTCCTCACAGCCTATTTTTTGAAGACATTAAAATTACTGATTTTCTGCTTTTTTCAATTGCATTTCATTTGAACTTATCTCCTTTCCAGAGTGTTTTCAAGCCTTTCTTTTGGGATTCACAAGATTCCTTTTCCCTTCCCGAAAGGAAATTTCATTTCCTTTCGGGAAGGGAAAAGAAATCTTGTGATTTCAATGGGGACGAATCGAAGAATCATTGGTGCATTTCCCTGCCCTTGATGGCATGCCATGCCTTTTGGTGGCTTTGACTTGGGGAAAGATTTTTTTCATTTTTTGGTTGATTTCTGAAGTGTCCATGCCATGTCCTCATATCTTGCCACCTAAGTTGTGTCTTCCTCCTTGACTTTTTCCCCTGCTTTTGCAACATCTGTGAGCTTAGTTTTTGCATCTTTTGGTCCTTCGCACTGCACCTGATATTATCCCGGGCCATTTCCTTACAGTCACTAAATTTCCCATATTGTCTTTTTTTCTCCTCCAATTACAATTCCTTTGATGGTGTCTCCGCTCCAGCCTGTTTGTAGGCCCTTATTTTCTGTTTTGGCCTTCAGTGGGGATCAGATTTGGCAAGCTTTGCTGCATGTGCCTGCACTTGCTGGCGTATGGCCTGCCTGCATTTTGAAGGCTTTGACTTTGGGAACGATTTTTTCTTGTTTTTCTTTTTTCTTGTTTTAAATATTCATGCCATGTCCCTCATATCTTGCCCCCTAAGTTGTGTTTTCCTCCTTGACTTTTTCCCCTGCTTTTGAAATATCTGTGAGCTTTCTTTTGGCATCATTTAGTCCTTCGCACTGCACCTGACATAATCCCGGGCCATTTTTTTACAGTCACTAAATTTACCAAATTTACATTTTTACTTTTCCTAATGCAATATTTCCGATGCTGTCTCCATCCACCGCCCCTCACTGCCTGAAGCCCTGCCCCTCACACAGGGAGCCCCAGCCATGACTGCCTAGTGCCCCGCCCCGCACTGACTGGATCCCCACCCCTGAAAGCCTGGAACCCCGCGCCTCACTCATGGGGCCTTGCCCTTCATAATTGGAGCCCCGCCCCTCAAAGATGGAGCCTTGCCCCTGACTGCATGGAGCCCTGCCCATGCCTCATGGATCCCCGCCCATCACTGGCTGGAGCCCTGCCCCACAAACATGGAGCCCTTTCCCTCACACATGGAGCCTTGCCCCTCTCTGGCTGGAGCCCTGCCACTAACACAAAGAGCCCCGGCCATCACTGCCCTGAGCCCCGCCCCTCACTGACTGGATCCCCACCCCTGAAAGCCTGGAACCCCGGCCTTCACTCATGGGGCCTTGCCCTTCATATTTGAAGCCCCGCCCCTCAAATATGGAGCCCTATCCCTCACTGCATGGAGCCCTGCCCATCCCACATGGAGCCCCGCCCATCACTGCCTGGAGCCCTGCCCCACACACATGGAGCCTTTTCCCTCACACATGGAGCCCTGCCCCTCTCTGGCTGCAGCCCTAACCCTAACACATGGAGCCTCGGCAATCACTGCCTAGAGCCCCACCCCTCACTGACTGGATCCCCACCCCTCACAGCCCGGAACCCCGCCCCTCACGCATGGAATCCCTTCCCTCACTCATGGAGCCCTGCCCATCCCACATGGAGCCCCGCCCATCACTGGCTGGAGCCCTGCCCCACACACATGGAGCCGCTTCCGTCACACATAGAGCACCGCCCCTCACTGCCTGAAGCCCTGCCCCTCACACATGGAGCCCCGCGTTTGTAGGTCCTTCTTTTCGGTTTTGGCCTTCAGTGGGGATCAATTTTGGCAAGCTTTGCTGCATGTGTCTGCACTTGCTGGCGTATGGCCTGCCTGCATTTTGATGGCTTTGACTTTGGGAAAGATTTCTTCTTGTTTTTTTTTTTTGTTTAACTGTTGATGCCATGTCCCTCATATCTTGCCCCGTAAGTTGTGTCTTCCTCCTTGACTATTTCCCCTGATTTTGCAACATCTCTTAGCTTAATTTTTGCATCTTTTGGTCCTTCGCACTGCACCTCATATAATCCCGGGCCATTTTCTTAGAGTAACTAGATTTCCCAAATTTCCTTTTTTTCTCCTCCAATTGCAATTCCTGTGATGGAGTCTCCGTTCCAGTGTGTTTGTAGGTCCTTCTTTTCTGTTTGGGCCTTCAGTGGGGATGAATTTTGGCAAGCTTTGCTGCATGTGCCTGGACTTGCTGGCGTATGGCCTGCCTGCATTTTGATGGCTTTGACTTTAGGAAGGATTTTTTCTATTTTTTTTTTTTGTTTTGTTTTATGTATTCTTGCCATGTCCTTCATATCTTGCCCCCTAAGTTGTGTCTTCCTCCTTGACTTTTTCCCCTGCTTTTGCAACATCTGTGAGCTTAGTTTTTGCAACTTTTCGTCCTTTGCACTGCACCTGATAAAACCCCGGGCCATTTTCTTAGAGTCACTAAATTTCCCAAATTTTCTTTTCTTCTCCTCCAATTGCAATTCCTTTGATGTTGACTCCTTTCCAGCGTGTTTGTAGGTCCTTCTTTTCTGTTTTGGCCTTCAGTGGGGATCAATTTTGGCAAGCTTTGCTGCATGTGCCTGCCCTTGGTGGCGTATGGCCTGCCTGCATTTTGATGGCTTTGACTTTGGGAAAGATTTTTTCTTTTTTTTTTTTTTATTATTTTAAGTATTCATGCCATGTCCCTCACATCTTGCCCCCTAAGTTGTGTCTTCCTCCTTGACTTTTTCCCCTGCTTTTGCAACATCTGTGAGCCTATTTTTTGCATGTTTTGGTCCTTTGCAATGCAGCTGATTTCCTCACAGCCTATTTTTTGAAGACATTAAAATTACTGATTTTCTGCTTTTTTCAATTGCATTTCATTTGAACTTATCTCCTTTCCAGAGTGTTTGCAAGCCTTTCTTTTGGGATTCACAAGATTCCTTTTCCCTTCCCGAAAGGAAATTTCATTTCCTTTCGGGAAGGGAAAAGAAATCTTGTGATTTCAATGGGGACGAATCGAAGAATCATTGGTGCATTTCCCTGCCCTTGATGGCATGCCATGCCTTTTGCTGGCTTTGACTTGGGGAAAGATTTTTTTCATTTTTTGGTTGATTTCTGAAGTGTCCATGCCATGTCCTCATATCTTGCCACCTAAGTTGTGTCTTCCTCCTTGACTTTTTCCCCTGCTTTTGCAAAACCTCTGAGCTTAGTTTTTGCATCTTTTGGTCCTTTGCACTGCACCTGATATTATCCCGGGCCATTTTCTTAGAGTCACTAAATTTCCCAAATTTTCTTTTTTTCTCCTCCAATTACAATTCCTTTGATGGTGTCTCCGCTCCAGCCTGTTTGTAGGCCCTTATTTTCTGTTTTGGCCTTCAGTGGGGATCAGATTTGGCAAGCTTTGCTGCATGTGCCTGCACTTGCTGGCGTATGGCCTGCCTGCATTTTGAAGGCTTTGACTTTGGGAACGATTTTTTCTTGTTTTTCTTTTTTCTTTTTTTAAGTATTCATGCCATGTCCCTCATATCTTGCCCCCTAAGTTGTGTTTTCCTCCTTGACTTTTTCCGCTGCTTTTGAAATATCTGTGAGCTTTGTTTTGGCATCATTTAGTCCTTCGCACTGCACCTGACATAATCCCGGGCCATTTTCTTACAGTCACTAAATTTACCAAATTTACATTTTTACTTTTCCTAATGCAATATTTCCGATGCTGTCTCCATCCACCGCCCCTCACTGCCTGAAGCCCTGCCCCTCACACAGGGAGCCCCAGCCATGACTGCCTAGTGCCCCGCCCCGCACTGACTGGATCCCCACCCCTGAAAGCCTGGAACCCCGCGCCTCACTCATGGGGCCTTGCCCTTCATAATTGGAGCCCCGCCCCTCAAAGATGGAGCCTTGCCCCTGACTGCATGGAGCCCTGCCCATCCCTCATGGATCCCCGCCCATCACTGGCTGGAGCCCTGCCCCACAAACATGGAGCCCTTTCCCTCACACATGGAGCCTTGCCCCTCTCTGGCTGGAGCCCTGCCACTAACACAAAGAGCCCCGGCCATCACTGCCCTGAGCCCCGCCCCTCACTGACTGGATCCCCACCCCCTGAAAGCCTGGAACCCCCGGCCTTCACTCATGGGGCCTTGCCCTTCATATTTGAAGCCCCGCCCCTCAAATATGGAGCCCTATCCCTCACTGCATGGAGCCCTGCCCATCCCACATGGAGCCCCGCCCATCACTGACTGGAGCCCTGCCCCACACACATGGAGCCTTTTCCCTCACACATGGAGCCCTGCCCCTCTCTGGCTGCAGCCCTAACCCTAACACATGGAGCCTCGGCAATCCACTGCCTAGAGCCCCACCCCTCACTGACTGGATCCCCACCCCTCACAGCCCGGAACCCCGCCCCTCACGCATGGAACCCCTTCCCTCACTCATGGAGCCCTGCCCATCCCACATGGAGCCCCGCCCATCACTGGCTGGAGCCCTGCCCCACACACATGGAGCCGCTTCCGTCACACATAGAGCACCGCCCCTCACTGCCTGAAGCCCTGCCCCTCACACATGGAGCCCCGCGTTTGTAGGTCCTTCTTTTCGGTTTTGGCCTTCAGTGGGGATCAATTTTGGCAAGCTTTGCTGCATGTGTCTGCACTTGCTGGCGTATGGCCTGCCTGCATTTTGATGGCTTTGACTTTGGGAAAGATTTCTTCTCGTTTTTTTTTTTTGTTTAACTGTTGATGCCATGTCCCTCATATCTTGCCCCGTAAGTTGTGTCTTCCTCCTTGACTATTTCCCCTGATTTTGCAACATCTCTTAGCTTAATTTTTGCATCTTTTGGTCCTTCGCACTGCACCTCATATAATCCCGGGCCATTTTCTTAGAGTAACTAGATTTCCCAAATTTCCTTTTTTTCTCCTCCAATTGCAATTCCTTTGATGGAGTCTCCGTTCCAGTGTGTTTGTAGGTCCTTCTTTTCTGTTTGGGCCTTCAGTGGGGATGAATTTTGGCAAGCTTTGCTGCATGTGCCTGGACTTGCTGGTGTATGGCCTGCCTGCATTTTGATGGCTTTGACTTTGGAAAAATTTTTTTTTTTCGTTGTTTTGTGAAGTGTCCATGCCATGTCCCTCATATCTTGCCCCCTAAGTTGTGTCTTCCTCCTTGACTTTTTCCCCTGCTTTTGCAACATCTGTGAGCCTATTTTTTGCATGTTTTGGTCCTTTGCAATGCAGCTGATTTCCTCACAGCCTATTTTTTGAAGACATTAAAATTACTGATTTTCTGCTTTTTTCAATTGCATTTCATTTGAACTTATCTCCTTTCCAGAGTGTTTTCAAGCCTTTCTTTTGGGATTCACAAGATTCCTTTTCCCTTCCCGAAAGGAAATTTCATTTCCTTTCGGGAAGGGAAAAGAAATCTTGTGATTTCAATGGGGACGAATCGAAGAATCATTGGTGCATTTCCCTGCCCTTGATGGCATGCCATGCCTTTTGGTGGCTTTGACTTGGGGAAAGATTTTTTTCATTTTTTGGTTGATTTCTGAAGTGTCCATGCCATGTCCTCATATCTTGCCACCTAAGTTGTGTCTTCCTCCTTGACTTTTTCCCCTGCTTTTGCAACATCTGTGAGCTTAGTTTTTGCATCTTTTGGTCCTTCGCACTGCACCTGATATTATCCCGGGCCATTTCCTTACAGTCACTAAATTTCCCATATTGTCTTTTTTTCTCCTCCAATTACAATTCCTTTGATGGTGTCTCCGCTCCAGCCTGTTTGTAGGCCCTTATTTTCTGTTTTGGCCTTCAGTGGGGATCAGATTTGGCAAGCTTTGCTGCATGTGCCTGCACTTGCTGGCGTATGGCCTGCCTGAATTTTGAAGGCTTTGACTTTGGGAACGATTTTTTCTTGTTTTTCTTTTTTCTTGTTTTAAATATTCATGCCATGTCCCTCATATCTTGCCCCCTAAGTTGTGTTTTCCTCCTTGACTTTTTCCCCTGCTTTTGAAATATCTGTGAGCTTTGTTTTGGCATCATTTAGTCCTTCGCACTGCACCTGACATAATCCCGGGCCATTTTTTTACAGTCACTAAATTTACCAAATTTACATTTTTACTTTTCCTAATGCAATATTTCCGATGCTGTCTCCATCCACCGCCCCTCACTGCCTGAAGCCCTGCCCCTCACACAGGGAGCCCCAGCCATGACTGCCTAGTGCCCCGCCCCGCACTGACTGGATCCCCACCCCTGAAAGCCTGGAACCCCGCGCCTCACTCATGGGGCCTTGCCCTTCATAATTGGAGCCCCGCCCCTCAAAGATGGAGCCTTGCCCCTGACTGCATGGAGCCCTGCCCATGCCTCATGGATCCCCGCCCATCACTGGCTGGAGCCCTGCCCCACAAACATGGAGCCCTTTCCCTCACACATGGAGCCTTGCCCCTCTCTGGCTGGAGCCCTGCCACTAACACAAAGAGCCCCGGCCATCACTGCCCTGAGCCCCGCCCCTCACTGACTGGATCCCCACCCCTGAAAGCCTGGAACCCCGGCCTTCACTCATGGGGCCTTGCCCTTCATATTTGAAGCCCCGCCCCTCAAATATGGAGCCCTATCCCTCACTGCATGGAGCCCTGCCCATCCCACATGGAGCCCCGCCCATCACTGCCTGGAGCCCTGCCCCACACACATGGAGCCTTTTCCCTCACACATGGAGCCCTGCCCCTCTCTGGCTGCAGCCCTAACCCTAACACATGGAGCCTCGGCAATCACTGCCTAGAGCCCCACCCCTCACTGACTGGATCCCCACCCCTCACAGCCCGGAACCCCGCCCCTCACGCATGGAATCCCTTCCCTCACTCATGGAGCCCTGCCCATCCCACATGGAGCCCCGCCCATCACTGGCTGGAGCCCTGCCCCACACACATGGAGCCGCTTCCGTCACACATAGAGCACCGCCCCTCACTGCCTGAAGCCCTGCCCCTCACACATGGAGCCCCGCGTTTGTAGGTCCTTCTTTTCGGTTTTGGCCTTCAGTGGGGATCAATTTTGGCAAGCTTTGCTGCATGTGTCTGCACTTGCTGGCGTATGGCCTGCCTGCATTTTGATGGCTTTGACTTTGGGAAAGATTTCTTCTTGTTTTTTTTTTTTGTTTAACTGTTGATGCCATGTCCCTCATATCTTGCCCCGTAAGTTGTGTCTTCCTCCTTGACTATTTCCCCTGATTTTGCAACATCTCTTAGCTTAATTTTTGCATCTTTTGGTCCTTCGCACTGCACCTCATATAATTCCGGGCCATTTTCTTAGAGTAACTAGATTTCCCAAATTTCCTTTTTTTCTCCTCCAATTGCAATTCCTGTGATGGAGTCTCCGTTCCAGTGTGTTTGTAGGTCCTTCTTTTCTGTTTGGGCCTTCAGTGGGGATGAATTTTGGCAAGCTTTGCTGCATGTGCCTGCCCTTGGTGGCGTATGGCCTGCCTGCATTTTGATGGCTTTGACTTTAGGAAGGATTTTTTCTATTTTTTTTTTTTTGTTTTGTTTTATGTATTCTTGCCATGTCCTTCATATCTTCCCCCTAAGTTGTGTCTTCCTCCTTGACTTTTTCCCCTGCTTTTGCAACATCTGTGAGCTTAGTTTTTGCAACTTTTCGTCCTTTGCACTGCACCTGATAAAACCCCGGGCCATTTTCTTAGAGTCACTAAATTTCCCAAATTTTCTTTTCTTCTCCTCCAATTGCAATTCCTTTGATGTTGACTCCTTTCCAGCGTGTTTGTAGGTCCTTCTTTTCTGTTTTGGCCTTCAGTGGGGATCAATTTTGGCAAGCTTTGCTGCATGTGCCTGCCCTTGGTGGCGTATGGCCTGCCTGCATTTTGATGGCTTTGACTTTGGGAAAGATTTTTTCTTTTTTTTTTTTTTATTATTTTAAGTATTCATGCCATGTCCCTCACATCTTGCCCCCTAAGTTGTGTCTTCCTCCTTGACTTTTTCCCCTGCTTTTGCAACATCTGTGAGCTTAGTTTTGGACACTTTTGGGCCTTTGCAATGCAGCTGATTTCCTCACAGGCTATTTTTTGAAGAGACTAAAATTCCCGATTTCTGCTTTTTTCAATTGCATTTCATTTGATCCTATCTCCTTTCCAGAGTGTTTGTAAGTCTTTCTTTTGGGATTCGAAACATTCCTTTTCCCTTCTCGAAAAGAAATTTCATTTCCTCTCGGGAAGCGAAAAGGAATCTTGCGATTTCAATGGGGACCAATAGAGGAATCTTTGTTGCATGTCCCTGCACTTCATGGCAGGCCATGCCTTTTGATGGCTTTGACTTTGGGAAAGATTTTTTTCTTTTTTTGGTTGTTTTCTGAAGTGTTCATGCCATGTCCCTCATATCTTGCCCCCTAAGTTGTGTCTTCCTCCTTGACTTTTTCCCCTGCTTTTGCAACATTAGTTAGCTTAGTTTTGGCACCTTTTGGTCCTTTGCACTGCACCTGATATAAACCCAGGCCATTTTCTTAGAGTCACTAAATTTCCAAAATTTTCTTTTTTCTCCTCCAATTGCAATTCTTTTGATGTTGACTCCTTTCCAGCGTGTTTGTAGGTCCTTCTTTTCTGTTTTGGCCTTCAGTTGGGATCAATTTTGACAAGATTTGCTGCATGTGCCTGCCCTTGGTGGCGTATGGCCTGCCTGCATTTTGATGGCTTTGAGTTTGGGAAAGATTTTTTCTTTTTTTTTTTTTTTTATTTTAAGTGTACATGCCATGTCCCTCACATCTTGCCCCCTAAGTTGTGTCTTCCTCCTTGACTTTTTCCCCTGCTTTTGCAACATCTGTGAGCTTAGTTTTGGCACCTTTTGGTCCTTTGCACGGCACCTGCTAATACCCCAGGCCACTTTCTTAGAGTCACTAAATTTCCCAAATTTTTTTTTTTCTCCTCCAATTGCAATTTCTTTGATATTGACTCCTTTCCAGCGTGTTTGTAGGTCCTTCTTTTCTGTTTTGGCCTTCAGTGGGGATCAATTTTGGCAAGCTTTGCTGCATGTGCCTGCCCTTGGTGGCCTATGGCCTGCCTGCATTTTGATGGCTTTGACTTTGGGAAAGGTTTTTTCTTTTTTTTTTTTTTTTTTGTTTTAAGTATTCCTGCCATATCCCTCATATCTTGCTCCCTAAGTTGTGTCTTCCTCCTTGACTTTTTCCCCTGCTTTTGCAACATCTGTGAGCCTAGTTTTGCCACCTTTTGGTCCTTTGCAATGCAGCTGATTTCCTCACAGCCAATTTTTTCAGAGACGAAAATTCCCGATTTTCTGCTTTTTTCAATTGCATTTCATTTGATCCTATCTCCTTTCCAGAGTGTTTGTAAGCCTTTCTTTTAGGATTCGCAAGATTCCTTTTCCCTTCCTGAAAGGAAATTTCATTTCCTTTTGGGAAGGGAAAAGGAATCTTTCGATTTCAATGGGGACCAATAGAGGAATCTTTGTTGCATGTCCCTGCACTTCATGGCAGGCCATGCCTTTTGATGGCTTTGACTTTGGGAAAGATTTTTTTCTTTTTTTGGTTGTTTTCTGAAGTGTTCATGCCATGTCCCTCATATCTTGCCCCCTAAGTTCTGTCTTCCTCCTTGACTTTTTCCCCTGCTTTTGCAACATCTGTGAGCCTAGTTTTGGCATCTTTGGTCCTTTGCACTGCACATGATATACTGCCAGGCCATTTTCTTAGAGTCACTAAATTTCCCAAATTTTCTATTTTTCTCCTCCAATTGCAATTCCTTTGATGGTGTCTCCATTCCAGCGTGTTTGTAGGTCCTTCTTTTCTGTTTTGGCCTGCAGTGGGGATCAATTTTGGCAAGCTTTGCTGCATGTGCCTGCCCTTGGTGGCGTATGGCCTGCCTGCATTTTGATGGCTTTGACTTTGGGAAAGATTTTTTCTTTTTTTTTTTTTTTATTATTTTAAGTATTCATGCCATGTCCCTCACATCTTGCCCCCTAAGTTGTGTCTTCCTCCTTGACTTTTTCCCCTGCTTTTGCAACATCTGTGAGCTTAGTTTTGGACACTTTTGGGCCTTTGCAATGCAGCTGATTTCCTCACAGGCTATTTTTTGAAGAGACTAAAATTCCCGATTTCTGCTTTTTCAATTGCATTTCATTTGATCCTATCTCCTTTCCAGAGTGTTTGTAAGCCTTTCTTTTGGGATTCGAAACATTCCTTTTCCCTTCTCGAAAGGAAATTTCATTTCCTCTCGAGAAGCGAAAAGGAATCTTGCGATTTCAATGGGGACCAATAGAGGAATCTTTGTTGCATGTCCCTGCACTTCATGGCAGGCCATGCCTTTTGATGGCTTTGACTTTGGGAAAGATTTTTTTCTTTTTTTGGTTGTTTTCTGAAGTGTTCATGCCATGTCCCTCATATCTTGCCCCCTAAGTTGTGTCTTCCTCCTTGACTTTTTCCCCTGCTTTTGCAACATTTGTTAGCTTAGTTTTGGCACCTTTTGGTCCTTTGCACTGCACCTGATATAAACCCAGGCCATTTTCTTAGAGTCACTAAATTTCCAAAATTTTCCTTTTTCTCCTCCAATTGCAATTCCTTTGATGTTGACTCCTTTCCAGCGTGTTTGTAGGTCCTTCTTTTCTGTTTTGGCCTTCAGTGGGGATCAATTTTGGCAAGCTTTGCTGCATGTGCCTGCCCTTGGTGGCGTATGGCCTGCCTGCATTTTGATGGCTTTGACTTTGGGAAAGATTTTTTCTTTTTTTTTTTTTATTATTTTAAGTATACATGCCATGTCCCTCACATCTTGCCCCCTAAGTTGTGTCTTGCTCCTTGACTTTTTCCCCTGCTTTTGCAACATCTGTGAGCTTAGTTTTGGCACCTTTTGGTCCTTTGTACTGCACCTGCTAATACCCCAGGCCACTTTCTTAGAGTCACTAAATTTCCCAAATTTTTTTTTTTCTCCTCCAATTGCAATTCCTTTGATATTGACTCCTTTCCAGCGTGTTTGTAGGTCCTCCTTTCTGTTTTGGCCTTCAGTGGGGATCAATTTTGGCAAGCTTTGCTGCATGTGCCTGCCCTTGGTGGCCTATGGCCTGCCTGCATTTTGATGGCTTTGACTTTGGGAAAGATTTTTTCTTTTTTTTTTTTTTTGTTTTAAGTATTCATGCCATGTCCCTCATATCTTGCCCCCTAAGTTGTGTCTTCCTCCTAGACTTTTTCCCCTGCTTTTGCAACATCTGTGAGCTTAGTTTTGGCACCTTTTTGTCCTTTGCACTGCACCTGATAAAACACCGGGCCATTTTCTTAGAGTCACTAAATTTCCCAAATTTTCTTCTTTCTCCTGCAATTGCAATTCCTTTGATGGTGTCTCCATTCCAGCGTGTTTGTAGGTCCTTCTTTTCTGTTTTGGCCTTCAGTGGGGATCAATTTTGGCAAGCTTTGCTGCATGTGCCTGCCCTTGGTGGCGTATGGCCTGCCTGCATTTTGATGGCTTTGACTTTGGGAAAGATTTTTTTTTTTTTTTTTTATTATTTTAAGTGTTCATGCCATGTCCCTCACATCTTGCTCCCTAAGTTGTGTCTTGCTCCTTGACTTTTTCCCCTGCTTTTGCAACATCTGCGAGGTTAGTTTTGGCACCTTTTGGTCCTTTGCAATGCAGCTGATTTCCTCACAGCCTATTTTTTGAAGACACTAAAATTCCCGATTTTCTGCTTTTTTCAATTGCATTTCATTTGATCCTATCTCCTTTCCAGAGTGTTTGTAAGCCTTTCTTTTGGGATTCGCAAGATTCCTTTTCCCTTCCCGAAAGGAAATTTCATTTCCTTTCGGGAAGGGAAAAGGAATCTTGCGATTTCAATGGGGACCAATAGAGGAATCTTTGGTGCATGTCCCTGCACTTGATGGCAGGCCATGCCTTTTGATGGCTTTGACTTTGGGAAAGATTTCTTTCTTTTTTTGGTTGTTTTCTGAAGTGTTCATGCCATGTCCCTCATATCTTGCCCCCTAAGTTGTGTCTTCCTCCTTGACTTTTTCCCCTGCTTTTGCAACATCTGTGAGCTTAGTTTTGGCACCTTTTGGGCATGTGCAATGCACCTGATAAAACCCCAGACCATTTTCTTAGAGTCACTAAATTTCCCAAATTTTCTTTTTTTCTCCTCCAATTGCAATTCCTTTGATGGTTCTCCATTCCAGCGTGTTTGTAGGTCCTTCTTTTCTGTTTTGGCCTTCAGTGGGGATCAATTTTGGCAAGCTTTGCTGCATGTGCCTGCCCTTGGTGGCGTATGGCCTGCCTGCATTTTGATGGCTTTGAGTTTGGGAAAGATTTTTTATTTTTTTTTTTTTTATTATTTTAAGTGTTCATGCCACGTCCCTCACATCTTGGCCACTAAGTTGTGTCTTGCTCCTTGACTTTTTGCCCTGCTTTTGCAACATCTGTGAGCTTAGTTTTGGCACCTTTTGGTCCTTTGCAATGCAGCTGATTTCCTCTCAGCCTATTTTTTGAAGACACTAAAATCCCCGATTTCTGCTTTTTTCAATTGCATTTCATTTGATCCTATCTCCTTTCCGGAGTGTTTGTAAGCCTTTCTTTTGGGATTCGCAAGATTCCTTTTCCCTTCCCGAAAGGAAATTTCATTTCCTTTCGGGAAGGGAAAAGGAATCTTGCGATTTCAATGGGGACCAATAGAGGAATCTTTGGTGCATGTCCCTGCACTTGATGGCAGGCCATGCCTTTTGATGGCTTTGACTTTGGGAAAGATTTTTTTCTTTTTTTGGTTTTATTCTGAAGTGTTCATGCCATGTCCCTCATAACTTGCCCCCTAAGTTGTGTCTTCCTCCTTGACTTTTTCCCCTGCTTTTGCAACATTTGTGAGCTTAGTTTTGGCACCTTTTGGTCCTTTGCACTGCACCTGATATAAAGCCAGGCCATTTTCTTAGAGTCACTAAATTTCCAAAATTTTCTTTTTTCTCCTCCAATTGCAATTCCTTTGATGTTGACTCCTTTCCAGCGTGTTTGTAGGTCCTTCTTTTCTGTTTTGGCCTTCAGTGGGGATCAATTTTGACAAGCTTTGCTGCATGTGCCTGCCCTTGGTGGCGTATGGCCTGCCTGCATTTTGACGGCTTTGACTTTGGGAAAGATTTTTTCTTCTTTTTTTTTTTATTATTGTAAATATTCATGCCATGTCCCTCATATCTTGCCCCCTAAGTTGTGTCTTCCTCCTTGACTTTTTCCCCTGCTTTTGCAACATCTGTGAGCTTAGTTTTGGCACCTTTTTGTCCTTTGCACTGCACCTGATATAAACCCAGGCCATTTTTTTATAGACACTTAATTTCCCAAATTTTCTTTTTTTCTCCTCCAATTGCAATTCCTTTGATGGTTCTCCATTCCAGCGTGTTTGTAGGTCCTTCTTTTCTGTTTTGGCTTTCAGTGGGGATCAATTTTGACAAGCTTTGCTGCATGTGCCTGCCCTTGGTGGCGTATGGCCTGCCTGCATTTTGATGGCTTTGACTTTTGGGAAAGATTTTTTCTTTTTTTTTCTTTTTTGTTTTAAGTATTCATGCCATGTCCCTCATATCTTGACCCCTAAGTTCTGTCTTCCTCCTTGACTTTTTCCCCTGCTTTTGCAACATCTGTGAGCTTAGTTTTGGCATCTTTTGGTCCTTTGTACTGCACCTGATATAAACCCAGGCCATTTTCGTAGAGTCACTAAATTTCCAAAATTTTCTTTTTTCTCCTCCAATTGCAATTCCTTTGATGTTGACTCCTTTCCAGCGTGTTTGTAGGTCCTTCTTTTCTGTTTTGGCCTTCAGTGGGGATCAATTTTGGCAAGCTTTGCTGCATGTGCATGCCCTTGGTGGCGTATGAGCTGCCTGCATTTTGATGGCTTTGACTTTGGGAAAGATTTTTTCTTCTTTAGTTTTTTACTATTGCAAGTATTCATGCCATGTCCCTCACATCTTGCCCCCTAAGTTGTGTCTTCCTCCTTGAATTTTTCCCCTGCTTTTGCAACATCTGTGAGCTTAGTTTTGGCACCTTTTGGTCTTTTGCACTGCACCTGATAAAAAACCGGGCCATTTTCTTAGAGTCACTAAATTTCCCAAATTTTCATTTTTCCCCTGCAATTGCAATTCCTTTGATGTTGTCTCCATTCCAGCGTGTTTGTAGGTCCTTCTTTTCTGTTTTGGACTTCAGTGGGGATCAATTTTGGCAAGCTTTGCTGCATGTGCATGCCCTTGGTGGCGTATGGCCTGCCTGCATTTTGATGGCTTTGACTTTGGGAAAGACTTTTCCCTTTTTTTTTTTTTTATTATTTTAAGTGTTCATGCCATGTCCCTCATATCTTGCCCCCTAAGATATGTCTTCCTCCTTGACTCTTTCCCCTGCTTTTGCAACATCTGTGAGCTTAGTTTTGGCATCTTTTGGTCCTTTGCTCTGCACCTGATATAAACCCAGGCCATTTACTTAGAGACATTAAATTTCCCAAATTTTCTTTTTTTCTCCTCCAATTGCAATTCCTTTGATGTTGACTCCTTTCCAGCGTGTTTGTAGGTCCTTCTTTTCTGTTTTGGCCTTCAGTGGGGATCAATTTTGGCAAGCTTTGCTGCATGTGCCTGCCCTTGGTGGCGTATGGCCTGCCTGCATTTTGATGGCTTTGACTTTGGGAAAGATTTTTTCTATTTTTTTTCTATTTTTCAAGCCATGTCCCTCACATCTTGCCCCCTAAGTTGTGTCTTCCTCCTAGACTTTTTCCCCGCCTTTTGCCACATCTGTGAGCTTAGTTTTGGCATCTTTGGTCCTTTGCACTGCACATGATATACTGCCAGGCCATTTTCTTAGAGTCACTAAATTTCCCAAATTTTCTTTTTTTCTCCTCCAATTGCAATTCCTTTGATATTGACTCCTTTCGAGCGCGTTTTTAGGTCCTTCTTTTCTGTTTTGGCCTTCAGTGGGGATCAATTTTGGCAAGCTTTGCTGCATGTGCCTGCCCTTGGTGGCGTATGGCCTGCCTGCATTTTGATGGCTTTGACTTTGGGAAAGATTTTTTCTTTTTTTTTTTCTTTTTTATTTTAAGTATTCATGCCATGTCCCTCACATCTTGCCCCCTAAGTTGTGTCTTCCTCCTAGACTTTTTCCCCTGCTTTTGCAACATCTGTGACCTTAGTTTTGGCACCTTTTGGTCTTTGCAATGCAGCTGATTTCCTCACAGCCTATTTTTTAAGAGACTAAAATTCCCGATTTTCTGCTTTTTTCAATTGCATTTGATTTGATCCTATTTCATTTCCAGAGTGTTTGTAAGCCTTTCTTTTGGGATTCGCAAGATTCCTTTTCCCTTCCCGAAAGGAAATTTCATTTCCTTTCGGGAAGGGAAAAGGAATCTTTCGATTTCAATGGGGACCAATAGAGGAATCTTTGGTGCATGTCCCTTCACTTGATGGCAGGCCATGCCTTTTGATGGCTTTGACTTTGGGAAAGATTTTTTCTCTTTTTGGTTGTTTTCTGAAGTGTTCATGCCATGTCCCTCATATCTTGCCCCCTAAGTTGTGTCTTCCTCCTTGACTTTTTCCCCTGCTTTTGCAACATCTGTGAGCTTAGTTTTGGCACCTTTTGGTCTTTTGCACTGCACCTGGTAAAACCACGGGCCATTTCCTTAGAGTCACTAAATTTCCCAAATTTTCATTTTTCTCCTGCAATTGCAATTCCTTTGATGTTGTCTCCATTCCAGCGTGTTTGTAGGTCCTTCTTTTCTGTTTTGGCCTTCAGTGGGGATCAAATTTGGCAAGCTTTGCTGCATGTGCCTGCCCTTGGTGGCGTATGGCCTGCCTGCATTTTGATGGCTTTGACTTTGGGAAAGATTTTTTCTTTTTTTTTTTTCTATTATTTTAAGTGTTCATGCCATGTCCCTCACATCTTGCTCCCTAAGTTGTGTCTTCCTCCTTGACTTTTTCCCCTGCTTTTGCAACATCTGTGAGCTTAGTTTTGGCATCTTTGGTCCTTTGCACAGCACATGATATACTGCCAGGCCATTTTCTTAGAGTCACTAAATTTCCAAAATTTTATTTTTTTCTCCTCCAATTGCAATTCCTTTGATGTTGACTCCTTTCCAGCGTGTTTGTAGGTCCTTCTTTTCTGTTTTGGCCTTCAGTGGGGATCAATTTTGGCAAGCTTTGCTGCATGTGCCTGCCCTTGGTGGCGTATGGCCTGCCTGCATTTTAATGGCTTTGACTTTGGGAAAGATTTTTTCTATTTTTTTTCTATTTTTCAAGCCATGTCCCTCACATCTTGCCCCCTAAGTTGTGTCTTCCTCCTAGACTTTTTCCCCGGCTTTTGCCACATCTGTGAGCTTAGTTTTGGCATCTTTGGTCCTTTGCACTGCACATGATATACTGCCAGGCCATTTTCTTAGAGTCAATAAATTTCCCAAATTTTCTTTTTTTCTCCTCCAATTGCAATTCCTTTGATGTTGACTCCTTTCCAGCGTGTTTGTAGGTCCTTCTTTTCTGTTTTGGCCTTCAGTGGGGATCAATTTTGGCAAGCTTTGCTGCATGTGCCTGCCCTTGGTGGCGTATGGCCTGCCTGCATTTTGATGGCTTTGACTTTGGGAAAGATTTTTTCTTTTTTTTTTTCTTTTTTATTTTAAGTATTCATGCCATGTCCCTCACATCTTGCCCCCTAAGTTGTGTCTTCCTCCTAGACTTTTTCCCCTGCTTTTGCAACATCTGTGACCTTAGTTTTGGCACCTTTTGGTCTTTGCAATGCAGCTGATTTCCTCACAGCCTATTTTTTAAGAGACTAAAATTCCCGATTTTCTGCTTTTTTCAATTGCATTTCATTTGATACTATTTCATTTCCAGAGTGTTTGTAAGCCTTTCTTTTGGGATTCGCAAGATTCCTTTTCCCTTCCCGAAAGGAAACCTTTCGGGAAGGGAAAAGGAATCTTTCGATTTCAATGGGGACCAATAGAGGAATCTTTGGTGCATGTCCCTTCACTTGATGGCAGGCCATGCCTTTTGATGGCTTTGACTTTGGGAAAGATTTTTTCTTTTTTTGGTTGTTTTCTGAAGTGTTCATGCCATGTCCCTCATATCTTGCCCCCTAAGTTGTGTCTTCCTCCTTGACTTTTTCCCCTGCTTTTGCAACATCTGTGAGCTTAGTTTTGGCACCTTTTGGTCTTTTGCACTGCACCTGGTAAAACCACGGGCCATTTCCTTAGAGTCACTAAATTTCCCAAATTTTCATTTTTCTCCTGCAATTGCAATTCCTTTGATGTTGTCTCCATTCCAGCGTGTTTGTAGGTCCTTCTTTTCTGTTTTGGCCTTCAGTGGGGATCAAATTTGGCAAGCTTTGCTGCATGTGCCTGCACTTGCTGGCGTATGGCCTGCCTGCATTTTGATGGCTTTGACTTTGGGAAAGATTTTTTCTTTTTTTTTTTTCAATTATTTTAAGTGTTCATGCCATGTCCCTCATATCTTGCTCCCTAAGTTGTGTCTTCCTCCTTGACTTTTTCCCCTGCTTTTGCAACATCTGGGAGCTTAGTTTTGGCATCTTTGGTCCTTTGCACAGCACATGATATACTGCCAGGCCATTTTCTTAGAGTCACTAAATTTCCAAAATTTTATTTTTTTCTCCTCCAATTGCAATTCCTTTGATATTGACTCCTTTCGAGCGCGTTTTTAGGTCCTTCTTTTCTGTTTTGGCCTTCAGTGGGGATCAATTTTGGCAAGCTTTGCTGCATGTGCCTGCCCTTGGCGGCGTATGGCCTGCCTGCATTTTGATGGCTTTGACTTTGGGAAAGATTTTTTCGATTTTTTTTCTATTTTTCAAGCCATGTCCCTCACATCTTGCCCCCTAAGTTGTGTCTTCCTCCTAGATTTTTCCCCGCCTTTTGCCACATCTGTGAGCTTAGTTTTGGCATCTTTGGTCCTTTGCACTGCACATGATATACTGCCAGGCCATTTTCTTAGAGTCACTAAATTTCCCAAATTTTCTTTTTTTCTCCTCCAATTGCAATTCCTTTGATATTGACTCCTTTCGAGCGCGTTTGTAGGTCCTTCTTTTCTGTTTTGGCCTTCAGTGGGGATCAATTTTGGCAAGCTTTGCTGCATGTGCCTGCCCTTGGTGGCGTATGGCCTGCCTGCATTTTGATGGCTTTGACTTTGGGAAAGATTTTTTCTTTTCTTTTTCTTTTTTATTTTAAGTATTCATGCCATGTCCCTCATATCTTGCCCCCTAAGTTGTGTCTTCCTCCTAGACTTTTTCCCCTGCTTTTGCAACATCTGTGACCTTAGTTTTGGCACCTTTTGGTCTTTGCAATGCAGCTGATTTCCTCACAGCCTATTTTTTAAGAGACTAAAATTCCCGATTTTCTGCTTTTTTCAATTGCATTTCATTTGATCCTATCTCCTTTCCAGAGTGTTTGTAAGCCTTTCTTTTGGGATTCGCAAGATTCCTTTTCCCTTCCCGAAAGGAAATTTCATTTCCTTTCGGGAATGGAAAAGGAATCTTGCGATTTCAATGGGGACCAATAGAGGAATCTTTGGTGCATGTCCCTGCACTTGATGGCAGGCCATGCCTTTTGATGGCTTTGACTTTGGGAAAGATTTTTTTTCTTTTTTTGGTTGTTTTCTGAAGTGTTCATGCCATGTCCCTCATATCTTGCCCCCTAAGTTCGGTCATCCCCCTCTACTTTTTCCCCTGATTTTGCAACATCTGTGAGCTTAGTTTTGGCATCTTTGGTCCTTTGCACTGCACATGATATACTGCCAGGCCATTTTCTAAGAGTCACTAAATTTCCCAAATTTTCTTTTTTTCTCCTCCAATTACAATTCCTTTGATGTTGTCTCCATTCCAGCGTGTTTGTAGGTCCTTCTTTTCTGTTTTGGCCTTCAGTGGGGATCAATTTTGGCAAGCTTTGCTGCATGTGCCTGCCCTCGGTGGCGTATGGCCTGCCTGCATTTTGATGGCTTTGACTTTGGGAAAGATTTTTTCAATTTTTTTTTTTATTATTTATATATTCATGCCATGTCCCTCACATCTTGCCCCCTACGTTGTGTCTTCCTCCTAGACTTTTTCCCCTGCTTTTGCAACATCTGTGAGCTTAGTTTTGGCACCTTTTGGTCCTTTGCACTGCACCTGGTAAAACCACGGGCCATTTTCTTAGAGTCACTAAATTTCCCAAATTTTCATTTTTCTGCTGCAATTGCAATTCCTTTGATGTTGTCTCCATTCCAGCGTGTTTGTAGGTCCTTCTTTTCTGTTTTGGCCTTCAGTGGGGATCAATTTTGGCAAGCTTTGCTGCATGTGCCTGCCCTTGGTGGCGTATGGCCTGCCTGCATTTTGATGGCTTTGACTTTGGGAAAGATTTTTTCTTTTTTTTTTTTTTATTATTTTAAGTGTTCATGCCACGTCCCTCACATCTTGCTCCCTAAGTGGTGTCTTCCTCCTTGACTTTTTCCACTGCTTTTGCAACATCTGTGAGCTTAGTTTTGGCACCTTTGGGTCCTTTGCACTGCACATGATATACTGCCAGGCCATTTTCTTATAGACACTTAATTTCCCAAATTTTCTTTTTTTCTCCTCCAATTGCAATTCCTTTGATGTTGACTCCTTTCCAGCGTGTTTGTAGGTCCTTCTTTTCTGTGTTGGCCTTCAGTGGGGATCAATTTTGGCAAGCTTTGCTGCATGTGCCTGCCCTTGGTGGCGTATGGCCTGCCTGCATTTTGATGGCTTTGACTTTGGGAAAGATTTTTTCTTTTTTTTTTTCTTTTTTATTTTAAGTGTTCATGCCATGTCCCTCACATCTTGCTCCCTAAGTTGTGTCTTCCTCCTTGACTTTTTCCCCTGCTTTTGCAACATCTGTGAGCTTAGTTTTGGCATCTTTGGTCCTTTGCACAGCACATGATATACTGCCAGGCCATTTTCTTAGAGTCACTAAATTTCCAAAATTTTATTTTTTTTCTCCTCCAATTGCAATTCCTTTGATATTGACTCCTTTCCAGCGTGTTTGTAGGTCCTTCTTTTCTGTTTTGGCCTTCAGTGGGGATCAATTTTGGCAAGCTTTGCTGCATGTGCCTGCCCTTGGTGGCGTATGGCCTGCCTGCATTTTGATGGCTTTGACTTTGGAAAAGATTTTTTCTTTTTTTTTTCTATTTTTCATGCCATGTCCCTCACATCTTACCCCCTAAGTTGTGTCTTCCTCCTTGACTTTTTCCCCTGCTTTTGCCACATCTGTGAGCTTAGTTTTGGCATCTTTGGTCCTTTGCACTGCACATGATATACTGCCAGGCCATTTTCTTAGAGTCACTAAATTTCCAAATTTTCTTTTTCTCCTCCAATTGCAATTCCTTTGATATTGACTCCTTTCGAGCGTGTTTGTAGGTCCTTCTTTTCTGTTTTGGCCTTCAGTGGGCATCAATTTTGGCAAGCTTTGCTGCATGTGCCTGCCCTTGGTGGCGTATGGCCTGCCTGCATTTTGATGGCTTTGACTTTGGGAAAGATTTTTTCTTTTTTTTTTTCTTTTTTATTTTAAGTATTCATGCCATGTCCCTCACATCTTGCCCCCTAAGTTGTGTCTTCCTCCTTGACTTTTTCCCCTGCTTTTGCAACATCTGTGACCTTAGTTTTGGCACCTTTTGGTCTTTGCAATGCAGCTGATTTCCTCACAGCCTATTTTTTAAGAGACTAAAATTCCCGATTTTCTGCTTTTTTCAATTGCATTTCATTTGAACCTATCTCCTTTCCAGAGTGTTTGTAAGCCTTTCTTTTGGGATTCGCAAGATTCCTTTTCCCTTCCCGAAAGGAAATTTCATTTCCTTTCGGGAAGGGAAAAGGAATCTTGCGATTTCAATGGGGACCAATAGAGGAATCTTTGGTGCATGTCCCTGCACTTGATGGCAGGCCATGCCTTTTGATGGCTTTGACTTTGGGAAAGATTTTTTTCTTTTTTTGGTTGTTTTCTGAAGTGTTCATGCCATGTCCCTCATATCTTGCCCCCTAAGTTCTGTCTTCCTCCTTGACTTTTTCCCCTGCTTTTGCAACATCTGTGAGCTTAGTTTTGGCACCTTTTGGTCCTTTGCACTGCACCTGATAAAAACCCCAGGCCATTTTCTTAGAGTCATTAAATTTCCCCAAATTTTCTTTTTTTCTCTTCCAATTGCAATTCCTTTGATGTTGACTCCTTTCCAGCGTGTTTGTAGGTCCTTCTTTTCTGTTTTGGCCTTCAGTGGGGATCAATTTTGGCAAGATTTGCTGCATGTGCCTGCCCTTGCTGGCGTATGGCCTGCCTGCATTTTGATGGCTTTGACTTTGGGAAAAATTTTTTCTTTTTTTTTTTTTTTTTTGTTTTAAGTATTCATGCCATGTCCCTCATATCTTGCCCCCTGAGTTGTGTCTTCCTCCTTGACTTTTTCCCCTGCTTTTGCAACATCTGTGAGCTTAGTTTTGGCACCTTTTGGTCCTTTGCAATGCACCTGACATAAACCCAGGCCATTTATTTAGAGTCACTAATTTCCCTAATTTTCTTTTTTTCTCCTCCAATTGCAATTCCTTTGATGTTGACTCCTTTCCAGCGTGTTTGTGGGTCCTTCTTTTCTGTTTTGGCCTTCAGTGGGGATCAATTTTGGCAAGCTTTGCTGCATGTGCCTGCCCTTGCTGGCGTATGGCCTGCCTGCATTTTGATGGCTTTGACTTTGGGAAAAATTTTTTTCTTTTTTTTTTTTTTTTTTTGTTGTTTTAAGCATTCATGCCATGTCCCTCATATCTTGCTCCCTAAGTTGTGTCTTCCTCCTTGACTTTTTCCCCTGCTTTTGCAACATCTGTGAGCTTAGTTCTGCCACCTTTTGTCCTTTGCAATGCAGCTGATTTCCTCACAGCCTATTTTTTGAAGAGACGATAAGTCCCGATTTTCTGCTTTTTTCAATTGCATTTCTTTTGAACCTATCTCCTTTCCAGAGTGCTTGCAAGCCTTTCTTTTGGCATTTGCAAGATTCCTTTTCCCTTCCCCAAAGGAAATTTCATTTCCTTTCGGGAAGGGAAAAGGAATCTTGCGATTTCAATGGGGACCAATAGAGGAATATTTGGTCATGTCCCTGCACTTGATGGCAGGCCATGCCTTTTGATGGCTTTGACTTTGGGAAAGATTTTTTTCTTTTTTTGGTTGTTTTCTGAAGTGTTCATGCCATGTCCCTCATATCTTGCCCCCTAAGTTTTGTCTTCCTCCTTGACTTTTTCCCCTGCTTTTGCAACATCTGTGAGCTTAGTTTTGGCACCTTTTGGTCCTTTGCAAGGCACTGCTTAAACCCCGGGCCCCTTTCTAAGAGTCAATAAATTTCCCAAATTTTCTTTTTTTCTCCTCCAATTGCAATTCCTTTGATGTTGACTCCTTTCCAGCGTGTTTGTAGGTCCTTCTTTTCTGTTTTGGCCTTCAGTGGGGATCAATTTTGGCAAGCTTTGCTGCATGTGCCTGCCCTTGGCGGCGTATGGCCTGCCTGCATTTTGATGGCTTTGACTTTGGGAAAGATTTTTTCTTTTTTATTTTATAATTATTTTAATTATTCATGCCATGTCCCTCATACCTTGCTCTCTAAGTTGTGTCTTCCTCCTTGACTTTTTCCCCTGCTTTTGCAACATCTGTGAGCTTAGTTTTTGCACCTTTTGGTCCTTTCCACTGCACCTGATAAAACCCCCGGCCATATTCTTACAGTCACTATATTTCCCAAATTTTCTTTTTTTCTCCTCCAATTGCAGTTCCTTTGATGTTGACTCCTTTCCAGCGTGTTTGTAGGTCCTTCTTTTCTGTTTTGGCCTTCAGTGGGGATCAATTTTGGCAAGCTTTGCTGCATGTGCCTGCCCTTGGTGGCGTATGGCCTGCCTGCATTTTGATGGCTTTGACTGTGGGAAAGATTTTTTCTATTTTTTTTTTTTATTATTTTAAGTATTCATGCCATGTCCCTCATATCTTGCCCCCTAAGTTGTGTCTTACTCCTTGACTTTTTCCCCTGCTTTTGCAACATCTGTGAGCTTAGTTTTGCACCTTTTGGTCCTTTGCACTGCACCTGATAAAACCCCAGGCCATTTTCTTAGAGTCACTAGATTTCGAAAATTTTCTTTTTTTCTCCTCCAGTTGCAATTCTTTTGATGTTGACTCCTTTCCAGAGTGTTTGTAGGTCCTTCTTTTCTGTTTTGCCTTCAGTGGGGATCAATTTTGGCAAGCTTTGCTGCATGTGCCTGCCCTTGGTGGCGTATGGCCTGCCTGCATTTTGATGGCTTTAACTTTGGGAAAGATTTTTTCTTTTTTTTTTTTTTATTTTTTTAAGTATTCATGCCATGTCCCTCACATCTTGCCCCCTAAGTTGTGTCTTCCTCCTAGACTTTTTCCCCTGCTTTTGCAACATCTGTGACCTTAGTTTTGGCACCTTTTGGTCTTTGCAATGCAGCTGATTTCCTCACAGCCTATTTTTTAAGAGACTAAAATTCCCGATTTTCTGCTTTTTTCAATTGCATTTCATTTGATCCTATCTCCTTTCCAGAGTGTTTGTAAGCCTTTCTTTTGGGATTCGCAAGATTCCTTTTCCCTTCCCGAAAGGAAATTTCATTTCCTTTCGGGAAGGGAAAAGGAATCTTGCGATTTCAATGGGGACCAATAGAGGAATCTTTGGTGCATGTCCCTGCACTTGATGGCAGGCCATGCCTTTTGATGGCTTTGACTTTGGGAAAGATTTTTTTCTTTTTTTGGTTGTTTTCTGAAGTGTTCATGCCATGTCCCTCATATCTTGCCCCCTAAGTTCTGTCTTCCCCCTCTACTTTTTCCCCTGCTTTTGCAACATCTGTGAGCTTAGTTTTGGCACCTTTTGGTCCTTTGCACTGCACCTGGTAAAACCACGGGCCATTTTCTTAGAGTCACTAAATTTCCCAAATTTTCATTTTTCTCCTGCAATTGCAATTCCTTTGATGTTGTCTCCATTCCAGCGTGTTTGTAGGTCCTTCTTTTCTGTTTTGGCCTTCAGTGGGGATCAATTTTGGCAAGCTTTGCTGCATGTGCCTGCACTAGCTGGCGTATGGCCTGCCTGCATTTTGATGGCTTTGACTTTGGGAAAGATTTTTTCTTTTTTTTTTTTTATTATTTTAAGTGTTCATGCCATGTCCCTCATATCTTGCCCCCTAAGTTGTGTCTTCCTCCTTGACTTTTTCCCCTTCTTTTGCAACATCTGTGAGCTTAGTTTTGGCATCTTTGGTCCTTTGCACTGCACATGATATACTGCCAGGCCATTTTCTTAGAGTCACTAAATTTCCCAAATTTTCTTTTTTTCTCCTCCAATTGCAATTCCTTTGATGTTGACTCCTTTCCAGCGTGTTTGTAGGTCCTTCTTTTCTGTTTTGGCCTTCAGTGGGGATCAATTTTGGCAAGCATTGCTGCATGTGCCTGCCCTTGGTGGCGTATGGCCTGCCTGCATTTTGATGGCTTTGACTTTGGGATGGATTTTTTCTTTTTTTTTTTTTTTTTTGTTTTATGTATTCATGCCATGTCCTTCATATCTTGCCCCCTAATTTGTGTCTTCCTCCTTGACTTTTTCCCCTGCTTTTGCAACATCTGTGAGCTTAGTTTTGGCACCTTTTGGTCCTTTGCAATGCAGCTGATTTCCTCACAGCCTATTTTTTGAAGAGACGATAAGTCCCGATTTTCTGCTTTTTTAAATTGCATTTCATTTGAACCTATCTCCTTTCCAGAGTGTTTGTAAGCCTTTCTTTTGGGATTCGCAAGATTCCTTTTCCCTTCCCGAAAGGAAATTTCATTTCCTTTCGGGAAGGGAAAAGGAATCTTGCGATTTCAATGGGCACCAATAGAGGAATCTTTGGTGCATGTCCCTGCACTTGATGGCAGGCCATGCCTTTTGATGGCTTTGACTTTGGGAAAGATTTTTTTCTTTTTTTGGATTTATTCTGAAGTGTTCATGCCATGTCCCTCATATCTTGCCCCCTAAGTTGTGTCTTCCTCCTTGACTTTTTCCCCTGCTTTTGCAACATCTGTGAGCTTAGTTTTGGCACCTTTTGGTCCTTTGCACTGCACCTGATAAAACCCCAGGCCATTTTCTTAGAGTCATTAAATTTCCCAAATTTTCTTTTTTTCTCTTCCAATTGCAATTCCTTTGATGTTGACTCCTTTCCAGCGTGTTTGTAGGTCCTTCTTTTCTGTTTTGGCCTTCAGTGGGGATCAATTTTGGAAAGATTTGCTGCATGTGCCTGCCCTTGCTGGCGTATGGCCTGCCTGCATTTTGATGGCTTTGACTTTGGGAAAAATTTTTTCTTTTTTTTTTTTTTTTTGTTTTAAGTATTCATGCCATGTCCCTCATATCTTGCCCCCTGAGTTGTGTCTTCCTCCTTGACTTTTTCCCCTGCTTTTGCAACATCTGTGAGCTTAGTTTTGGCACCTTTTGGTCCTTTGCAATGCACCTGATAAAACCCCAGGCCATTTTCTTAGAGTCACTATATTTCCCAAATTTTCTTTTTTTCTCCTCCAATTGCAATTCTTTTGATGTTGACTCCTTTCCAGCGTGTTTGTAGGTCTTTCTTTTCTGTTTTGGCCTTCAGTGGGGATCAATTTTGGCAAGATTTGCTGCATGTGCCTGCCCTTGCTGGCGTATGGCCTGCCTGCATTTTGATGGCTTTGACTTTGGGAAAAATTTTTTCTTTTTTTTTTTTTTTTTGTTTTAAGTATTCATGCCATGTCCCTCATATCTTGCCCCCTGAGTTGTGTCTTCCTCCTTGACTTTTTCCCCTGCTTTTGCAACATCTGTGAGCTTAGTTTTGGCACCTTTTGGTCCTTTGCAATGCACCTGACATAAACCCAGGCCATTTATTTAGAGTCACTAATTTCCCTAATTTTCTTTTTTTCTCCTCCAATTGCAATTCCTTTGATGTTGACTCCTTTCCATCGTGTTTGTGGGTCCTTCTTTTCTGTTTTGGCCTTCAGTGGGGATCAATTTTGGCAAGCTTTGCTGCATGTGCCTGCCCTTGGTGGCGTATGGCCTGCCTGCATTTTGATGGCTTTGACTTTGGGAAAAATTTTTTTCTTTTTTTTTTTTTTTTTTGTTTTAAGCATTCATGCCATGTCCCTCATATCTTGCTCCCTAAGTTGTGTCTTCCTCCTTGACTTTTTCCCCTGCTTTTGCAACATCTGTGAGCTTAGTTCTGCCACCTTTTGTCCTTTGCAATGCAGCTGATTTCCTCACAGCCTATTTTTTGAAGAGACGATAAGTCCCGATTTTCTGCTTTTTTCAATTGCATTTCTTTTGAACCTATCTCCTTTCCAGAGTGCTTGCAAGCCTTTCTTTTGGCATTTGCAAGATTCCTTTTCCCTTCCCCAAAGGAAATTTCATTTCCTTTCGGGAAGGGAAAAGGAATCTTGCGATTTCAATGGGGACCAATAGAGGAATATTTGGTCATGTCCCTGCACTTGATGGCAGGCCATGCCTTTTGATGGCTTTGACTTTGGGAAAGATTTTTTTCTTTTTTTGGTTGTTTTCTGAAGTGTTCATGCCATGTCCCTCATATCTTGCCCCCTAAGTTCTGTCTTCCTCCTTGACTTTTTCCCCTGCTTTTGCAACATCTGTGAGCTTAGTTTTGGCACCTTTTGGTCCTTTGCAAGGCACTGCTTAAACCACGGGCCCCTTTCTAAGAGTCAATAAATTTCCCAAATTTTCTTTTTTTCTCCTCCAATTGCAATTCCTTTGATGTTGACTCCTTTCCAGCGTGTTTGTAGGTCCTTCTTTTCTGTTTTGGCCTTCAGTGGGGATCAATTTTGGCAAGCTTTGCTGCATGTGCCTGCCCTTGGCGGCGTATGGCCTGCCTGCATTTTGATGGCTTTGACTTTGGGAAAGATTTTTTCTTTTTTATTTTATAATTATTTTAATTATTCATGCCATGTCCCTCATACCTTGCTCTCTAAGTTGTGTCTTCCTCCTTGACTTTTTCCCCTGCTTTTGCAACATCTGTGAGCTTAGTTTTTGCACCTTTTGGTCCTTTCCACTGCACCTGATAAAACCCCCGGCCATATTCTTAGAGTCACTATATTTCCCAAATTTTCTTTTTTTCTCCTCCAATTGCAGTTCCTTTGATGTTGACTCCTTTCCAGCGTGTTTGTAGGTCCTTCTTTTCTGTTTTGGCCTTCAGTGGGGATCAATTTTGGCAAGCTTTGCTGCATGTGCCTGCCCTTGGTGGCGTATGGCCTGCCTGCATTTTGATGGCTTTGACTGTGGGAAAGATTTTTTCTATTTTTTTTTTTTATTATTTTAAGTATTCATGCCATGTCCCTCATATCTTGCCCCCTAAGTTGTGTCTTACTCCTTGACTTTTTCCCCTGCTTTTGCAACATCTGTGAGCTTAGTTTTGCACCTTTTGGTCCTTTGCACTGCACCTGATAAAACTCCAGGCCATTTTCTTAGAGTCACTAGATTTCGAAAATTTTCTTTTTTTCTCCTCCAGTTGCAATTCTTTTGATGTTGACTCCTTTCCAGCGTGTTTGTAGGTCCTTCTTTTCTGTTTTGCCTTCAGTGGGGATCAATTTTGGCAAGCTTTGCTGCATGTGCCTGCCCTTGGTGGCGTATGGCCTGCCTGCATTTTGATGGCTTTAACTTTGGGAAAGATTTTTTCTTTTTTTTTTTTTTATTTTTTTAAGTATTCATGCCATGTCCCTCACATCTTGCCCCCTAAGTTGTGTCTTCCTCCTAGACTTTTTCCCCTGCTTTTGCAACATCTGTGACCTTAGTTTTGGCACCTTTTGGTCTTTGCAATGCAGCTGATTTCCTCACAGCCTATTTTTTAAGAGACTAAAATTCCCGATTTTCTGCTTTTTTCAATTGCATTTCATTTGATCCTATCTCCTTTCCAGAGTGTTTGTAAGCCTTTCTTTTGGGATTCGCAAGATTCCTTTTCCCTTCCCGAAAGGAAATTTCATTTCCTTTCGGGAAGGGAAAAGGAATCTTGCGATTTCAATGGGGACCAATAGAGGAATCTTTGGTGCATGTCCCTGCACTTGATGGCAGGCCATGCCTTTTGATGGCTTTGACTTTGGGAAAGATTTTTTTCTTTTTTTGGTTGTTTTCTGAAGTGTTCATGCCATGTCCCTCATATCTTGCCCCCTAAGTTCTGTCTTCCCCCTCTACTTTTTCCCCTGCTTTTGCAACATCTGTGAGCTTAGTTTTGGCACCTTTTGGTCCTTTGCACTGCACCTGGTAAAACCACGGGCCATTTTCTTAGAGTCACTAAATTTCCCAAATTTTCATTTTTCTCCTGCAATTGCAATTCCTTTGATGTTGTCTCCATTCCAGCGTGTTTGTAGGTCCTTCTTTTCTGTTTTGGCCTTCAGTGGGGATCAATTTTGGCAAGCTTTGCTGCATGTGCCTGCACTAGCTGGCGTATGGCCTGCCTGCATTTTGATGGCTTTGACTTTGGGAAAGATTTTTTCTTTTTTTTTTTTTATTATTTTAAGTGTTCATGCCATGTCCCTCATATCTTGCCCCCTAAGTTGTGTCTTCCTCCTTGACTTTTTCCCCTTCTTTTGCAACATCTGTGAGCTTAGTTTTGGCATCTTTGGTCCTTTGCACTGCACATGATATACTGCCAGGCCATTTTCTTAGAGTCACTAAATTTCCCAAATTTTCTTTTTTTCTCCTCCAATTGCAATTCCTTTGATGTTGACTCCTTTCCAGCGTGTTTGTAGGTCCTTCTTTTCTGTTTTGGCCTTCAGTGGGGATCAATTTTGGCAAGCATTGCTGCATGTGCCTGCCCTTGGTGGCGTATGGCCTGCCTGCATTTTGATGGCTTTGACTTTGGGATGGATTTTTTCTTTTTTTTTTTTTTTTTTGTTTTATGTATTCATGCCATGTCCTTCATATCTTGCCCCCTAATTTGTGTCTTCCTCCTTGACTTTTTCCCCTGCTTTTGCAACATCTGTGAGCTTAGTTTTGGCACCTTTTGGTCCTTTGCAATGCAGCTGATTTCCTCACAGCCTATTTTTTGAAGAGACGATAAGTCCCGATTTTCTGCTTTTTTAAATTGCATTTCATTTGAACCTATCTCCTTTCCAGAGTGTTTGTAAGCCTTTCTTTTGGGATTCGCAAGATTCCTTTTCCCTTCCCGAAAGGAAATTTCATTTCCTTTCGGGAAGGGAAAAGGAATCTTGCGATTTCAATGGGCACCAATAGAGGAATCTTTGGTGCATGTCCCTGCACTTGATGGCAGGCCATGCCTTTTGATGGCTTTGACTTTGGGAAAGATTTTTTTCTTTTTTTGGATTTATTCTGAAGTGTTCATGCCATGTCCCTCATATCTTGCCCCCTAAGTTGTGTCTTCCTCCTTGACTTTTTCCCCTGCTTTTGCAACATCTGTGAGCTTAGTTTTGGCACCTTTTGGTCCTTTGCACTGCACCTGATAAAACCCCAGGCCATTTTCTTAGAGTCATTAAATTTCCCAAATTTTCTTTTTTTCTCTTCCAATTGCAATTCCTTTGATGTTGACTCCTTTCCAGCGTGTTTGTAGGTCCTTCTTTTCTGTTTTGGCCTTCAGTGGGGATCAATTTTGGAAAGATTTGCTGCATGTGCCTGCCCTTGCTGGCGTATGGCCTGCCTGCATTTTGATGGCTTTGACTTTGGGAAAAATTTTTTCTTTTTTTTTTTTTTTTTGTTTTAAGTATTCATGCCATGTCCCTCATATCTTGCCCCCTGAGTTGTGTCTTCCTCCTTGACTTTTTCCCCTGCTTTTGCAACATCTGTGAGCTTAGTTTTGGCACCTTTTGGTCCTTTGCAATGCACCTGATAAAACCCCAGGCCATTTTCTTAGAGTCACTATATTTCCCAAATTTTCTTTTTTTCTCCTCCAATTGCAATTCTTTTGATGTTGACTCCTTTCCAGCGTGTTTGTAGGTCTTTCTTTTCTGTTTTGGCCTTCAGTGGGGATCAATTTTGGCAAGATTTGCTGCATGTGCCTGCCCTTGCTGGCGTATGGCCTGCCTGCATTTTGATGGCTTTGACTTTGGGAAAAATTTTTTCTTTTTTTTTTTTTTTTTTGTTTTAAGTATTCATGCCATGTCCCTCATATCTTGCCCCCTGAGTTGTGTCTTCCTCCTTGACTTTTTCCCCTGCTTTTGCAACATCTGTGAGCTTAGTTTTGGCACCTTTTGGTCCTTTGCAATGCACCTGACATAAACCCAGGCCATTTATTTAGAGTCACTAATTTCCCTAATTTTCTTTTTTTCTCCTCCAATTGCAATTCCTTTGATGTTGACTCCTTTCCATCGTGTTTGTGGGTCCTTCTTTTCTGTTTTGGCCTTCAGTGGGGATCAATTTTGGCAAGCTTTGCTGCATGTGCCTGCCCTTGGTGGCGTATGGCCTGCCTGCATTTTGATGGCTTTGACTTTGGGAAAAATTTTTTTCTTTTTTTTTTTTTTTTTTGTTTTAAGCATTCATGCCATGTCCCTCATATCTTGCTCCCTAAGTTGTGTCTTCCTCCTTGACTTTTTCCCCTGCTTTTGCAACATCTGTGAGCTTAGTTCTGCCACCTTTTGTCCTTTGCAATGCAGCTGATTTCCTCACAGCCTATTTTTTGAAGAGACGATAAGTCCCGATTTTCTGCTTTTTTCAATTGCATTTCTTTTGAACCTATCTCCTTTCCAGAGTGCTTGCAAGCCTTTCTTTTGGCATTTGCAAGATTCCTTTTCCCTTCCCCAAAGGAAATTTCATTTCCTTTCGGGAAGGGAAAAGGAATCTTGCGATTTCAATGGGGACCAATAGAGGAATATTTGGTCATGTCCCTGCACTTGATGGCAGGCCATGCCTTTTGATGGCTTTGACTTTGGGAAAGATTTTTTTCTTTTTTTGGTTGTTTTCTGAAGTGTTCATGCCATGTCCCTCATATCTTGCCCCCTAAGTTCTGTCTTCCTCCTTGACTTTTTCCCCTGCTTTTGCAACATCTGTGAGCTTAGTTTTGGCACCTTTTGGTCCTTTGCAAGGCACTGCTTAAACCACGGGCCCCTTTCTAAGAGTCAATAAATTTCCCAAATTTTCTTTTTTTCTCCTCCAATTGCAATTCCTTTGATGTTGACTCCTTTCCAGCGTGTTTGTAGGTCCTTCTTTTCTGTTTTGGCCTTCAGTGGGGATCAATTTTGGCAAGCTTTGCTGCATGTGCCTGCCCTTGGCGGCGTATGGCCTGCCTGCATTTTGATGGCTTTGACTTTGGGAAAGATTTTTTCTTTTTTATTTTATAATTATTTTAATTATTCATGCCATGTCCCTCATACCTTGCTCTCTAAGTTGTGTCTTCCTCCTTGACTTTTTCCCCTGCTTTTGCAACATCTGTGAGCTTAGTTTTTGCACCTTTTGGTCCTTTCCACTGCACCTGATAAAACCCCCGGCCATATTCTTAGAGTCACTATATTTCCCAAATTTTCTTTTTTTCTCCTCCAATTGCAGTTCCTTTGATGTTGACTCCTTTCCAGCGTGTTTGTAGGTCCTTCTTTTCTGTTTTGGCCTTCAGTGGGGATCAATTTTGGCAAGCTTTGCTGCATGTGCCTGCCCTTGGTGGCGTATGGCCTGCCTGCATTTTGATGGCTTTGACTGTGGGAAAGATTTTTTCTATTTTTTTTTTTTATTATTTTAAGTATTCATGCCATGTCCCTCATATCTTGCCCCCTAAGTTGTGTCTTACTCCTTGACTTTTTCCCCTGCTTTTGCAACATCTGTGAGCTTAGTTTTGCACCTTTTGGTCCTTTGCACTGCACCTGATAAAACTCCAGGCCATTTTCTTAGAGTCACTAGATTTCGAAAATTTTCTTTTTTTCTCCTCCAGTTGCAATTCTTTTGATGTTGACTCCTTTCCAGCGTGTTTTTAGGTCCTTCTTTTCTGTTTTGCCTTCAGTGGGGATCAATTTTGGCAAGCTTTGCTGCATGTGCCTGCCCTTGGTGGCGTATGGCCTGCCTGCATTTTGATGGCTTTAACTTTGGGAAAGATTTTTTCTTTTTTTTTTTTTTATTTTTTTAAGTATTCATGCCATGTCCCTCATATCTTGCCCCCTAAGTTGTGTCTTCCTCCTTGACTTTTTCCCCTGCTTTTGCAACATCTGTGAGCTTAGTTTTGGCATCTTTTGGTCCTTTGCAGTGCACCTGATAAAACCCCAGGCCATTTTCTTAGAGTCACTAAATTTCCCAAATTTTCTTTTTTTCTCCTCCAATTGCAATTCCTTTGATGTTGACTCCTTTCCAGCGTGTTTGTAGGTCCTTCTTTTCTGTGTTGGCCTTCAGTGGGGATCAATTTTGGCAAGCTTTGCTGCATGTGCCTGCCCTTGGTGGCGTATGGCCTGCCTGCATTTTGATGGCTTTGACTTTGGGAAAGATTTTTTCTATTTTTTTTTTTTATTATTTTAAGTATTCATGCCATGTCCCTCATATCTTGCCCCCTAAGTTGTGTCTTCCTCCTTGACTTTTTCCCCTGCTTTTGCAACATCTGTGAGCTTAGTTTTGGCACCTTTTGGTCCTTTGTAATGCAGCTGATTTCCTCATAGCCTATTTTTTGAAGAGACTAAAATTCCAGATTTTCTGCTTTTTTCAATTGCATTTCATTTGAACCTATCTCCTTTCCAGAGTGTTTGTAAGCCTTTCTTTTGGGATTCGCAAGATTCCTTTTCCCTTCCCGAAAGGAAATTTCATTTCCCTTCGGGAAGGGAAAAGGAATATTGCGATTGCAATGGGACCAATAGAGGAATATTTGGTGCATGTCCCTGCACTTGATGGCAGGCCATGCCTTTTGATGGCTTTGACTTTGGGAAAGATTTTTTTCTTTTTTTGGTTGTTTTCTGAAGTGTTCATGCCATGTCCCTCATATCTTGCCCCCTAAGTTGTGTCTTCCTCCTTGACATTTTCCCCTGCTTTTGCAATATCTGTGAGCTTAGTTTTGGCACCTTTTGGTCCTTTGCACGGCACTGCTAAAACCACAGGCCCCTTTCTAAGAGTCATTAATATTCCCAAATTTTCTTTTTTTCTCCTCCAATTGCAATTTCTTTGATGTTGACTCATTTCCAGCGTGTTTGTAAGTCCTTCTTTTCTGTTTTGGCCTTCAGTGGGTATCAATTTTGGCAAGCTTTGCTGCATGTGCCTGCCCTTGGTGGCGTATGGCCTGCCTGCATTTTGATGGCTTAGACTTTGGGAAAGATTTTTTCTTTTTTTTTCTTTTTTATTTTAAGTATTCATGCCATGTCCCTCACAACTTGCCCCCTAAGTTGTGTCTTCCTCCTTGACTTTTTCCCCTGCTTTTGCAACATCTGTGAGCTTAGTTTTGCCACCTTTTGGTCCTTTGCAATGCAGCTGATTTCCTCACAGCCTATTTTTTGAAGAGACCAAAATTCCAGATTTTCTGCTTTTTTCAATTGCATTTCATTTGAACCTATCTCCTTTCCAGAGTGTTTGTAAGCCTTTCTTTTGGGATTCGCAAGATTCCTTTTCCCTTCCCGAAAGGAAATTTCATTTCCTTTTGGGAAGGGAAAAGGAATCTTGCGATTTCAATGGGGACCAATAGAGGAATCTTTGGTGCATGTCCCTGCACTTGATGGCAGGCCGTGCCTTTTGATGGCCTTGACTTTGGGAAAGATTTTTTTCTTTTTTTGGTTGTTTTCTGAAGTGTTCATGCCATGTCCCTCATATCTTGCCCCCTAAGTTGTGTCTTCCTCCTTGACTTTTTCCCCTGCTTTTGCAACATCTGTGAGCTTAGTTTTGGCATCTTTTGGTCCTTTGCACTGCACCTGCTGAAATCCCAGGCCATTTTCTAAGAGTCACTCAATTTCCCAAATTTTCATTTTTCTCCACCAATTGCAATTCCTTTGATGTTGACTCCTTTCCAGCGTGTTTGTAGGTCCTTCTTTTCTCTTTTGGCCTTCAGTGGGGATCAATTTTGGCAAGCTTTGCTGCATGTGCCTGCCCTTGGTGGTGTATGGCCTGCCTGCATTTTGATGGCTTTGACTTTGGGAAAGATTTTTTCTTTTTTTTTTTTTTAATTATTTTAATTATTCATGCCATGTACCTCACATCTTGCTCCCTAAGTTGTGTCTTCCTCCTTGACATTTTCCCCTGCTTTTGCAACATCTGTGAGCTTAGTTTTTGCATCTTTTGGTCCTTTGCACTGCACCTGATATAAACCCAGGCCATTTTCTTAGAGTCACTAAATTTCCCAAATTTTGATTTTTTCTCCTCCAATTGCAAATCCTTTGATGTTGTCTCCATTCCAGCGTGTTTGTAAGTCCTTCTTTTCTGTTTTGGCCTTCAGTGGGGATCAATTTTGGCAAGCTTTGCTGCATGGGCCTGCACTTGCTGGCGTATGGCCTGCCTGCATTTTGATGGCTTTGACTTTGGGAAAGATTTTTTCTTTTTTTTTTTTTAATTATTTTAATTATTCATGCCATGTACCTCACATCTTGCTCCCTAAGTTGTGTCTTCCTCCTTGACTTTTTCCCCTGCTTTTGCAACATCTGTGAGCTTAGTTTTGGCATCTTTTGGTCCTTTGCCCTGCACCTGATAAAACCCAGGCCATTTTTTTAGAGTCAGTAATTTCCCAAATTTTCTTTTCGTCTCCTCCAATTGCAAATCCTTTGATGGTGTCTCCATTCCAGCGTGTTTGTAAGTCCTTCTTTTATGTTTTGGCCTTCAGTGGGGATCAATTTTGCAAGCTTTGCTGCATGTGCCTGCCCTTTCTGGCGTATGTCCTGCCTGCATTTTGATGGCTTTGACTTTGGGAAAGATTTTTTCTTTTTTATTTTATAATTATTTTAATTATTCATGCCATGTCCCTCATACCTTGCTCCCTAAGTTGTGTCTTCCTCCTTGACTTTTTCCCCTGCTTTTGCAACATCTGTGAGCTTAGTTTTGGCATCTTTTGGTCCTTTGCACTGCACCTGATAATACCCCAGGCCATTTTCTTAGAGCCACTATATTTCCCAAATTTTCTTTTTTTCTCCTCCAATTGCAATTCCTTTGATGTTGACTCCTTTCCAGCGTGTTTGTAGGTCCTTCTTTTCTGTTTTGGCCTTCAGTGGGGATCAATTTTGGCAAGCTTTGCTGCATGTGCCTGCCCTTGGTGGCGTATGGCCTGCCTGCATTTTGATGGCTTTGACTTTGGGAAAGATTTTTTCTATTTTTTTTTTTTATTTTTTTAAGTATTCATGCCATGTCCCTCACATCTTGCCCCCTAAGTTGTGTCTTCCTCCTTGACTTTTTCCCCTGCTTTTGCAACATCTGTGAGCTTAGTTTTGGCATCTTTTGGTCCTTTGTTATGCAGCTGATTTCCTCATAGCCTATTTTTTGAAGAGACTAAAATTCCCGATTTTCTGCTTTTTTCAATTGCATTTCATTTGAAACTATCTCCTTTCGAGAGTGTTTGTAAGCCTTTCTTTTGGGATTTGCAAGATTCCTTTTCCCTTCCCGAAAGGAAAAGAAATTTCCTTTCGGGAAGGGAAAAGGAATCTTGCGATTGCAATGGGAACCAATAGAGGTATCTTTGGTGCATGTCCCTGCACTTGATGGCAGGCCATGCCTTTTGATGGCTTTGACTTTGGGAAATTTTTTTTTTTTTTTTGGTTGTTTTCTGAAGTGTTCATGCCATATCCCTCATATCTTGCCCCCTAAGTTCTGTCTTCCTCCTTGACTTTTTCCCCTGCTTTTGCAACATCTGTGAGCTTAGTTTTGGCATCTTTGGTGCTTTGCCCTGCACCTGATAAAACCCAGGCCATTTTTTTAGAGTCAGTAATTTCCCAAATTTTATTTTCGTCTCCTCCAATTGCAATTCTTTTGATGTTGACTCCTTTCCAGCGTGTTTGTAGGTCCTTCTTTTCTATTTTGGCCTTCAGTGGGGATCAATTTTGGCAAGCTTTGCTGCATGTGCCTGCCCTTGGTGGCGTATGGCCTGCCTGCATTTTGATGGCTTTGACTTTGGGAAAGATTTTTTCTTTTTTTTTTTTTTAATTATTTTAATTATTCATGCCATGTACCTCACATCTTGCTCCCTAAGTTGTGTCTTCCTCCTTGACATTTTCCCCTGCTTTTGCAACATCTGTGAGCTTAGTTTTTGCATCTTTTGGTCCTTTGCACTGCACCTGATATAAACCCAGGCCATTTTCTTAGAGTCACTAAATTTCCCAAATTTTGATTTTTTCTCCTCCAATTGCAAATCCTTTGATGTTGTCTCCATTCCAGCGTGTTTGTAAGTCCTTCTTTTCTGTTTTGGCCTTCAGTGGGGATCAATTTTGGCAAGCTTTGCTGCATGTGCCTGCACTTGCTGGCGTATGGCCTGCCTGCATTTTGATGGCTTTGACTTTGGGAAAGATTTTTTCTTTTTTTTTTTTTAATTATTTTAAGTATTCATGCCATGTCCCTCATATCTTGCCCCCTAAGTTGTGTCTTCCTCCTTGACTTTTTCCCCTGCTTTTGCAACATCTGTGAGCTTAGTTTTGGCATCTTTTGGTCCTTTGTAATGCAGCTGATTTCCTCATAGCCTATTTTTTGATGAGACTAAAATTCCTGATTTTCTGCTTTTTTCAATTGCATTTCATTTGAACATATCTCCTTTCCAGAGTGTTTGTAAGCCTTTCATTTGGGATTCGCAAGATTCCTTTTCCCTTCCCGAAAGGAAATTTAATTTCCTTTCGGGAAGGGAAAAGGAATATTGCGATTGGAATGGGCACCAATAGAGGAATCTTTGGTGCATGTCCCTGCACTTGATGGCAGGCCATGCCTTTTGATGGCTTTGACTTTGGGAAAGATTTTTTTCTTTTTTTGGTTGTTTTCTGAAGTGTTCATGCCATGTCCCTCATAGCTTGCCCCCTAAGTTCTGTCTTCCTCCTTGACTTTTTCCCCTGCTTTTGCAACATCTGTGAGCTTAGTTTTGGCATTTTTTGGTCCTTTGCACGGCACTGCTAAAACCACAGGCCACTTTCTAAGAGTCATTAATATTCCCAAATTTTCTTTTTTTCTCCTCCAATTGCAATTTCTTTGATGTTGACTCCTTTCCAGCGTGTTTGTAAGTCCTTTTTTTCTGTTTTGGCCTTCAGTGGGGATCAATTTTGGCAAGCTTTGCTGCATGTGCCTGCCCTTGGTGGCGTATGGCCTGCCTGCATTTTGATGCCTTTGACTTTGGGAAAGATTTTTTCTTTTTTTTTCTTTTTTATTTTAAGTATTCATGCCATGTCCCTCACATCTTGCCCCCTAAGTTGTGTCTTCCTCCTTGACTTTTTCCCCTGCTTTTGCAACATCTGTGAGGTTAGTTTTGCCACCTTTTGGTCCTTTGCAATGCAGCTGATTTCCTCACAGCCTATTTTTTGACGAGACTAAAATTCCAGATTTTCTGCTTTTTTCAATTGCATTTCATTTGAACCTATCTCCTTTCCAGAGTGTTTGTAAGCCTTTCTTTTGGGATTCGCAAGATTCCTTTTCCCTTCCCGAAAGGAAATTTCATTTCCTTTCGGGAAGGGAAAAGGAATATTGCGATTTCAATGGGGACCAATAGAGGAATATTTGGTGCATGTCCCTGCACTTGATGGCAGGCCGTGCCTTTTGATGGCCTTGACTTTGGGAAAGATTTTTTTCTTTTTTTGGTTCTTTTCTGAAGTGTTCATGCCATGTACCTCACATCTTGCTCCCTAAGTTGTGTCTTCCTCCTTGACATTTTCCCCTGCTTTTGCAACATCTGTGAGCTTAGTTTTGGCATCTTTTGGTCCTTTGCACTGCACCTGATATAAACCCAGGCCATTTTCTTAGAGTCACTAAATTTCCCAAATTTTGATTTTTTCTCCTCCAATTGCAAATCCTTTGATGTTGTCTCCATTCCAGCGTGTTTGTAAGTCCTTCTTTTCTGTTTTGGCCTTCAGTGGCGATCAATTTTGGCAAGCTTTGCTGCATGGGCCTGCACTTGCTGGCGTATGGCCTGCCTGCATTTTGATGGCTTTGACTTTGGGAAAGATTTTTTCTTTTTTTTTTTTTAATTATTTTAATTATTCATGCCATGTACCTCACATCTTGCTCCCTAAGTTGTGTCTTCCTCCTTGACTTTTTCCCCTGCTTTTGCAACATCTGTGAGCTTAGTTTTGGCATCTTTTGGTCCTTTGCCCTGCACCTGATAAAACCCAGGCCATTTTTTTAGAGTCAGTAATTTCCCAAATTTTATTTTCGTCTCCTCCAATTGCAATTCCTTTGATGTTGTCTCCATTCCAGCGTGTTTGTAAGTCCTTCTTTTATGTTTTGGCCTTCAGTGGGGATCAATTTTGCAAGCTTTGCTGCTTGTGCCTGCCCTTTCTGGCGTATGTCCTGCCTGCATTTTGATGGCTTTGACTTTGGGAAAGATTTTTTCTTTTTTATTTTATAATTATTTTAATTATTCATGCCATGTCCCTCATACCTTGCTCCCTCAGTTGTGTCTTCCTCCTTGACTTTTTCCCCTGCTTTTGCAACATCTGTGAGCTTAGTTTTGGCACCTTTTGGTCCTTTGCACTGCACCTGATAAAACCCCAGGCCAGTTTCTTAGAGTCACTCAATTTCCCAAATTTTCTTTTTTTCTCCTCCAGTTGCAATTCTTTTGATGTTGACTCCTTTCCAGCGTGTTTGTAGGTCCTTCTTTTCTGTTTTGGCCTTCAGTGGGGATCAATTTTGGCAAGCTTTGCTGCATGTGCCTGCCCTTGCTGGCGTATGGCCTGCCTGCATTTTGATGGCTTTAACTTTGGGAAAGATTTTTTCTTTTTTTTTTTTTTATTATTTTAAGTATTCATGCCATGTCCCTCATATCTTGCCCCCTAAGTTGTCTCTTCCTCCTTGACTTTTTCCCCAGCTTTTGCAACATCTGTGAGCTTAGTTTTGGCATCTTTGGTCCTTTGCACTGCACCTGATATAAACCCAGGCCATTTTCTTAGAGTCACTAAATTTCCAAAATTTTCCTTTTTTCTCCTCCAATTGCAATTCCTTTGATGTTGTCTCCATTCCAGCGTGTTTGTAAGTCCTTCTTTTCTGTTTTGGCCTTCAGTGGGGATCAATTTTGGCAAGCTTTGCTGCATGTGCCTGCCCTTGGTGGCGTATGGCCTGCCTGCATTTTGATGGCTTTGACTTTGGGAAAGATTTTTTCTTTTTTTTTTTTTTATTATTTTAATTATTCATGCCATGTCCCTCATATCTTGCCCTCTAAGTTGTGTCTTACTCCTTGACTTTTTCCCCTGCTTTTGCAACATCTGTGAGCTTAGTTTTGGCATCTTTTGGTCCTTTGCACTGCACCTGATAATACCCCAGGCCATTTTCTTAGAGCCACTATATTTCCCAAATTTTCTTTTTTTCTCCTCCAATTGCAATTCCTTTGATGTTGACTCCTTTCCAGCGTGTTTGTAGGTCCTTCTTTTCTGTGTTGGCCTTCAGTGGGGATCAATTTTGGCAAGCTTTGCTGCATGTGCCTGCCCTTGGTGGCGTATGGCCTGCCTGCATTTTGATGGCTTTGACTTTGGGAAAGATTTTTTCTATTTTTTTTTTTATTATTTTAAGTATTCATGCCATGTCCCTCACATCTTGCCCCCTAAGTTGTGTCTTCCTCCTTGACTTTTTCCCCTGCTTTTGCAACATCTGTGAGCTTAGTTTTGGCATCTTTTGGTCCTTTGTTATGCAGCTGATTTCCTCATAGCCTATTGTTTGAAAAGACTAAAATTCCCGATATTCTGCTTTTTTCAATTGCATTTCATTTGAAACTATCTCCTTTCGAGAGTGTTTGTAAGCCTTTCTTTTGGGATTTGCAAGATTCCTTTTCCCTTCCCGAAAGGAAATGAAATTTCCTTTCGGGAAGGGAAAAGGAATCTTGCGATTGCAATGGGAACCAATAGAGGAATCTTTGGTGCATGTCCCTGCACTTGATGGCAGGCCATGCCTTTTGATGGCTTTGACTTTGGGAAATTTTTTTTTTTTTTTTGGTTGTTTTCTGAAGTGTTCAGGCCATATCCCTCATATCTTGCCCCCTAAGTTCTGTCTTCCTCCTTGACTTTTTCCCCTGCTTTTGCAACATCTGTGAGCTTAGTTTTGGCATCTTTGGTCCTTTGCCCTGCACCTGATAAAACCCAGGCCATTTTTTTAGAGTCAGTAATTTCCCAAATTTTATTTTCGTCTCCTCCAATTGCAATTCCTTTGATGTTGACTCCTTTCCAGCGTGTTTGTAGGTCCTTCTTTTCTGTTTTGGCCTTCAGTGGGGATCAACTTTGGCAAGCTTTGCTGCATGTGCCTGCCCTTGGTGGCGTATGGCCTGCCTGCATTTTGATGGCTTTGACTTTGGGAAAGATTTTTTCTTTTTTTTTTTTTATTATTTTAATTATTCATGCCATGTCCCTCATATCTTGCCCCCTAAGTTGTGTCTTCCTCCTAGACTTTTTCCCCTGCTTTTGCAACATCTGTGAGCTTAGTTTTGGCATCTTTTGGTCCTTTGCACTGCACCTGATAATACCCCAGGCCATTTTCTTAGAGCCACTATATTTCCCAAATTTTCTTTTTTTCTCCTCCAATTGCAATTCCTTTGATGTTGACTCCTTTCCAGCGTGTTTGTAGGTCCTTCTTTTCTGTGTTGGCCTTCAGTGGGGATCAATTTTGGCAAGCTTTGCTGCATGTGCCTGCCCTTGGTGGCGTATGGCCTGCCTGCATTTTGATGGCTTTGACTTTGGGAAAGATTTTTTCTATTTTTTTTTTTATTATTTTAAGTATTCATGCCATGTCCCTCACATCTTGCCCCCTAAGTTGTGTCTTCCTCCTTGACTTTTTCCCCTGCTTTTGCAACATCTGTGAGCTTAGTTTTGGCATCTTTTGGTCCTTTGTTATGCAGCTGATTTCCTCATAGCCTATTTTTTGAAGAGACTAAAATTCCAGATTTTCTGCTTTTTTCAATTGCATTTCATTTGATCCTATCTCCTTTCGAGAGTGTTTGTAAGCCTTTCTTTTGGGATTCGCAAGATTCCTTTTCCCTTCCCGAAAGGAAATGAAATTTCCTTTCGGGAAGGGAAAAGGAATCTTGCGATTGCAATGGGAACCAATAGAGGAATCTTTGGTGCATGTCCCTGCACTTGATGGCAGGCCATGCCTTTTGATGGCTTTGACTTTGGGAAATTTTTTTTTTTTTTTTGGTTGTTTTCTGAAGTGTTCATGCCATATCCCTCATATCTTGCCCCCTAAGTTCTGTCTTCCTCCTTGACTTTTTCCCCTGCTTTTGCAACATCTGTGAGCTTAGTTTTGGCATCTTTGGTCCTTTGCCCTGCACCTGATAAAACCCAGGCCATTTTTTTAGAGTCAGTAATTTCCCAAATTTTATTTTCGTCTCCTCCAATTGCAATTCCTTTGATGTTGACTCCTTTCCAGCGTGTTTGTAGGTCCTTCTTTTCTCTTTTGGCCTTCAGTGGGGATCAATTTTGGCAAGCTTTGCTGCATGTGCCTGCCCATTCTGGCGTATGGCCTGCCTGCATTTTGATGGCTTTGACTTGGGGAAAAATTTTTTTCTTTTTTTTTTTTTTTAATATTTTAAGTATTCATGCCATGTCCCTCATATCTTGCTCACTAAGTTGTGTCTTCCTCCTTGACTTTTTCCCCTGCTTTTGCAACATCTGTGAGCTTAGTTTTGGCATCTTTTGGTCCTTTGCACTGCACCTGCTAAAAGCCCAGGCCATTTTCTTAGACTCACTAAATTTCCAAAATTCTCATTTTTCTCCTCCAATTGCAAATACTTTGATGTTGTCTCCATTCCAGCGTGTTTGTAGGTCCTTCTTTTCTGTTTTGGCCTTCAGTGGGGATCAATTTTGCAAGCTTTGCTTCATGTGCCTGCCCTTGGTGGCGTATGTCCTGCCTGCATTTTGATGGCTTTGACTTTGGGAAAGATTTTTTCTTTTTAATTTTATAATTATTTTAAGTATTCATGCCATGTCCCTCATATCTTGCCCCCTAAGTTGTGTCTTCCTCCTTGACTTTTTCCCCTGCTTTTGCAACATCTGTGAGCTTAGTTTTGGCATCTTTTGGTCCTTTGCAGTGCACCTGATAAAACCCCAGGCCATTTTCTTAGAGTCACTCAATTTCCCAAATTTTCTTTTTTTCTCCTCCAATAGCAATTCCTTTGATGTTGACTCCTTTCCAGCGTGTTTGTAGGTCCTTCTTTTCTGTTTTGGCCTTCAGTGGGGATCAATTTTGGCAAGCTTTGCTGCATGTGCCTGCCCTTGGTGGCGTATGGCATGCCTGCATTTTGATGGCTTTGACTTTGGGATGGATTTTTTCTATTTTTTTTTTTATTATTTTAAGTATTCATGCCATGTCCCTCATATCTTGCCCCCTAAGTTGTGTCTTCCTCCTTGACATTTTCCCCTGCTTTTGCAACATCTGTGAGCTTAGTTTTGGCACCTTTTGGTCCTTTGCAATGCAGCTGATTTCCTCACAGCCTATTTTTTGAAGAGACTAAAATTCCCGATTTTCTGCTTTTTTCAATTGCATTTCATTTGAACCTATCTCCTTTCCAGAGTGTTTGTAAGCCTTTCTTTTGGGATTCGCAAGATTCCTTTTCCCTTCCCGAAAGGAAATTTCATTTCCTTTCGGGAAGGGAAAAGGAATATTGCGATTGCAATGGGGACCAATAGAGGAATCTTTGGTGCATGTCCCTGCACTTCATGGCAGGCCATGCCTTTTGATGGCTTTGACTTTGGGAAAGATTTTTTTCTTTTTTTGGTTGTTTTCTGAAGTGTTCATGCCATGTCCCACATATCTTGCCACCTAAGTTGTGTCTTCCTCCTTGACTTTTTCCCCTGCTTTTGCAACATCTGTGAGCTTAGTTTTGGCACCTTTTGGTCCTTTGCACTGCACCTGATAAAACCCCAGGCCATTTTCTTAGAGTCACTAAATTTCGAAAATTTTCTTTTTTTCTCCTCCAGTTGCAATTCTTTTGATGTTGACTCCTTTCCAGCGTGTTTGTAGGTCCTTCTTTTCTGTTTTGGCCTTCAGTGGGGATCAATTTTGGCAAGCTTTGCTGCATGTGCCTGCCCTTGGTGGCGTATGGCCTGCCTGCATTTTTATGGCTTTAACTTTGGGAAAGATTTTTTCTTTTTTTTTTTTTATTTTTTTAAGTATTCATGCCATGTCCCTCATATCTTGCCCCCTAAGTTGTGTCTTCCTCCTTGACTTTTTCCCCTGCTTTTGCAACATCTGTGAGCTTAGTTTTGGTATCTTTTGGTCCTTTGTAATGCAGCTGATTTCCTCATAGCCTATTTTTTGAAGAGACTAAAATTCCAGATTTTCTGCTTTTTTCAATTGCATTTCATTTGAACCTATCTCCTTTCCAGAGTGTTTGTAAGCCTTTCTTTTGGGATTCGCAAGATTCCTTTTCCCTTCCCGAAAGGAAATTTCATTTCCTTTCGGGAAGGGAAAAGGAATATTGCGATTGAAATGGGAACCAATAGAGGATCCTTTGGTGCATGTCCCTGCACTTGATGGCAGGCATTGCCTTTTGATGGCTTTGACTTTGGGAAAGATTTTTTTCTTTTTTTGGTTGTTTTCTGAAGTGTTCATGCCATGTCCCTCATATCTTGCCCCCTAAGTTCTGTCTTCCTTCTTGACTTTTTCCCCTGCTTTTGCAACATCTGTGAGCTTAGTTTTGGCACCTTTTGGTCCTTTGCACGGCACTGCTATAACCACAGGCCCCTTTCTAAGAGTCATTAATATTCCCAAATTTTCTTTTTTTCTCCTCCAATTGCAATTCCTTTGATGTTGACTCCTTTCCAGCGTTTTTGTAAGTCCTTCTTTTCTGTTTTGGCCTTCAGTGGGGTCAATTTTGGCAAGCTTTGCTGCATGTGCCTGCCCTTGGTGGCATATGGCCTGCCTGCATTTTGATGGCTTTGACTTTGGGAAAGATTTTTTTCTATATTTTTTTTTTTTAATATTTTAAGTATTCATGCCATGTCCCTCATATCTTGCCCCCTAAGTTGTGTCTTCCTCCTTGACTTTTTCCCCTGCTTTTGCAACATCTGTGAGCTTAGTTTTGGCATCTTTTGGTCCTTTGCCCTGCACCTGATATAAACGCAGGCCATTTTCTTAGAGTCACTAAATTTCCCAAATTTTCTTTTTTTCTCCTCCAATTGCAATCCCTTTGATGTTGACTCCTTACCAGCGCGTTTTTAGGTCCTTCTTTTCTGTTTTGGCCTTCAGTGGGGATCAATTTTGGCAAGCTTTGCTGCATGTGCCTGCACTTGCTGGCGTATGGCCTGCCTGAATTTTGATGGCTTTGACTTTGGGAAAGATTTTTTCTTTTTTTTTTTTTTTTTCATTATTTTAAGTATTCATGCCATTTCCCTCATATCTTGCCCCCCTAAGTTGTGTCTTCCTCCTTGACTTTTTCCCCTGCTTTGCAACATCTGTGAGCTTAGTTTTGGCATCTTTTGGTCCTTTGCAATGCAGCTGATTTCCTCACAGCCTATTTTTTGAAGAGACTAAAATTCCCAATTTCTGCTTTTTTCAATTGCATTTCATTTGAACCTATCTCCTTTCCCGAGTGTTTGTAAGCCTATCTTTTGGGATTCGCAAGATTCCTTTTCCCTTCCCGAAAGGAAATTTCATTTCCTTTTGGGAAGGGAAAAGGAATCTTGCGATTTCAATGGGGACCAATAGAGGAATCTTTGGTGCATGTCCCTGCACTTGACGGCAGGCCATGCCTTTTGATGGCTTTGACTTTGGGAAAGATTTTTTCTTTTTTTGGTTGTTTTGTGAAGTGTTCATGCCATGTCCCTCATATCTTGCCCCCTAAGTTGTGTCTTCCTCCTAGACTTTTTCCCCTGATTTTGAAACATCTGTGAGCTTAGTTTTGGCACCTTTTTGTCCTTTGCACTGCACCTGATAAAACCCCAGGCCACTTTCTAAGAGTCACTCAATTTCCCAAATTTTCATTTTTCTCCTCCAATTGCAATTCCTTTGATGTTGACTCCATTCCAGCGTGTTTGTAGGTCCTTCTTTTCTGTTTTGGCCTTCAGTGGGGATCAATTTTGGCAAGCTTTGCTGCATGTGCCTGCCCTTGGTGGCGAATGGCCTGCTTGTATTTTGATGGCTTTGACTTTGGGAAAGATTTTTTCTTTTTTTTTTTTTTAATATTTCAAATATTCATGCCATGTCCCTCATATCTTGCCCCCTAAGTTGTGTCTTCCTCCTTGACTTTTTCCCCTGCTTTTGCAACATCTGTGAGCTTAGTTTTTGCATCTTTTGGTCCTTTGCACTGCACCTGATATGAACGCGGGCCATTTTCTTAGAGTCACTAAATTTCCCAAATTTTGTTTTTTTCTCCTCCAATTGCAATTCCTTTGATGTTGACTCCTTTCCAGCGTGTTTTTAAGTCCTTCTTTTCTGTTTTGGCCTTCAGTGGGGATCAATTTTGGCAAGCTTTGCTGCATGTGCCTGCCCTTGGTGGCGTATGGCCTGCCTGCATTTTGATGGCTTTGACTTTGGGAAAGATATTTTCTTTTTTTTTTTTTTTTTTTCTTTTAATTATTCATGCCATGTCCCTCATATCTTGCTCCCAAAGTTGTGTCTTCCTCCTTGACTTTTTCCCCTGCTTTTGCAGCATCTGTGAGCTTAGTTTTGGCATCTTTTGGTCCTTTGCCCTGCACCTGATAAAACCCAGGCCATTTTTTTAGAGTCAGTAATTTCCCAAATTTTCTTTTTTTCTCCTCCAATTGCAATTCCTTTGATGTTGACTCCTTTCCAGCGTGTTTGTAGGTCCTTCTTTTCTGTTTTGGCCTTCAGTGGGGATCAATTTTGGCAAGCTTTGCTGCATGTGCCTGCCCTTGGTGGCGAATGGCCTGCCTGCATTTTGATGGCTTTGACTTGGGGAAAAATTTTTTTCTATTTTTTTTTTTTTTAATATTTTAAGTATTCATGCCATGTCCCTCATATCTTGCCCCCAAAGTTGTGTCTTCCTCCTTGACTTTTTCCCCTGCTTTGGCAACATCTGTGAGCTTAGTTTTGGCATCTTTTGGTCCTTTGCACTGCACCTGATATAAACCCAGGCCATTTTCTTAGACTCACTAAATTTCCAAAATTTTCATTTTTCTCCTCCAATTGCAAATCCTTTGATGTTGTCTCCATTCCAGGGTGTTTGTAAGTCCTTCTTTTCTGTTTTGGCCTTCAGTGGGGATCAATTTTTGCAAGCTTTGCTGCACGTGCCTGCCCTTGGTGGCGTATGTCCTGCCTGCTTTTTCATGGCTTTGACTTTGGGAAAGATTTTTTCTTTTTTTTTTTTTATAATTATTTTAATTATTCATGCCATGTCCCTCATACCTTGCTCCCTAAGTTGTGTCTTCCTCCTTGACTTTTTCCCCTGCTTTTGCAACATCTGTGAGCTTAGTTTTGGCACCTTTTGGTCCTTTGCAATGCAGCTGATTTCCTCACAGCCTATTTTTTGGAGAGACTAATATTCCCGATTTTCTGCTTTTTTCAATTGCATTTCATTTGAACCTATCTCCTTTCCAGAGTGTTTGTAAGCCTTTCTTTTGGGATTCGCATGATTCCTTTTCCCTTCCCGAAAGGAAATGAAATTTCCTTTCGGGAAGGGAAAAGGAATCTTGCGATTTCAATGGGGACCAATAGAGGAATCTTTGGTGCATGTCCCTGCACTTGACGGCAGGCCATGCATTTTGATGGCTTTGACTCTGGGAAAGATTTTTTTCTTTTTTTGGTTGTTTTCTGAAGTGTTCATGCCATGTCCCTCATATCATGACCCCTAATTTGTGTCTTCCTCCTTGACTTTTTCCCCTGCTTTTGCAACATCTGTGAGCTTAGTTTTGGCATCTTTTGGTCCTTTGCACTGCACCTGATATAAACGCAGGCCATTTTCTTAGAGTCACTAAATTTCCCAAATTTTCTTTTTTTCTCCTCCAATTGCAATTACTTTGATGTTGACTCCTTTCCAGCGTGTTTGCAAGTCCTTCTTTTCTGTTTTGGCCTTCAGTGGGGATCAATTTTGGCAAGCTTTGCTGCATGTGCATGCCCTTGGTTGCGTATGGCCTGCCTGCATTTTGATGGCTTTGACTTTGGGAAAAATTTTTTTCATTTTTTTTTTTATTATATTAAGTATTCATGCCATGTCCCTCATATCTTGCCCCCTAAGTTGTGTCTTCCTCCTTGACTTTTCCCCCTGCTTTTGCAACATCTGTGAGCTTAGTTTTGGCATCTTTTGGTCCTTTGCACTGCACTTGATATAAACCCAGGGCATTTTCTTATAGTCTCTAAATTTCCCAAATTTTCTTTTTTTCTCCTCCAATTGCAATTCCGTTGATGTTGACTCCTTTCCAGCATGTTTGTAGGTCCTTCTTTTCTGTTTTGGCCTTAAGTGGGGATCAATTTTGGCAAGCTTTGCTGCATGTGCCTGCCCTCTCTGGCGTATGGCCTGCCTGCATTTTGATGGCTTTTACTTTGGGAAAGATTTTTTCTATATTTTTTTTTTTTTATTATTTTAAATATTCATGCCATGTCCCTCATATCTTGCCCCCTAAGTTGTGTCTTCCTCCTTGACTTTTTCCCCTGCTTTTGCAACATCTGTGAGCTTAGTTTTGGCATCTTTTGGTCCTTTGCACTGCACCTGCTAAAACCCCAGGCCACTTTCTAAGAGTCATTAAATTTCCCAAATTTTCTTTTTTTCTCCTCCAATTGCAATCCCTTTGATGTTGACTCCTTACCAGCGTGTTTGTAGGTCCTTCTTTTCTGTTTTGGCCTTCAGTGGGGATCAATTTTGGCAAGCTTTGCTGCATGTGCCTGCCCTTGGTGGCGTATTGCCTGCCTGCATTTTGATGGCTTTGACTTTGGGAAAGATTTTTTTCTTTTTTCCTTTTTTTTCTTTTAAGTATTCATGCCATGTCCCTCATATCTTGCCCCCTAAGTTGTGTCTTCCTCCTTGACTTTTTCCCCTGCTTTTGCAACATCTGTGATCTTAGTTTTGGCATTTTTGGTCCTTTGCACTGCACCTGATAAAACCCCAGGCCATTTTCTTAGAGTCACTAAATTTCCAAATATTTCTTTTTTTCTCCTCCGATTGCAAATCCTTTGATGTTGTCTCCATTCCAGCGTGTTTGTAGGTCCTTCTTTCTGTTTTGGCATTCAGTGGGCATCAATTTTGGCAAGCTTTGCTGCATGTGCCTGCCCTTGGTGGCGTATGGCGTGCCTGCATTTTGATGGCTTTGACTTTGGGAAAGATTTTTTCTTTTTTTTTTTTTTTTATTATTTAAAGTATTCATGCCATGTCCCTCATATCTTGCCCCCTAAGTTGTGTCTTCCTCCTTGACTTTTTCCCCTGCTTTGCAACATCTGTGAGCTTAGTTTTGGCATGTTTTGGTCCTTTGCAATGCACCTGATATAAACCCCGGGCCATTTTCTTAGAGTCACTAAATTTCCCAAATTTTATTTTTTCTCCTCCAATTGCAAATCCTTTGATGTTGACTCCTTTCCAGCGTGTTTGTAAGTCCTTCATTTCTGTTTTGGCCTTCAGTGGGGATCAATTTTTGCAAGCTTTGCTGCATGTGCCTGCCCTTGGTGGCGTATGGCCTGCCTGCATTTTGATGGCTTTGACTTTGGGAAAGATTTTTTCTTTTTTTTTTTTTTTTATTACTTTAAGTATTCAGGCCATGTCCCTCATATCTTGCCCCCTAAGTTGTGTCTTCCTCCTTGACTTTTCCCCCTGCTTTTGCAACATCTGTGAGCTTAATTTTGGCATCTTTTGGTCCTTTGCAATGCAGGTTATTTCCTCACATCCTATTTTTTGAAGAGACTAAAATTCCAGATTTTCTGCTTTTTTCAATTGCATTTCATTTGAAACTATCTCCTTTCCAGAGTGTTTGTAAGCCTATCTTTTGGGATTCGCAAGATTCATATTCCCTTCCCGAAAGGAAATTTCATTTCCTTTTGGGAAGGGAAAAGTAATCTTGCGATTTCAATGGGGACCAATAGAGGAATCTTTGGTGCATGTCCCTGCACTTGACAGCCGGCCATGCCTTTTGATGGCTTTGACTTTGGGAAAGATTTTTTTCTTTTTTTGGTTGTTTTCTGAAGTGTTCATGCCATGTCCCTCATATCTTGCCCCCTAAGTTGTGTCTTCCTCCTTGACTTTTTCCCCTGCTTTTGCAACATCTGTGAGCTTAGTTTTGGCGCCTTTTGGTCCTTTGCACTGCACCTGATAAAACCCCAGGCCACTTTTTAAGAGTCACTAAATTTCCCAAATTTTCTTTTTTTCTCCCCCAATTGCAATTCCTTTGATGTTGACTCCTTTCCAGCGTGTTTGTAGGTCGTTCTTTTCTGTTTTGCCTTCAGGGGGATCAGTTTTGGCAAGCTTTGCTGCATGTGCCTGCCCTTGGTGGCGAATGGCCTGCCTGCATTTTGATGGCTTTGACTTTAGAAAGATTTTTTCTTTTTTTTTTTTTTAATATTTTAAGTATTCATGCCATGTCCCTCATATCTTGCTCCTTAAGCTGTGTCTTCCTCCTTGACTTTTTCCCCTGCTTTTGCAACATCTGTGAGCTTAGTTTTGGCATCTTTTGGTCCTTTGCCCTGCACCTGATAAAACCCCAGGCCAGTTTCTAAGAGTCACTCAATTTCCCAAATTTTCTTTTTTTCTCCTCCAATTGCAATTCCTTTGATGTTGACTCCTTTCCAGCGTGTTTGTAGGTCCTTCTTTTCTGTTTTGGCCTTCAGTGGGGATCAATTTTGGCAAGCTTTGCTGCATGTGCCTGCCCTTGGTGGCGTATGGCCTGCCTGCATTTTATGTCTTTGACTTTGGGAAAGATTTTTTCTTTTTTTTTTTTTAATATTTTAAGTATTCATGCCATGTCCCTCATATCTTGCCCCCTAAGTTGTGTCTTCCTCCTTGACTTTTTCCCCTGCTTTTGCAACATCTGTGAGCTTAGTTTTGGCACCTTTTGGTCCTTTGCAATGCAGCTGATTTCCTCACCTCCTATTTTTTGAAGAGACTAAAATTCCAGATTATCTGCTTTTTTCAATTGCATTTCATTTGAACCTATCTCCTTTCCAGAGTGTTTGTAAGCCTTTCTTCTGCGATCCGCAAGATTCCTTTTCCCTTCCCGAAAGGAAATTTCATTTCCTTTCGGGAAGGGAAAAGGAATCTTGCGATTTCAATGGGGACCAATAGAGGAATCTTAGGTGCATGTCCCTGCACTTGATGGCAGGCCATTACTTTTGATGGCCTTGACTTTGGGAAAGATTTTTTTCTTTTTTTGGTTGTTTTCTGAAGTGTTCATGCCATGTCCCTCATATCTTGCCCTCTAAGTTGTGTCTTCCTCCTTGACTTTTTCCCCTGCTTTTGCAACATCTGTGAGCTTAGTTTTGGCATCTTTTGGTCCTTTGCACTGCACCTGCTAAAACCCCAGGGCACTTTCTAAGAGTCACTCAATTTCCCAAATTTTCTTTTTTTCTTCTCCAATTGCAATTCCTTTGATGTTGACTCCTTTCCAGCGTGTTTGTAGGTCCTTCTTTTCTGTTTTGCCTTCAGGGGGATCAGTTTTGGCCAGCTTTGCTGCATGTGCCTGCCCTTGGTGGCGAATGGCCTGCCTGCATTTTGATGGCTTTGACTTTGGGAAAGATTTTTTATTTTTTTTTTTTTTAATATTTTAAGTATTCATGCCATGTCCCTCATATCTTGCCCCCTAAGTTGTGTCTTCCTCCTTGACTTTTTCCCCTGCTTTTGCAACATCTGTGAGCTTAGTTTTGGCATCTTTTGGTCCTTTGCACTGCACCTGATATAAACGCAGGCCATTTCCTTAGAGTCACTTAATTTCCCAAATTTTCTTTTTTTCTTCTCCAATTGCAAATCCTTTGATGGTTTCTCCATTCCAGCGTGTTTGTAGGTCCTTCTTTTCTGTTTTGGCCTTCAGTGGGGATCAATTTTGGCAAGCTTTGCTGCATGTGTCTGCCCTTTCTGGCGTATGGCCTGCCTGCATTTTGATGGCTTTGAATTTGGGAAAGATTTTTTTCATTTTTATTTTTTTTTTTGTTTTAAGTATTCATGCCATGCCCTCATATCTTGCCCCCTAAGTTGTGTCTTCCTCCTTGACTTTTTCCCCTGCTTTTGCAACATCTGTGAGCTTAGTTTTGGCACCTTTTGGTCCTTTGCAATGCAGCTGATTTCCTCACAGCCTATTTTTTGAAGAGACTAAAATTCCCGATTTTCTGCTTTTTTCAATTGCATTTCATTTGAACCTATCTCCTTTCCAGAGTGTTTGTAAGCCTTTCTTTTGGGATTCGCAAGATTCCTTTTCCCTTCCCGAAAGGAAATTTCATTTCCTTTCGGGAAGGGAAAAGGAATCTTGCGATTTCAATGGGAACCAATAGATGAATCTTAGGTGCATGTCCCTGCACTTGACGGCAGGCCATGCCTTTTGATGGCCTTGACTTTAGGAAAGATTTTTTTCTTTTTTCGGTTGTTTTCTGAAAGGTTCATGCCATGTCCCTCATACCTTGCCCTCTAAGTTGTGTCTTCCTCCTTGACTTTTTCCCCTGCTTTTGCAACATCTGTGAGCTTAGTTTTGGCATCTTTTGGTCCTTTGCACTGCACCTGCTAAAACCCCAGGGCACTTTCTAAGAGTCACTCAATTTCCCAAATTTTCTTTTTTTCTTCTCCAATTGCAATTCCTTTGATGTTGACTCCTTTCCAGCGTGTTTGTAGGTCCTTCTTTTCTGTTTTGCCTTCAGGGGGATCAGTTTTGGCCAGCTTTGCTGCATGTGCCTGCCCTTGGTGGCGAATGGCCTGCCTGCATTTTGATGGCTTTGACTTTGGGAAAGTTTTTTTTTTTTTTTTTTTTTTAATATTTTAAGTATTCATGCCATGTCCCTCATATCTTGCTCCTTAAGCTGTGTCTTCCTCCTTGACTTTTTCCTCTGCTTTTGCAACATCTGTGAGCTTAGTTTTGGCATCTTTTGGTCCTTTGCCCTGCACCTGATATAACCCCAGGCCACTTTCTAAGAGTCACTCAATTTCCCAAATTTTCTTTTTTTCTCCTCCAATTGCAATTCCTTTGATGTTGACTCCTTTCCAGCGTGTTTGTAGGTCCTTCTTTTCTGTTTTGGCCTTCAGTGGGGATCAATTTTGGCAAGCATTGCTGCATGTGCCTGCACTTGCTGGCGTATGGCCTGCCTGCATTTTGATGGCTTTGACTTTGGGAAAGATTTTTTCTTTTTTTTTTTTTTAATATTTTAAGTATTCATGCCATGTCCCTCATATCTTGCCCCCTAAGTTGTGTCTTCCTCCTTGACTTTTTCCCCTGCTTTTGCAACATCTGTGAGCTTAGTTTTGGCATCTTTTGGTCCTTTGCACTGCACCTGATATAAATGCAGGCCATTTTCTTAGAGTCACTAAATTTCCCAAATTTTCTTTTTTTCTCCTCCAATTGCATTTCCTTTGATGTTGACTCCTTTCCAGCGTGTTTGTAGGTCCTTCTTTTCTTTTTTGGCCTTCAGTGGGGATCAATTTTAGCAAGCGTTGCTGCATGTGCCTGCCCTTGGTGGCGAATGGCCTGCCTGCATTTTGATGGCTTTGACTTTGGGAAAGATTTTTTCTATTTTTTTTTTTTTATTATTTTAAATATTCATGCCATGTCCCTCACATCTTGCTCCCTAAGTTGTGTCTTCCTCCTTGACTTTTTCCCCTGCTTTTGCAACATCTGTGAGCTTAGTTTTGGCACCTTTTGGTCCTTTGCAATGCACCTGCTAAAACCTCAGGCCACTTTCTAAGAGTCATTAAATTTCCCAAATTTTCTTTTTTTCTTCTCCAATTGCAAATCCTTTGATGGTTTCTCCATTCCAGCGTGTTTGCAGGTCCTTCTTTTCTGTTTTGGCCTTCAGTGGGTATCAATTTTGGCAAGCTTTGCTGCATGTGCCTGCCCTTGGTGGCGTATGGCCTGCCTGCATTTTGATGGCTTTGACTTTGGGAAAGATTTTTTCTTTTTTTTTTTTTTGTATTCATGCCATGTCCCTCATATCTTGCTCCCTAAGTTGTGTCTTCCTCCTTGACTTTTTCCCCTGCTTTTGCAACATCTGTGAGCTTAGTTTTGCCACCTTTTGGTCCTTTGCAATGCAGCTGATTTCCGCACAGCCTATTTTTTGAAGAGACTAAAATTCCAGATTATCTGCTTTTTTCAATTGCATTTCATTTGAACCTATCTCCTTTCCAGAGTGTTTGTAAGCCTTTCTTTTGGGATTCGCAAGATTCCTTTTCCCTTCCCGAAAGGAAATTTCATTTCCTTTCGGGAAGGGAAAAGGAATCTTGCGATTTCAATGGGGACCAATAGAGGAAACTTAGGTGCATGTCCCTGCACTTGATGGCAGGCCATGACTTTTGATGGCCTTGACTTTGGGAAAGATTTTTTTCTTTTTTTGGTTGTTTTCTGAAGTGTTCATGCCATGTCCCTCATATCTTGCCCTCTAAGTTGTGTCTTCCTCCTTGACTTTTTCCCCTGCTTTTGCAACATCTGTGAGCTTAGTTTTGGCATCTTTTGGTCCTTTGCACTGCACCTGCTAAAACCCCAGGCCACATTCTAAGAGTCACTCAATTTCCCAAATTTTCTTTTTTTCTCCTCCAATTGCAATTCCTTTGATGTTGACTCCTTTCCAGCGTGTTTGTAGGTCGTTCTTTTCTGTTTTGCCTTCAGGGGGATCAGTTTTGGCAAGCTTTGCTGCATGTGCCTGCGCTTGGTGGCGAATGGCCTGCCTGCATTTTGATGGCTTTGACTTTGGGAAAGATTTTTTCTTTTCTTTTTTTTAATATTTTAAGTATTCATGCCATGTCCCTCATATCTTGCTCCTTAAGCTGTGTCTTCCTCCTTGACTTTTTCCCCTGCTTTTGCAACATCTGTGAGCTTAGTTTTGGCATCTTTTGGTCCTTTGCCCTGCACCTGATAAAACCCCAGGCCAGTTTCTAAGAGTCACTCAATTTCCCAAATTTTCTTTTTTTCTCCTCCAATTGCAATTCCTTTGATGTTGACTCCTTTCCAGCGTGTTTGTAGGTCCTTCTTTTCTGTTTTGCCTTCAGTGGGGATCAGTTTTGGCAAGCTTTGCTGCATGTGCCTCCCCTTGGTGGCGAATGGCCTGCCTGCATTTTGATGGCTTTGAATTTGGGAAAGATTTTTTTTTTTTTTTTTTTTAATATTTTAAGTATTCATGCCATGTCCCTCATATCTTGCCCCCTAAGTTGTGTCTTCCTCCTTGACTTTTTCCCCTGCTTTTGCAACATCTGTGAGCTTAGTTTTGGCATCTTTTGGTCCTTTGCACTGCACCTGATATAAACGCAGGCCATTTTCTTAGAGTCACTTAATTTCCCAAATTTTCTTTTTTTCTCCTCCAATTGCAATTCCTTTGATGTTGACTCCTAACCAGCATGTTTTTAGGTCCTTCTTTTCTGTTTTGGCCTTCAGTGGGGATCAATTTTGGCAAGCTTTGCTGCATGTGCCTGCCCTTGGTGGCGTATGGCCTGCCTGAATTTTGATGGCTTTGACTTTGGGAAAGATTTTTTCTTTTTTTTTTTTTGTTTCTTTTAAATATTCATGCCATGTCCCTCATATCTTGCTCCTTAAGTTGTGTCTTCCTCCTTGACTTTTTCCCCTGCTTTTGCAACATCTGTGAGCTTAGTTTTGGCATCTTTTGGTCCTTTGCACTGCACCTGATAAAACCCCAGGCCACTTTCTAAGAGTCACTAAATTTCCCAAATTTTCTTTTTTTCTTCTCCAATTGCAATTCCTTTGATGTTGACTCCTTTCCAGCGTGTTTGTAGGTCCTTCTTTCCTGTTTTGGCCTTCAGTGGGGATCAATTTTTGCAAGCTTTGCTGCATGTGCCTGCACGTGCTGGCCTATGGCGTGCCTGCATTTTGATGGCTTTGACTTTGGGATAGATCTTTTCTTTTTTTTTTTTTTTTTTTTTGTTTTAAGTATTCATGCCATGTCCCTCATATCTTGCTCCCTAAGTTGTGTCATCCTCCTTCAGTTTTTCCCCTGCTTTTGCAACATCTGTGAGCTTAGTTTTGGCATCTTTTGGTCATTTGCAATGCACCTGATGTAAACCCAGGCCATTATTTTAGAGTCAGTAATTTCCCAAATTTTCTTTTTTTTCTCCTCCAATTGCAATTCCTTTGATGTTGACTCCTTTCCAGCGTGTTTGTAAGTCCTTTTTTTCTGTTTTGGCCTTCAGTGGGGATCAATTTTGGCAAGCTTTGCTGCATGTGCCTGCCCTTGGTGGTGTATGGCCTGCCTGCATTTTGATGGCTTTGACTTTGGGAAAGATTTCTTCTTTTTTTTTTTTTTTTTGTTTTAAGTATTCATGCCATGTCCCTCATATCTTGCCCCCTAAGTAGTGTCTTCCTCCTTGACTTTTTCCCCTGCTTTTGCAACATCTGTGAGCTTAGTTTTGGCACCTTTTGGTCCTTTGCAATGCAGCTGATTTCCTCACCGCCTATTTTTTGTAGAGACTAAAATTCCCGATTTTCCGCTTTTATCAATTGCATTTCATTTGAACCTATCTCCTTTCCAGAGTGTTTGTAAGCCTTTCTTTTGGGATTCGCAAGATTCCTTTTCCCTTCCCGAAAGGAAATTTCAATTCCTTTCCGGAAGGGAAAAGGAATCTTGCGATTTCAATGGGGACCAATAGAGGAATCTTAGGTGCATGTCCCTGCACTTGATGGCAGGCCATGCCTTTTGATGGCCTTGACTTTGGGAAAGATTTTTTTCTTTTTATGGTTGTTTTCTGTAGGGTTCATGCCATGTCCCTCATATCTTGCCCCATAAGTTGTGTCTTCCTCCTTGACTTTTTCCCCTGCTTTTGCAACATCTGTGAGCTTAGTTTTGGCATCTTTTGGTCCTTTGCACTGCACCTGCTAAAACCCCAGGGCACTTTCTAAGAGTCACTAAATTTCCCAAATTTTCTTTTTTTCTCCTCCAATTGCAATTCCTTTGATGTTGACTCCTTTCCAGCGTGTTTGTAGGTCCTTCTTTTCTGTTTTGCCTTCAGTGGGGATGAGTTTTGGCAAGCTTTGCTGCATGTGCCTGCCCTTGGTGGCGAATGGCATGCCTGCATTTTGGTGGCTTTGAATTTGGGAAAGATTTTTTCTTTTTTTTTTTTTTTGTTTCTTTTAAGTATTCATGCCATGTCCCTCATATCTTGCCCCCTAAGTTGTGTCTTCCTCCTTGACTTTTTCCCCTGCTTTTGCAACATCTGTGAGCTTAGTTTTGCCACCTTTTGGTCCTTTGCAATGCAGCTGATTTCCTCACAGCCTATTTTTTGAAGAGACTAAAATTCCCGATTTTCTGCTTTTTTCAATTGCATTTCATTTGATCCTATCTCCTTTCCAGAGTGTTTGTAAGCCTTTCTTTTGGGATTCGCAAGATTCCTTTTCCCTTCCCGAAAGGAAATTTCAATTCCTTTCCGGAAGGGAAAAGGAATCTTGCGATTTCAATGGGGACCAATAGAGGAATCTTTGGTGCATGTCCCTGCACTTGATGGCAGGCCATGCCTTTTGATGGCTTTGACTTTGGGAAAGATTTTTTTCTTTTTATGGTTGTTTTCTGAAGTGTTCATGCCATGTCCCTCATATCTTGCCCCCTAAGTTGTGTCTTCCTCCTTGACTTTTTCCCCTGCTTTTGCAACATCTGTGAGCTTAGTTTTGGCATCTTTTGGTCCTTTGCACTGCACCTGCTAAAACCCCAGGCCGCTTTCTAAGAGTCACTAAATTTCCCAAATTTTCATTTTTCTCCTCCAATTGCAAATCCTTTGATGTTGACTCCTTTCCAGCGTGTTTGTAGCTCCTTCTTTTCTGTTTTGCCTTCAGTGGGGATCAGTTTTGGCAAGCTTTGCTGCATGTGCCTCCCCTTGGTGGCGAATGGCCTGCCTGCATTTTGATGGCTTTGAATTTGGGAAAGATTTTTTTTTTTTTTTTTTAATATTTTAAGTATTCATGCCATGTCCCTCATATCTTGCCCCCTAAGTTTTGTCTTCCTCCTTGACTTTTTCCCCTGCTTTTGCAACATCTGTGAGCTTAGTTTTGGCATCTTTTGGTCCTTTGCACTGCACCTGATATAAACGCAGGCCATTTTCTTAGAGTCACTTAATTTCCCAAATTTTCTTTTTTTCTCCTCCAATTGCAATTCCTTTGATGTTGACTCCTAACCAGCATGTTTTTAGGTCCTTCTTTTCTGTTTTGGCCTTCAGTGGGGATCAGTTCTGGCAAGCTTAGCTGCATGTGCCTGCCCTTGGTGGCGTATGGCCTGCCTGAATTTTGATGGCTTTGACTTTGGGAAAGATTTTTTCTTTTTTTTTTTTTGTTTCTTTTAAATATTCATGCCATGTCCCTCATATCTTGCTCCTTAAGTTGTGTCTTCCTCCTTGACTTTTTCCCCTGCTTTTGCAACATCTGTGAGCTTAGTTTTGGCATCTTTTGGTCCTTTGCACTGCACCTGATAAAACCCCAGGCCACTTTCTAAGAGTCACTAAATTTCCCAAATTTTCTTTTTTTCTTCTCCAATTGCAATTCCTTTGATGTTGACTCCTTTCCAGCGTGTTTGTAGGTCCTTCTTTCCTGTTTTGGCCTTCAGTGGGGATCAATTTTTGCAAGCTTTGCTGCATGTGCCTGCACGTGCTGGCCTATGGCGTGCCTGCATTTTGATGGCTTTGACTTTGGGATAGATCTTTTCTTTTTTTTTTTTTTTTTTTTTTTTAAGTATTCATGCCATGTCCCTCATATCTTGCTCCCTAAGTTGTGTCATCCTCCTTCAGGTTTTCCCCTGCTTTTGCAACATCTGTGAGCTTAATTTTGGCATCTTTTGGTCCTTTGCAATGCACCTGATGTAAACCCAGGCCATTATTTTAGAGTCAGTAATTTCCCAAATTTTCTTTTTTTTCTCCTCCAATTGCAATTCCTTTGATGTTGACTCCTTTCCAGCGTGTTTGTAAGTCCTTCTTTTCTGTTTTGGCCTTCAGTGGGGATCAATTTTGGCAAGCTTTGCTGCATGTGCCTGCCCTTGGTGGCGTATGGCCTGCCTGCATTTTGATGGCTTTGACTTTGGGAAAGATTTCTTCTTTTTTTTTTTTTTTTTGTTTTAAGTATTCATGCCATGTCCCTCATATCTTGCCCCCTAAGTAGTGTCTTCCTCCTTGACTTTTTCCCCTGCTTTTGCAACATCTGTGAGCTTAGTTTTGGCACCTTTTGGTCCTTTGCAATGCAGCTGATTTCCTCACCGCCTATTTTTTGTAGAGACTAAAATTCCCGATTTTCCGCTTTTATCAATTGCATTTCATTTGAACCTATCTCCTTTCCAGAGTGTTTGTAAGCCTTTCTTTTGGGATTCGCAAGATTCCTTTTCCCTTCCCGAAAGGAAATTTCAATTCCTTTCCGGAAGGGAAAAGGAATCTTGCGATTTCAATGGGGACCAATAGAGGAATCTTAGGTGCATGTCCCTGCACTTGATGGCAGGCCATGCCTTTTGATGGCCTTGACTTTGGGAAAGATTTTTTTCTTTTTATGGTTGTTTTCTGAAGGGTTCATGCCATGTCCCTCATATCTTGCCCCATAAGTTGTGTCTTCCGCCTTGACTTTTTCCCCTGCTTTTGCAACATCTGTGAGCTTAGTTTTGGCACCTTTTGGTCCTTTGCAATGCAGCTGATTTCCTCACAGCCTATTTTTTGAAGAGACTAAAATTCCCGATTTTCTGCTTTTTTCAATTGCATTTCATTTGAACCTATCTCCTTTCCAGAGTGTTTGTAAGCCTTTCTTTTGGGATTCGCAAGATTCCTTTTCCCTTCCCGAAAGGAAATTTCATTTCCTTTCGGGAAGGGAAAAGGAATCTTGCGATTTCAATGGGAACCAATAGATGAATCTTAGGTGCATGTCCCTGCACTTGACGGCAGGCCATGCCTTTTGATGGCCTTGACTTTAGGAAAGATTTTTTTCTTTTTTCGGTTGTTTTCTGAAAGGTTCATGCCATGTCCCTCATACCTTGCCCTCTAAGTTGTGTCTTCCTCCTTGACTTTTTCCCCTGCTTTTGCAACATCTGTGAGCTTAGTTTTGGCATCTTTTGGTCCTTTGCACTGCACCTGCTAAAACCCCAGGCCACTTTCTAAGAGTCACTCAATTTCCCAAATTTTCTTTTTTTCTTCTCCAATTGCAATTCCTTTGATGTTGACTCCTTTCCAGCGTGTTTGTAGGTCCTTCTTTTCTGTTTTGCCTTCAGTGGGGATGAGTTTTGGCCAGCTTTGCTGCATGTGCCTGCCCTTGGTGGCGAATGGCCTGCCTGCATTTTGATGGCTTTGACTTTGGGAAAGTTTTTTTTTTTTTTTTTTTTAATATTTTAAGTATTCATGCCATGTCCCTCATATCTTGCCCCCTAAGTTGTGTCTTCCTCCTTGACTTTTTCCCCTGCTTTTGCAACATCTGTGAGCTTAGTTTTGGCATCTTTTGGTCCTTTGCACTGCACCTGATATAAATGCAGGCCATTTTCTTAGAGTCACTAAATTTCCCAAATTTTCTTTTTTTCTCCTCCAATTGCATTTCCTTTGATGTTGACTCCTTTCCAGCGTGTTTGTAGGTCCTTCTTTTCTTTTTTGGCCTTCAGTGGGGATCAATTTTAGCAAGCGTTGCTGCATGTGCCTGCCCTTGGTGGCGAATGGCCTGCCTGCATTTTGATGGCTTTGACTTTGGGAAAGATTTTTTCTATTTTTTTTTTTTTATTATTTTAAATATTCATGCCATGTCCCTCACATCTTGCTCCCTAAGTTGTGTCTTCCTCCTTGACTTTTTCCCCTGCTTTTGCAACATCTGTGAGCTTAGTTTTGGCACCTTTTGGTCCTTTGCAATGCACCTGCTAAAACCTCAGGCCACTTTCTAAGAGTCATTAAATTTCCCAAATTTTCTTTTTTTCTTCTCCAATTGCAAATCCTTTGATGGTTTCTCCATTCCAGCGTGTTTGCAGGTCCTTCTTTTCTGTTTTGGCCTTCAGTGGGTATCAATTTTGGCAAGCTTTGCTGCATGTGCCTGCACTTGCTGGCGTATGGCCTGCCTGCATTTTGATGGCTTTGACTTTGGGAAAGATTTTTTCTTTTTTTTTTTTTTGTATTCATGCCATGTCCCTCATATCTTGCTCCCTAAGTTGTGTCTTCCTCCTTGACTTTTTCCCCTGCTTTTGCAACATCTGTGAGCTTAGTTTTGCCACCTTTTGGTCCTTTGCAATGCAGCTGATTTCCGCACAGCCTATTTTTTGAAGAGACTAAAATTCCAGATTATCTGCTTTTTTCAATTGCATTTCATTTGAACCTATCTCCTTTCCAGAGTGTTTGTAAGCCTTTCTTTTGGGATTCGCAAGATTCCTTTTCCCTTCCCGAAAGGAAATTTCATTTCCTTTCGGGAAGGGAAAAGGAATCTTGCGATTTCAATGGGGACCAAAAGAGGAAACTTAGGTGCATGTCCCTGCACTTGATGGCAGGCCATGACTTTTGATGGCCTTGACTTTGGGAAAGATTTTTTTCTTTTTTTGGTTGTTTTCTGAAGTGTTCATGCCATGTCCCTCATATCTTGCTCCTTAAGCTGTGTCTTCCTCCTTGACTTTTTCCCCTGCTTTTGCAACATCTGTGAGCTTAGTTTTGGCATCTTTTGGTCCTTTGCCCTGCACCTGATAAAACCCCAGGCCAGTTTCTAAGAGTCACTCAATTTCCCAAATTTTCGTTTTTCTCCTCCAATTGCAATTCCTTTGATGTTGACTCCTTTCCAGCGTGTTTGTAGGTCCTTCTTTTCTGTTTTGCCTTCAGTGGGGATCAGTTTTGGCAAGCTTTGCTGCATGTGCCTCCCCTTGGTGGCGAATGGCCTGCCTGCATTTTGATGGCTTTGAATTTGGGAAAGATTTTTTTTTTTTTTTTTTTAATATTTTAAGTATTCATGCCATGTCCCTCATATCTTGCCCCCTAAGTTGTGTCTTCCTCCTTGACTTTTTCCCCTGCTTTTGCAACATCTGTGAGCTTAGTTTTGGCATCTTTTGGTCCTTTGCACTGCACCTGATATAAACGCAGGCCATTTTCTTAGAGTCACTTAATTTCCCAAATTTTCTTTTTTTCTCCTCCAATTGCAATTCCTTTGATGTTGACTCCTAACCAGCATGTTTTTAGGTCCTTCTTTTCTGTTTTGGCCTTCAGTGGGGATCAATTTTGGCAAGCTTTGCTGCATGTGCCTGCCCTTGGTGGCGTATGGCCTGCCTGAATTTTGATGGCTTTGACTTTGGGAAAGATTTTTTCTTTTTTTTTTTTTGTTTCTTTTAAATATTCATGCCATGTCCCTCATATCTTGCTCCTTAAGTTGTGTCTTCCTCCTTGACTTTTTCCCCTGCTTTTGCAACATCTGTGAGCTTAGTTTTGGCATCTTTTGGTCCTTTGCACTGCACCTGATAAAACCCCAGGCCACTTTCTAAGAGTCACTAAATTTCCCAAATTTTCTTTTTTTCTTCTCCAATTGCAATTCCTTTGATGTTGACTCCTTTCCAGCGTGTTTGTAGGTCCTTCTTTCCTGTTTTGGCCTTCAGTGGGGATCAATTTTTGCAAGCTTTGCTGCATGTGCCTGCACGTGCTGGCCTATGGCGTGCCTGCATTTTGATGGCTTTGACTTTGGGATAGATCTTTTCTTTTTTTTTTTTTTTTTTTTGTTTTAAGTATTCATGCCATGTCCCTCATATCTTGCTCCCTAAGTTGTGTCATCCTCCTTCAGTTTTTCCCCTGCTTTTGCAACATCTGTGAGCTTAGTTTTGGCATCTTTTGGTCATTTGCAATGCACCTGATGTAAACCCAGGCCATTATTTTAGAGTCAGTAATTTCCCAAATTTTCTTTTTTTTCTCCTCCAATTGCAATTCCTTTGATGTTGACTCCTTTCCAGCGTGTTTGTAAGTCCTTCTTTTCTGTTTTGGCCTTCAGTGGGGATCAATTTTGGCAAGCTTTGCTGCATGTGCCTGCCCTTGGTGGTGTATGGCCTGCCTGCATTTTGATGGCTTTGACTTTGGGAAAGATTTCTTCTTTTTTTTTTTTTTTTTGTTTTAAGTATTCATGCCATGTCCCTCATATCTTGCCCCCTAAGTAGTGTCTTCCTCCTTGACTTTTTCCCCTGCTTTTGCAACATCTGTGAGCTTAGTTTTGGCACCTTTTGGTCCTTTGCAATGCAGCTGATTTCCTCACAGCCTATGTTTTGAAGAGACTAAAATTCCCGATTTTCCGCTTTTATCAATTGCATTTCATTTGAACCTATCTCCTTTCCAGAGTGTTTGTAAGTCTTTCTTTTGGGATTCGCAAGATTCCTTTTCCCTTCCCGAAAGGAAATTTCAATTCCTTTCCGGAAGGGAAAAGGAATCTTGCGATTTCAATGGGGACCAATAGAGGAATCTTAGGTGCATGTCCCTGCACTTGATGGCAGGCCATGCCTTTTGATGGCCTTGACTTTGGGAAAGATTTTTTTCTTTTTATGGTTGTTTTCTGAAGGGTTCATGCCATGTCCCTCATATCTTGCCCCATAAGTTGTGTCTTCCTCCTTGACTTTTTCCCCTGCTTTTGCAACATCTGTGAGCTTAGTTTTGGCATCTTTTGGTCCTTTGCACTGCACCTGCTAAAACCCCAGGGCACTTTCTAAGAGTCACTAAATTTCCCAAATTTTCTTTTTTTCTCCTCCAATTGCAATTCCTTTGATGTTGACTCCTTTCCAGCGTGTTTGTAGGTCCTTCTTTTCTGTTTTGCCTTCAGTGGGGATGAGTTTTGGCAAGCTTTGCTGCATGTGCCTGCCCTTGGTGGCGAATGGCATGCCTGCATTTTGGTGGCTTTGAATTTGGGAAAGATTTTTTCTTTTTTTTTTTTTTTGTTTCTTTTAAGTATTCATGCCATGTCCCTCATATCTTGCCCCCTAAGTTGTGTCTTCCTCCTTGACTTTTTCCCCTGCTTTTGCAACATCTGTGAGCTTAGTTTTGCCACCTTTTGGTCCTTTGCAATGCAGCTGATTTCCTCACAGCCTATTTTTTGAAGAGACTAAAATTCCCGATTTTCTGCTTTTTTCAATTGCATTTCATTTGATCCTATCTCCTTTCCAGAGTGTTTGTAAGCCTTTCTTTTGGGATTCGCAAGATTCCTTTTCCCTTCCCGAAAGGAAATTTCAATTCCTTTCCGGAAGGGAAAAGGAATCTTGCGATTTCAATGGGGACCAATAGAGGAATCTTTGGTGCATGTCCCTGCACTTGATGGCAGGCCATGCCTTTTGATGGCTTTGACTTTGGGAAAGATTTTTTTCTTTTTATGGTTGTTTTCTGAAGTGTTCATGCCATGTCCCTCATATCTTGCCCCCTAAGTTGTGTCTTCCTCCTTGACTTTTTCCCCTGCTTTTGCAACATCTGTGAGCTTAGTTTTGGCATCTTTTGGTCCTTTGCACTGCACCTGATATAAACGCAGGCCATTTTCTTAGAGTCACCTAATTTCCCAAATTTTCTTTTTTTCTCCTCCAATTGCAATTCCTTTGATGTTGACTCCTAACCAGCATGTTTTTTGGTCCTTCTTTTCTGTTTTGGCCTTCAGTGGGGATCAATTTTGGCAAGCTTTGCTGCATGTGCCTGCCCTTGGTGGCGTATGGCCTGCCTGAATTTTGATGGCTTTGACTTTGGGAAAGATTTTTTCTTTTTTTTTTTTTTGTTTCTTTTAAATATTCATGCCATGTCCCTCATATCTTGCTCCTTAAGTTGTGTCTTCCTCCTTGACTTTTTCCCCTGCTTTTGCAACATCTGTGAGCTTAGTTTTGGCATCTTTTGGTCCTTTGCACTGCACCTCCTAAAACCCCAGGCCGCTTTCTAAGAGTCACTAAATTTCCCACATTTTCATTTTTCTCCTCCAATTGCAAATCCTTTGATGTTGACTCCTTTCCAGCGTGTTTGTAGCTCCTTCTTTTCTGTTTTGCCTTCAGTGGCGATCAGTTTTGGCAAGCTTTGCTGCATGTGCCTGCCCTTGGTGGCGAATGGCCTGCCTGCATTTTGATGGCTTTGAATTTGGGAAAGATTTTTTTTTTTTTTTTTTTTAATATTTTAAGTATTCATGCCATGTCCCTCATATCTTGCCCCCTAAGTTTTGTCTTCCTCCTTGACTTTTTCCCCTGCTTTTGCAACATCTGTGAGCTTAGTTTTTGCATCTTTTGGTCCTTTGCACTGCACCTGATATAAACGCAGGCCATTTTCTTAGAGTCACTTAATTTCCCAAATTTTCTTTTTTTCTCCTCCAATTGCAATTCCTTTGATGTTGACTCCTAACCAGCATGTTTTTAGGTCCTTCTTTTCTGTTTTGGCCTTCAGTGGGGATCAATTTTTGCAAGCTTTGCTGCATGTGCCTGCCCTTGGTGGCGTATGGCCTGCCTGAATTTTGATGGCTTTGACTTTGGGAAAGATTTTTTCTTTTTTTTTTTTTGTTTCTTTTAAATATTCATGCCATGTCCCTCATATCTTGCTCCTTAAGTTGTGTCTTCCTCCTTGACTTTTTCCCCTGCTTTTGCAACATCTGTGAGCTTAGTTTTGGCATCTTTTGGTCCTTTGCACTGCACCTGATAAAACCCCAGGCCACTTTCTAAGAGTCACTAAATTTCCCAAATTTTCTTTTTTTCTTCTCCAATTGCAATTCCTTTGATGTTGACTCCTTTCCAGCGTGTTTGTAGGTCCTTCTTTCCTGTTTTGGCCTTCAGTGGGGATCAATTTTTGCAAGCTTTGCTGCATGTGCCTGCACGTGCTGGCCTATGGCGTGCCTGCATTTTGATGGCTTTGACTTTGGGATAGATCTTTTCTTTTTTTTTTTTTTTTTTTGTTTTAAGTATTCATGCCATGTCCCTCATATCTTGCTCCCTAAGTTGTGTCATCCTCCTTCAGTTTTTCCCCTGCTTTTGCAACATCTGTGAGCTTAGTTTTGGCATCTTTTGGTCCTTTGCAATGCACCTGATGTAAACCCAGGCCATTATTTTAGAGTCAGTAATTTCCCAAATTTTCTTTTTTTTCTCCTCCAATTGCAATTCCTTTGATGTTGACTCCTTTCCAGCGTGTTTGTAAGTCCTTCTTTTCTGTTTTGGCCTTCAGTGGGGATCAATTTTGGCAAGCTTTGCTGCATGTGCCTGCCCTTGGTGGCGTATGGCCTGCCTGCATTTTGATGGCTTTGACTTTGGGAAAGATTTCTTCTTTTTTTTTTTTTTTTTGTTTTAAGTATTCATGCCATGTCCCTCATATCTTGCCCCCTAAGTAGTGTCTTCCTCCTTGACTTTTTCCCCTGCTTTTGCAACATCTGTGAGCTTAGTTTTGGCACCTTTTGGTCCTTTGCAATGCAGCTGATTTCCTCACCGCCTATTTTTTGTAGAGACTAAAATTCCCGATTTTCCGCTTTTATCAATTGCATTTCTTTTGAACCTATCTCCTTTCCAGAGTGTTTGTAAGCCTTTCTTTTGGGATTCGCAAGATTCCTTTTCCCTTCCCGAAAGGAAATTTCAATTCCTTTCCGGAAGGGAAAAGGAATCTTGCGATTTCAATGGGGACCAATAGAGGAATCTTAGGTGCATGTCCCTGCACTTGATGGCAGGCCATGCCTTTTGATGGCCTTGACTTTGGGAAAGATTTTTTTCTTTTTATGGTTGTTTTCTGAAGGGTTCATGCCATGTCCCTCATATCTTGCCCCATAAGTTGTGTCTTCCGCCTTGACTTTTTCCCCTGCTTTTGCAACATCTGTGAGCTTAGTTTTGGCATCTTTTGGTCCTTTGCACTGCACCTGCTAAAACCCCAGGGCACTTTCTAAGAGTCACTAAATTTCCCAAATTTTCTTTTTTTCTCCTCCAATTGCAATTCCTTTGATGTTGACTCCTTTCCAGCGTGTTTGTAGGTCCTTCTTTTCTGTTTTGCCTTCAGTGGGGATGAGTTTTGGCAAGCTTTGCTGCATGTGCCTGCCCTTGGTGGCGAATGGCATGCCTGCATTTTGGTGGCTTTGAATTTGGGAAAGATTTTTTCTTTTTTTTTTTTTTTGTTTCTTTTAAGTATTCATGCCATGTCCCTCATATCTTGCCCCCTAAGTTGTGTCTTCCTCCTTGACTTTTTCCCCTGCTTTTGCAACATCTGTGAGCTTAGTTTTGCCACCTTTTGGTCCTTTGCAATGCAGCTGATTTCCTCACAGCCTATTTTTTGAAGAGACTAAAATTCCCAATTTTCTGCTTTTTTCAATTGCATTTCATTTGGACCTATCTACTTTCCAGAGTGTTTGTAAGCCTTTCTTCTGGGATTCGCAAGATTCCTTTTCCCTTCCCGAAAGGAAATTTCATTTCCTTTCGGGAAGGGAAAAGGAATCTTGCGATATCAATGGGGACCAATAGAGGAATCTTAGGTGCATGTCCCTGCACTTGATGGCAGGCCATGCCTTTTGATGGCTCTGACTTTGGGAAAGATTTTTTTCTTTTTTTGGTTGTTTTCTGAAGGGTTCATGACATGTCCCTCATATCTTGGCCCCTAAGTTGTGTCTTCCTCCTAGACTTTTTCCCCTGCTTTTGCAACATCTGTGAGCTTAGTTTTGGCATCTTTTGGTCCTTTGCACTGCACCTGCTAAAACCCCAGGCCACTTTCTAAGAGTCACTCAATTTCCCAAATTTTCTTTTTTTCTCCTCCAATTGCAAATCCTTTGATGTTGACTCCTTTCCAGCGTGTTTGTAGGTCCTTCTTTTCTGTTTTGCCTTCAGTGGGGATCAGTTTTGGCAAGCTTTGCTGCATGTGCCTCCCCTTGGTGGCGAATGGCCTGCCTGCATTTTGATGGCTTTGAATTTGGGAAAGATTTTTTTTTTTTTTTTTTTAATATTTTAAGTATTCATGCCATGTCCCTCATATCTTGCCCCCTAAGTTGTGTCTTCCTCCTTGACTTTTTCCCCTGCTTTTGCAACATCTGTGAGCTTAGTTTTGGCATCTTTTGGTCCTTTGCACTGCACCTGATATAAACGCAGGCCATTTTCTTAGAGTCACTTAATTTCCCAAATTTTCTTTTTTTCTCCTCCAATTGCAATTCCTTTGATGTTGACTCCTAACCAGCATGTTTTTAGGTCCTTCTTTTCTGTTTTGGCCTTCAGTGGGGATCAATTTTGGCAAGCTTTGCTGCATGTGCCTGCCCTTGGTGGCGTATGGCCTGCCTGAATTTTGATGGCTTTGACTTTGGGAAAGATTTTTTCTTTTTTTTTTTTTGTTTCTTTTAAATATTCATGCCATGTCCCTCATATCGTGCTCCTTAAGTTGTGTCTTCCTCCTTGACTTTTTCCCCTGCTTTTGCAACATCTGTGAGCTTAGTTTTGGCATCTTTTGGTCCTTTGCACTGCACCTGATAAAACCCCAGGCCACTTTCTAAGAGTCACTAAATTTCCCAAATTTTCTTTTTTTCTTCTCCAATTGCAATTCCTTTGATGTTGACTCCTTTCCAGCGTGTTTGTAGGTCCTTCTTTCCTGTTTTGGCCTTCAGTGGGGATCAATTTTTGCAAGCTTTGCTGCATGTGCCTGCACGTGATGGCCTATGGCGTGCCTGCATTTTGATGGCTTTGACTTTGGGATAGATCTTTTCTTTTTTTTTTTTTTTTTTTGTTTTAAGTATTCATGCCATGTCCCTCATATCTTGCTCCCTAAGTTGTGTCATCCTCCTTCAGTTTTTCCCCTGCTTTTGCAACATCTGTGAGCTTAGTTTTGGCATCTTTTGGTCATTTGCAATGCACCTGATGTAAACCCAGGCCATTATTTTAGAGTCAGTAATTTCCCAAATTTTCTTTTTTTTCTCCTCCAATTGCAATTCCTTTGATGTTGACTCCTTTCCAGCGTGTTTGTAAGTCCTTCTTTTCTGTTTTGGCCTTCAGTGGGGATCAATTTTGGCAAGCTTTGCTGCATGTGCCTGCCCTTGGTGGTGTATGGCCTGCCTGCATTTTGATGGCTTTGACTTTGGGAAAGATTTCTTCTTTTTTTTTTTTTTTTTGTTTTAAGTATTCATGCCATGTCCCTCATATCTTGCCCCCTAAGTAGTGTCTTCCTCCTTGACTTTTTCCCCTGCTTTTGCAACATCTGTGAGCTTAGTTTTGGCACCTTTTGGTCCTTTGCAATGCAGCTGATTTCCTCACCGCCTATTTTTTGTAGAGACTAAAATTCCCGATTTTCCGCTTTTATCAATTGCATTTCATTTGAACCTATCTCCTTTCCAGAGTGTTTGTAAGCCTTTCTTTTGGGATTCGCAAGATTCCTTTTCCCTTCCCGAAAGGAAATTTCAATTCCTTTCCGGAAGGGAAAAGGAATCTTGCGATTTCAATGGGGACCAATAGAGGAATCTTAGGTGCATGTCCCTGCACTTGATGGCAGGCCATGCCTTTTGATGGCCTTGACTTTGGGAAAGATTTTTTTCTTTTTATGGTTGTTTTCTGAAGGGTTCATGCCATGTCCCTCATATCTTGCCCCATAAGTTGTGTCTTCCTCCTTGACTTTTTCCCCTGCTTTTGCAACATCTGTGAGCTTAGTTTTGGCATCTTTTGGTCCTTTGCACTGCACCTGCTAAAACCCCAGGGCACTTTCTAAGAGTCACTAAATTTCCCAAATTTTCTTTTTTTCTCCTCCAATTGCAATTCCTTTGATGTTGACTCCTTTCCAGCGTGTTTGTAGGTCCTTCTTTTCTGTTTTGCCTTCAGTGGGGATCAGTTTTGGCAAGCTTTGCTGCATGTGCCTGCCCTTGGTGGCGAATGGCATGCCTGCATTTTGGTGGCTTTGAATTTGGGAAAGATTTTTTCTTTTTTTTTTTTTTTGTTTCTTTTAAGTATTCATGCCATGTCCCTCATATCTTGCCCCCTAAGTTGTGTCTTCCTCCTTGACTTTTTCCCCTGCTTTTGCAACATCTGTGAGCTTAGTTTTGCCACCTTTTGGTCCTTTGCAATGCAGCTGATTTCCTCACAGCCTATTTTTTGAAGAGACTAAAATTCCCGATTTTCTGCTTTTTTCAATTGCATTTCATTTGATCCTATCTCCTTTCCAGAGTGTTTGTAAGCCTTTCTTTTGGGATTCGCAAGATTCCTTTTCCCTTCCCGAAAGGAAATTTCAATTCCTTTCCGGAAGGGAAAAGGAATCTTGCGATTTCAATGGGGACCAATAGAGGAATCTTTGGTGCATGTACCTGCACTTGATGGCAGGCCATGCCTTTTGATGGCTTTGACTTTGGGAAAGATTTTTTTCTTTTTATGGTTGTTTTCTGAAGTGTTCATGCCATGTCCCTCATATCTTGCCCCCTAAGTTGTGTCTTCCTCCTTGACTTTTTCCCCTGCTTTTGCAACATCTGTGAGCTTAGTTTTGGCATCTTTTGGTCCTTTGCACTGCACCTGATATAAACGCAGGCCATTTTCTTAGAGTCACCTAATTTCCCATATTTTCTTTTTTTCTCCTCCAATTGCAATTCCTTTGATGTTGACTCCTAACCAGCATGTTTTTAGGTCCTTCTTTTCTGTTTTGGCCTTCAGTGGGGATCAATTTTGGCAAGCTTTGCTGCATGTGCCTGCCCTTGCTGGCGTATGGCCTGCCTGCATTTTGATGGCTTTGACTTTGGGAAAGATTTCTTCTTTTTTTTTTTTTTTTTGTTTTAGGTATTCATGCCATGTCCCTCATATCTTGCTCCCTAAGTTCTGTCTTCCTCCTTGACTTTTTCCCCTGCTTTTGCAACATCTGTGAGCTTAGTTTTGGCACCTTTTGGTCCTTTGCAATGCAGCTGATTTCCTCACAGCCTATTTTTTGAAGAGACTAAAATTCCCAATTTTCTGCTTTTTTCAATTGCATTTCATTTGGACCTATCTACTTTTCAGAGTGTTTGTTAGCCTTTCTTCTGGGATTCGCAAGATTCCTTTTCCCTTCCCGAAAGGAAATTTCATTTCCTTTCGGGAAGGGAAAAGGAATCTTGCGATTTCAATGGGGACCAATAGAGGAATCTTAGGTGCATGTCCCTGCACTTGATGGCAGGCCATGCCTTTTGATGGCCTTGACTTTGGGAAAGATTTTTTTCTTTTTTTGGTTGTTTTCTGAAGTGTTCATGCCATGTCCCTCATATCTTGCCCCCTAAGTTGTGTCTTCCTCCTTGACTTTTTCCCCTGCTTTTGCAACATCTGTGAGCTTAGTTTTGGCATATTTTGGTCCTTTGCACTGCACCTGCTAAAACCCCAGGGCACTTTCTAAGAGTCACTAAATTTCCCAAATTTTCTTTTTTTCTCCTCCAATTGCAATTCCTTTGATGTTGAGTCCTTTCCAGCGTGTTTGTAGGTCCTTCTTTTCTGTTTTGCCTTGAGTGGGGATGAGTTTTGGCAAGCTTTGCTGCATGTGCCTGCCCTTGGTGGCGTATGGCCTGCCTGCATTTTGATGGCTTTGAATTTGGGAAAGATTTTTTCTTTTTTTTTTTTTTGTTTCTTTTAAGTATTCATGCCATGTCACACATATCTTGCCCCCTAAGTTGTGTCTTCCTCCTTGACTTTTTCCCCTGCTTTTGCAACATCTGTGAGCTTAGTTTTGGCACCTTTTGGTCCTTTGCACTGCACCTGCTGAAAGCCCAGGCCACTTTCTAAGAGTCATTAAATTTCCCAGATTTTCTTTTTTTCTCCTCCAATTGCAATTCCTTTGATGGTGTCTCCATTCCAGCGTGTTTGTAAGTCCTTCTTTTCTGTTTTGGCCTTCAGTGGGGATCAATTTTGGCAAGCTTTGCTGCATGTGCCTGCACGTGCTGGCCTAGGGCGTGCCTGCATTTTGATGGCTTTGACTTTGGGATAGATCTTTTCTTTTTTTTTTTTTTTTTTTTGTTTTAAGTATTCATGCCATGTCCCTCATATCTTGCTCCCTAAGTTGTGCCATCCTCCTTCAGTTTTTCCCCTGCTTTTGCAACATCTGTGAGCTTAGTTTTGGCACCTTTTGGTCCTTTGCAATGCAGCTTATTTCGTCACAGCCTATTTTTTGTAGAGACTAAAATTCCCGATTTTCCGCTTTTATCAATTGCATTTCATTTGAACCTATCTCCTTTCCAGAGTGTTTGTAAGCCTTTCTTTTGGGATTCGCTAGATTCCTTTTCCCTTCCCGAAAGGAAATTACAATTCCTTTCGGGAAGGGAAAAGGAATCTTGCGATTTCAATGGGGACCAATAGAGGAATCTTAGGTGCCTGTCCCTGCACTTGATGGCAGGCCATGCCTTTTGATGGCCTTGACTTTGGGAAAAATTTTTTTCTTTTTTTGGTTGTTTTCTGAAGGGTTCATGCCATGTCCCTCATATCTTGCCCCCTAAGTTGTGTCTTCCTCCTTGACTTTATCCCCTGCTTTTGCAACATCTGTGAGCTTAGTTTTGGCATCTTTTGGTCCTTTGCACTGCACCTGATATAAACGCAGGCCATTTTCTTAGAGTCACTCAATTTCCCAAATTTTCTTTTTTTCTCCTCCAATTGCAATTCCTTTGATGTTGACTCCTTACCAGCGTGTTTTTAGGTCCTTCTTTTCTGTTTGGGCCTTCAGTGGGGATCAATTTTGGCAAGCTTTGCTGCATGTGCCTGCCCTTGCTGGCGTATGGCCTGCCTGAATTTTGATGGCTTTGACTTTGGGAAAGATTTTTTCTTTTTTTTTTTTTGTTTCTTTTAAATATTCATGCCATGTCCCTCATATCTTGCTCCTTAAGCTGTGTCTTCCTCCTTGACTTTTTCCCCTGCTTTTGCAACATCTGTGAGCTTAGTTTTGGCATCTTTTGGTCCTTTGCACTGCACCTGATAAAACCCCAGGACACTTTCTAAGAGTCACTTAATTTCCCAAATTTTCATTTTTTCTCCTCCAATTGCAATTCCTTTGATGTTGACTCCTTTCCAGCGTGTTTGTAGGTCCTTCTTTTGTGCTTTGCCTTCAGTGGGGATCAATTTTGGCAAGCTTTGCTGCATGTGCCTGCCCTTGGTGGCGTATGGCCTGCCTGCATTTTGATGGCTTTGACTTTGGGAAAGATTTTTTCTTTTTTTTTTTTTTATTATTTTAAGTATTCATGCCATGTCCCTCATATCTTGCCCCCTAAGTTGTGTCTTCCTCCTTGACTTTTTCCCCTGCTTTTGCAACATCTGTGAGCTTAGTTTTGGCATCTTTTGGTCCTTTGCACTGCACCTGATATAAACGCAGGCCATTTCCTTAGAGTCACTAAATTTCCCAAATTTTCTTTTTTTCTCCTCCAATTGCAATCCCTTTCATGTTGACTCCTTACCAGCGTGTTTTTAGGTCCTTGTTTTCTGTTTTGGCCTTCAGTGGGGATCAATTTTGGCAAGCTTCTCTGCATGTGCCTGCACGTGCTGGGCTATGGCGTGCCTGCATTTTGATGGCTTTGACTTTGGGATAGATCTTTTCTTTTTTTTTTTTTTTTTTTGTTTTAAGTATTCATGCCATGTCCCTCATATCTTGCTCCCTAAGTTGTGTCATCCTCCTTCAGTTTTTCCCCTGCTTTTGCAACATCTGTGAGCTTAGTTTTGGCATCTTTTGGTCCTTTGCCATGCACCTGATGTAAACCCAGGCCATTTTTTTAGAGTCAGTAATTTCCCATATTTTCTTTTTTTTCTCCTCCAATTGCAATTCCTTTGATGTTGACTCCTTTCCAGCGTGTTTGTATGTCCTTCTTTTCTGTTTTGGCCTTCAGTGGGGATCAATTTTGGCAAGCTTTGCTGCATGTGCCTGCCCTTGGTGGCGTATGGCCTGCCTGCATTTTGATGGCTTTGACTTTGGGAAAGATTTCTTCTTTTTTTTTTTTTTTTTGTTTTAGGTATTCATGCCATGTCCCTCATATCTTGCTCCCTAAGTTGTGTCTTCCTCCTTTACTTTTTCCCCTGCTTTTGCAACATCTGTGAGCTTAGTTTTGGCACCTTTTGGTCCTTTGCAATGCAGCTGATTTCCTCACAGCCTATTTTTTGAAGAGACTAAAATTCCCAATTTTCTGCTTTTTTCAATTGCATTTCATTTGGACCTATCTACTTTTCAGAGTGTTTGTTAGCCTTTCTTCTGGGATTCGCAAGATTCCTTTTCCCTTCCCGAAAGGAAATTTCATTTCCTTTCGGGAAGGGAAAAGGAATCTTGCGATTTCAATGGGGACCAATAGAGGAATCTTAGGTGCATGTCCCTGCACTTGATGGCAGGCCATGCCTTTTGATGGCCTTGACTTTGGGAAAGATTTTTTTCTTTTTTTGGTTGTTTTCTGAAGTGTTCATGCCATGTCCCTCATATCTTGCCACCTAAGTTGTGTCTTCCTCCTTGACTTTTTCCCCTGCTTTTGCAACATCCTTGAGCTTAGTTTTGGCATCTTTTGGTCCTTTGCACTGCACCTGATATAAACGCAGGCCATTTTCTTAGAGTCACTCAATTTCCCAAATTTTCTTTTTTTCTCCTCCAATTGCAATTCCTTTGATGTTGACTCTTATCCAGCGTGTTTGTAGGTCCTTCTTTTCTGTTTTGCCTTCAGGGGGATCAATTTTGGCAAGCTTTGCTGCATGTGCCTGCCCTTGGTGGCGTATGGCCTGCCTGCATTTTGATGGCTTTGACTTTGGGAAAGATTTTTTCTTTTTTTTTTTTTTGTTTCTTTTAAGTATTCATGCCATGTCCCTTATATCTTGCCCCCTAAGTTGTGTCTTCCTCCTTGACTTTTTCCCCTGCTTTTGCAACATCTGTGAGCTTAGTTTTGGCATCTTTTGGTCCTTTGCACTGCACCTGCTAAAAGCCCAGGCCACTTTCTAAGAGTCATTAAATTTCCCAAATTTTCTTTTTTTCTCCTCCAATTGCAATTCCTTTGATGGTGTCTCCATTCCAGCGTGTTTGTAAGTCCTTCTTTTCTGTTTTGGCCTTCAGTGGGGTTCAATTTTGGCAAGCTTTGCTGCATGTGCCTGCACGTGCTGGCCTAGGGCGTGCCTGCATTTTGATGGCTTTGACTTTGGGAAAGATTTTTTTTTTTTTTTTTTTTTTTTTTGTTTTAAGTATTCATGGCATGTCCCTCATATCTTGCTCCCTAAGTTGTGCCATCCTCCTTCAGTTTTTCCCCTGCTTTTGCAACATCTGTGAGCTTAGTTTTGGCACCTTTTGGTCCTTTGCAATGCACCTGATGTAAACCCAGGCCATTTTTTTAGAGTCAGTAATTTCCCAAATTTTCTTTTTTTCTCCTCCAATTGCAAATCCTTTGATGTTGACTCCTTTCCAGCGTGTTTGTAAGTCCTTCTTTTCTGTTTTGGCCTTCAGAGGGATCAATTTTGGCAAGCTTTGCTGCATGTGCCTGCCCTTGGTGGCGTATGGCCTGCCTGCATTTTGATGGCTTTGACTTTGGGAAAGATTTTTTCTTTTTTTTTTTTTTTTTAGTTTTAATATTCATTCCATGTCCCTCCTATCTTGCTCCCTAAGTTGTGTCTTCCTCCTTGACTTTTTCCCCTGCTTTTGCAACATCTGTGAGCTTAGTTTTGCCACTTTTTGGTCCTTTGCAATGCAGCTGATTTCCTCACAGCCTATTTTTTGAAGAGACTAAAATTCCCGATTTTCTGCTTTTTTCAATTGCATTTCATTTGAACCTATCTCCTTTCCAGAGTGTTTGTAAGCCTATCTTTTGGGATTCGCAAGATTCCTTTTCCCTTCCCGAAGGGAAATTTCATTTCCTTTCGGGAAGGGAAAAGGAATCTTGTGATTTCAATGGGGAACAATAGAGGAATCTTTGGTGCATGTCCCTGCACTTGATGGCAGGCCATGCCTTTTGATGTCTTTCATTTTGGGAAAGATTTTTTCTTTTTTTGGTGGTTTTCTGAAGTGTTCATGCCATGTCCCTCATATCTTGCCGCCTAAGTTGTGTCTTCCTCCTTGACTTTTTCCCCTGCTTTTGCAACATCTGTGAGCTTAGTTTTAGCACATTTTGGTCCTTTGCACTGCACCTGATATAAACGCAGGCCATTTTCTTAGAGTCACTAAATTTCCCAAATTTTCTTTTTTTCTCCTCCAATTGCAATCCCTTTGATGTTGACTCCTTACCAGCGTGTTTTTAGGTCCTTGTATTCTGTTTTGGCCTTCAGTGGGGATCAATTGTGGCAAGCTTTGCTGCATGTGCCTGCCCTTGCTGGCGTATGGCCTGCCTGCATTTTGATGGCTTTGACTTTGGGAAAGATTTTTTCTTTTTTTTTTTTAATATTTTATGTATTCATGCCATGTCCCTCATATCTTGCCCCCTAAGTTGTGTCTTCCTCCTTGACTTTTTCCCCTGCTTTTGCAACATCTGTGAGCTTAGTTTTGGCATCTTTTGGTCCTTTGCACTGCACCTGATATAAACGCAGGCCATTTTCTTAGAGTCACTAAATTTCCCAAATTTTCTTTTTTTCTCCTCCAATTGCAATCCCTTTGATGTTGACTCCTTTCCAGCGTGTTTGTATGTCCTTCTTTTCTGTTTTGGCCTTCAGTGGGGATCAATTTTGGCAAGCTTTGCTGCATGTGCCTGCCCTTGGTGGCGTATGGCCTGCCTGCATTTTGATGGCTTTGACTTTGGGAAAGATTTCTTCTTTTTTTTTTTTTTTTTTGTTTTAGGTATTCATGCCATGTCCCTCATATCTTGCTCCCTAAGTTGTGTCTTCCTCCTTTACTTTTTCCCCTGCTTTTGCAACATCTGTGAGCTTAGTTTTGGCACCTTTTGGTCCTTTGCAATGCAGCTGATTTCCTCACAGCCTATTTTTTGAAGAGACTAAAATTCCCAATTTTCTGCTTTTTTCAATTGCATTTCATTTGGACCTATCTACTTTTCAGAGTGTTTGTTAGCCTTTCTTCTGGGATTCGCAAGATTCCTTTTCCCTTCCCGAAAGGAAATTTCATTTCCTTTCGGGAAGGGAAAAGGAATCTTGCGATTTCAATGGGGACCAATAGAGGAATCTTAGGTGCATGTCCCTGCACTTGATGGCAGGCCATGCCTTTTGATGGCCTTGACTTTGGGAAAGATTTTTTTCTTTTTTTGGTTGTTTTCTGAAGTGTTCATGCCATGTCCCTCATATCTTGCCACCTAAGTTGTGTCTTCCTCCTTGACTTTTTCCCCTGCTTTTGCAACATCCTTGAGCTTAGTTTTGGCATCTTTTGGTCCTTTGCACTGCACCTGATATAAACGCAGGCCATTTTCTTAGAGTCACTCAATTTCCCAAATTTTCTTTTTTTCTCCTCCAATTGCAATTCCTTTGATGTTGACTCTTATCCAGCGTGTTTGTAGGTCCTTCTTTTCTGTTTTGCCTTCAGGGGGATCAATTTTGGCAAGCTTTGCTGCATGTGCCTGCCCTTGGTGGCGTATGGCCTGCCTGCATTTTGATGGCTTTGACTTTGGGAAAGATTTTTTCTTTTTTTTTTTTTTGTTTCTTTTAAGTATTCATGCCATGTCCCTTATATCTTGCCCCCTAAGTTGTGTCTTCCTCCTTGACTTTTTCCCCTGCTTTTGCAACATCTGTGAGCTTAGTTTTGGCATCTTTTGGTCCTTTGCACTGCACCTGCTAAAAGCCCAGGCCACTTTCTAAGAGTCATTAAATTTCCCAAATTTTCTTTTTTTCTCCTCCAATTGCAATTCCTTTGATGGTGTCTCCATTCCAGCGTGTTTGTAAGTCCTTCTTTTCTGTTTTGGCCTTCAGTGGGGTTCAATTTTGGCAAGCTTTGCTGCATGTGCCTGCACGTGCTGGCCTAGGGCGTGCCTGCATTTTGATGGCTTTGACTTTGGGAAAGATTTTTTTTTTTTTTTTTTTTTTTTTGTTTTAAGTATTCATGGCATGTCCCTCATATCTTGCTCCCTAAGTTGTGCCATCCTCCTTCAGTTTTTCCCCTGCTTTTGCAACATCTGTGAGCTTAGTTTTGGCACCTTTTGGTCCTTTGCAATGCACCTGATGTAAACCCAGGCCATTTTTTTAGAGTCAGTAATTTCCCAAATTTTCTTTTTTTCTCCTCCAATTGCAAATCCTTTGATGTTGACTCCTTTCCAGCGTGTTTGTAAGTCCTTCTTTTCTGTTTTGGCCTTCAGAGGGATCAATTTTGGCAAGCTTTGCTGCATGTGCCTGCCCTTGGTGGCGTATGGCCTGCCTGCATTTTGATGGCTTTGACTTTGGGAAAGATTTTTTCTTTTTTTTTTTTTTTTTAGTTTTAATATTCATTCCATGTCCCTCCTATCTTGCTCCCTAAGTTGTGTCTTCCTCCTTGACTTTTTCCCCTGCTTTTGCAACATCTGTGAGCTTAGTTTTGCCACTTTTTGGTCCTTTGCAATGCAGCTGATTTCCTCACAGCCTATTTTTTGAAGAGACTAAAATTCCCGATTTTCTGCTTTTTTCAATTGCATTTCATTTGAACCTATCTCCTTTCCAGAGTGTTTGTAAGCCTATCTTTTGGGATTCGCAAGATTCCTTTTCCCTTCCCGAAGGGAAATTTCATTTCCTTTCGGGAAGGGAAAAGGAATCTTGTGATTTCAATGGGGAACAATAGAGGAATCTTTGGTGCATGTCCCTGCACTTGATGGCAGGCCATGCCTTTTGATGTCTTTCATTTTGGGAAAGATTTTTTCTTTTTTTGGTGGTTTTCTGAAGTGTTCATGCCATGTCCCTCATATCTTGCCGCCTAAGTTGTGTCTTCCTCCTTGACTTTTTCCCCTGCTTTTGCAACATCTGTGAGCTTAGTTTTAGCACATTTTGGTCCTTTGCACTGCACCTGATATAAACGCAGGCCATTTTCTTAGAGTCACTAAATTTCCCAAATTTTCTTTTTTTCTCCTCCAATTGCAATCCCTTTGATGTTGACTCCTTACCAGCGTGTTTTTAGGTCCTTGTATTCTGTTTTGGCCTTCAGTGGGGATCAATTGTGGCAAGCTTTGCTGCATGTGCCTGCCCTTGCTGGCGTATGGCCTGCCTGCATTTTGATGGCTTTGACTTTGGGAAAGATTTTTTCTTTTTTTTTTTTAATATTTTATGTATTCATGCCATGTCCCTCATATCTTGCCCCCTAAGTTGTGTCTTCCTCCTTGACTTTTTCCCCTGCTTTTGCAACATCTGTGAGCTTAGTTTTGGCATCTTTTGGTCCTTTGCACTGCACCTGATATAAACGCAGGCCATTTTCTTAGAGTCACTAAATTTCCCAAATTTTCTTTTTTTCTCCTCCAATTGCAATCCCTTTGATGTTGACTCCTTTCCAGCGTGTTTTTAGGTCCTTCTTTTCTGTTTTGGCCTTCAGTGGGGATCAATTTTGGCAAGCTTTGCTGCATGCGCCTGCCCTTGGTGGCGTATGGCCTGCCTGCATTTTGATGGCTTTGACTTTGGGAAAGATTTTTTCTTTTTTTTTTTTTTGTTTCTTTTAAGTAATCATGCCATGTCCCTCATATCTTGCTCCCTAAGTTGTGTCTTCCTCCTTGACATTTTCCCCTGCATTTGCAACATCTGTGAGCTTAGTTTTGGCACCTTTTGGTCCTTTGCAATGCAGCTGATTTCCTCACAGCCTATTTTTTGAAGAGACTAAAATTCCCGATTTTCTGCTTTTTTCAATTGCATTTCATTTGAACCTATCTCCTTTCCAGAGTGTTTGTAAGCCTTTCTTTTGGGATTCGCAAGATTCCTTTTCCCTTCCCGAAAGGAAATTTCATTTCCTTTCGGGAAGGGAAAAGGATCTTGCGATTTCAATGGGAACCAATAGAGGAATCTTAGGTGCATATCCCTGCACTTGACGGCAGGCCATGCCTTTTGATGGCCTTGACTTTAGGAAAGATTTTTTTCTTTCTTAGGTTGTTTTCTGAAGGGTTCATGCCATGTCCCTCATATCTTGCCCTCTAAGATGTGTCTTCCTCCTTGACTTTTTCCCCTGCTTTTGCAACATCTGTGAGCTTAGTTTTGGCATCTTTTGGTCCTTTGCACTGCACCTGCTAAAACCCCAGGCCACTTTCTAAGAGTCACTCAATTTCCCAAATTTTCTTTTTTTCTCCTCCAATTGCAATTCCTTTGATGTTGACTCCTTTCCAGCGTGTTTGTAGGTCCTTCTTTTCTGTTTTGCCTTCAGGGGGATCAGTTTTGGCAAGCTTTGCTGCATGTCCCTGCCCTTGGTGGCGAATGGCCTGCCTGCATTTTGATGGCTTTGACTTTGGGAAAGTTTTTTTTTTTTTTTTTTTTAATATTTTAAGTATTCATGCCATGTCCCTCATATCTTGCTCCTTAAGCTGTGTCTTCCTCCTTGACTTTTTCCCCTGCTTTTGCAACATCTGTGAGCTTAGTTTTGGCATCTTTTGGTCCTTTGCCCTGCACCTGATAAAACCCCAGGCCACTTTCTAAGAGTCACTCAATTTCCCAAATTTTCTTTTTTTCTCCTCCAATTGCAATTCCTTTGATGTTGACTCTTTCCAGCGTGTTTGTAGGTCCTTCTTTTCTATTTTGGCCTTCAGTGGGGATCAATTTTGGCAAGCATTGCTGCATGTGCCTGCACTTGCTGGCGTATGGCCTGCCTGCATTTTGATGGCTTTGACTTTGGGAAAGATTTTTTCTTTTTTTTTTTTTTAATATTTTAAGTATTCATGCCATGTCCCTCATATCTTGCCCCCTAAGTTGTGTCTTCCTCCTTGACTTTTTGCCCTGCTTTTGCAACATCTGTGAGCTTAGTTTTGGCATCTTTTGGTCCTTTGCACTGCACCTGATATAAACGCAGGCCATTTTCTTAGAGTCACTAAATTTCCCAAATTTTCTTTTTTTCTCCTCCAATTGCATTTCCTTTGATGTTGACTCCTTTCCAGCGTGTTTGTAGGTCCTTCTTTTCTTTTTTGGCCTTCAGTGGGGATCAATTTTAGCAAGCTTTGCTGCATGTGCCTGCCTTTGCTGGCGTATGGCCTGCCTGCATTTTGATGGCTTTGACTTTGGGAAAGATTTTTTCTATTTTTTTTTTTTTTATTATTTTAAATATTCATGCCATGTCCCTCATATCTTGCCCCCTAAGTTGTGTCTTCCTCCTTGACTTTTTCCCCTGCTTTTGCAACATCTGTGAGCTTAGTTTTGGCACCTTTTGGTCCTTTGCAATGCACCTGCTAAAACCTCAGGCCACTTTCTAAGAGTCATTAAATTTCCCAAATTTTCTTTTTTTCTTCTCCAATTGCAAATCCTTTGATGGTTTCTCCATTCCAGCGTGTTTGTAGGTCCTTCTTTTCTGTTTTGGCCTTCAGTGGGGATCAATTTTAGCAAGCTTTGCTGCATGTGCCTGCCCTTGGTGGCGTATGGCCTGCCTGCATTTTGATGGCTTTGACTTTGGGAAAGATTTTTTTTTTGGTTTTTTTTATTATTTTAAGTATTCATGCCATGTCCCTCATATCTTGCCCCCTAAGTTGTGTCTTCCTCCTTGACTTTTTCCCCTGCTTTTGCAACATCTGTGAGCTTAGTTTTGGCATCTTTTGGTCCTTTGCAATGCAGCTGATTTCCTCACAGCCTATTTTTTGAAGAGACTAAAATTCCCGATTTTCTGCTTTTTTCAATTGCATTTCATTTGAACCTATCTCCTTTCCAGAGTGTTTGTAAGCCTATCTTTTGGGATTCGCAAGATTCCTTTTCCCTTCCCGAAAGGAAATTTCATTTTCTTTCGGGAAGGGAAAAGGAATCTTGCGATTTCAATGGGGACCAATAGAGGAATCTTAGGTGCATGTCCCTGCACTTGATGGCAGGCCATGCCTTTTGATGGCCTTGACTTTGGGAAAGATTTTTTTCTTTTTTTGGTTGTTTTCTGAAGTGTTCATGCCATGTCCCTCATATCTTGCCACCTAAGTTGTGTCTTCCTCCTTGACTTTTTCCCCTGCTTTTGCAACATCTGTGAGCTTAGTTTTGGCAAGTTTTGGTCCTTTGCCCTGCACCTGATATAAACCCAGGCCATTTTCTTATAGTGACTTAATTTCCCAAATTTTCTTTTTTTCTCCTCCAATTGCAATTCCTTTGATGTTGACTCCTTACCAGCGTGTTTTTAGGTCCTTCTTTTCTGTGTTGGCCTTCAGTGGGGATCAATTTTGGCAAGCTTTGCTGCATGTGCCTGCCCTTGGTGGCGTATGGCCTGCCTGCATTTTGATGGCTTTGACTTTGGGAAAGATGTTTTCTTTTTTTTTTTTTTGTTTCTTTTAAGTATTCATGCCATGTCCCTCATATCTTGCTCCTTAAGCTGTGTCTTCCTCCTTGACTTTTTCCCCTGCTTTTGCAACATCTGTGAGCTTAGTTTTGGCATCTTTTGGTCCTTTGCCCTGCACCTGATAAAACCCCAGGCCACTTTCTAAGAGTCACTCAATTTCCCAAATTTTCTTTTTTTCTCCTCCAATTGCAATTCCTTTGATGTTGACTCCTTTCCAGCGTGTTTGTAGGTCCTTCTTTTCTGTTTTGGCCTTCAGTGGGGATCAATTTTGGCAAGCTTTGCTGCATGTGCCTGCACTTGCTGGCGTATGGCCTGCCTGCATTTTGATGGCTTTGACTTTGGGAAAGATTTTTTCTTTTTTGTTTTTTTTTGTTTCTTTTAAGTATTCATGCCATGTCCCTTATATCTTGCCCCCTAAGTTGTGTCTTCCTCCTTGACTTTTTCCCCTGCCTTTGCAACATCTGTGAGCTTAGTTTTGCCACCTTTTGGTCCTTTGCAATGCAGCTGATTTCCTCACAGCCTATTTTTTGAAGAGACTAAAATTCCAGATTATCTGCTTTTTTCAATTGCATTTCATTTGAACCTATCTCCTTTCCAGAGTGTTTGTAAGCCTTTCTTTTGGGATTCGCAAGATTCCTTTTCCCTTCCCGAAAGGAAATTTCATTTCCTTTCGGGAAGGGAAAAGGATCTTGCGATTTCAATGGGAACCAATAGAGGAATCTTAGGTGCATGTCCCTGCACTTGACGGCAGGCCATGCCTTTTGATGGCCTTGACTTTAGGAAAGATTTTTTTCTTTCTTAGGTTGTTTTCTGAAGGGTTCATGCCATGTCCCTCATATCTTGCCCTCTAAGATGTGTCTTCCTCCTTGACTTTTTCCCCTGCTTTTGCAACATCTGTGAGCTTAGTTTTGGCATCTTTTGGTCCTTTGCACTGCACCTGCTAAAACCCCAGGCCACTTTCTAAGAGTCACTCAATTTCCCAAATTTTCTTTTTTTCTCCTCCAATTGCAATTCCTTTGATGTTGACTCCTTTCCAGCGTGTTTGTAGGTCCTTCTTTTCTGTTTTGCCTTCAGGGGGATCAGTTTTGGCAAGCTTTGCTGCATGTCCCTGCCCTTGGTGGCGAATGGCCTGCCTGCATTTTGATGGCTTTGACTTTGGGAAAGTTTTTTTTTTTTTTTTTTTTTAATATTTTAAGTATTCATGCCATGTCCCTCATATCTTGCTCCTTAAGCTGTGTCTTCCTCCTTGACTTTTTCCCCTGCTTTTGCAACATCTGTGAGCTTAGTTTTGGCATCTTTTGGTCCTTTGCCCTGCACCTGATAAAACCCCAGGCCACTTTCTAAGAGTCACTCAATTTCCCAAATTTTCTTTTTTTCTCCTCCAATTGCAATTCCTTTGATGTTGACTCTTTCCAGCGTGTTTGTAGGTCCTTCTTTTCTATTTTGGCCTTCAGTGGGGATCAATTTTGGCAAGCATTGCTGCATGTGCCTGCACTTGCTGGCGTATGGCCTGCCTGCATTTTGATGGCTTTGACTTTGGGAAAGATTTTTTCTTTTTTTTTTTTTTAATATTTTAAGTATTCATGCCATGTCCCTCATATCTTGCCCCCTAAGTTGTGTCTTCCTCCTTGACTTTTTGCCCTGCTTTTGCAACATCTGTGAGCTTAGTTTTGGCATCTTTTGGTCCTTTGCACTGCACCTGATATAAACGCAGGCCATTTTCTTAGAGTCACTAAATTTCCCAAATTTTCTTTTTTTCTCCTCCAATTGCATTTCCTTTGATGTTGACTCCTTTCCAGCGTGTTTGTAGGTCCTTCTTTTCTTTTTTGGCCTTCAGTGGGGATCAATTTTAGCAAGCTTTGCTGCATGTGCCTGCCTTTGCTGGCGTATGGCCTGCCTGCATTTTGATGGCTTTGACTTTGGGAAAGATTTTTTCTATTTTTTTTTTTTTTTATTATTTTAAATATTCATGCCATGTCCCTCATATCTTGCCCCCTAAGTTGTGTCTTCCTCCTTGACTTTTTCCCCTGCTTTTGCAACATCTGTGAGCTTAGTTTTGGCACCTTTTGGTCCTTTGCAATGCACCTGCTAAAACCTCAGGCCACTTTCTAAGAGTCATTAAATTTCCCAAATTTTCTTTTTTTCTTCTCCAATTGCAAATCCTTTGATGGTTTCTCCATTCCAGCGTGTTTGTAGGTCCTTCTTTTCTGTTTTGGCCTTCAGTGGGGATCAATTTTAGCAAGCTTTGCTGCATGTGCCTGCCCTTGGTGGCGTATGGCCTGCCTGCATTTTGATGGCTTTGACTTTGGGAAAGATTTTTTTTTTGGTTTTTTTTATTATTTTAAGTATTCATGCCATGTCCCTCATATCTTGCCCCCTAAGTTGTGTCTTCCTCCTTGACTTTTTCCCCTGCTTTTGCAACATCTGTGAGCTTAGTTTTGGCATCTTTTGGTCCTTTGCAATGCAGCTGATTTCCTCACAGCCTATTTTTTGAAGAGACTAAAATTCCCGATTTTCTGCTTTTTTCAATTGCATTTCATTTGAACCTATCTCCTTTCCAGAGTGTTTGTAAGCCTATCTTTTGGGATTCGCAAGATTCCTTTTCCCTTCCCGAAAGGAAATTTCATTTTCTTTCGGGAAGGGAAAAGGAATCTTGCGATTTCAATGGGGACCAATAGAGGAATCTTAGGTGCATGTCCCTGCACTTGATGGCAGGCCATGCCTTTTGATGGCCTTGACTTTGGGAAAGATTTTTTTCTTTTTTTGGTTGTTTTCTGAAGTGTTCATGCCATGTCCCTCATATCTTGCCACCTAAGTTGTGTCTTCCTCCTTGACTTTTTCCCCTGCTTTTGCAACATCTGTGAGCTTAGTTTTGGCAAGTTTTGGTCCTTTGCCCTGCACCTGATATAAACCCAGGCCATTTTCTTATAGTGACTTAATTTCCCAAATTTTCTTTTTTTCTCCTCCAATTGCAATTCCTTTGATGTTGACTCCTTACCAGCGTGTTTTTAGGTCCTTCTTTTCTGTGTTGGCCTTCAGTGGGGATCAATTTTGGCAAGCTTTGCTGCATGTGCCTGCCCTTGGTGGCGTATGGCCTGCCTGCATTTTGATGGCTTTGACTTTGGGAAAGATGTTTTCTTTTTTTTTTTTTTGTTTCTTTTAAGTATTCATGCCATGTCCCTCATATCTTGCTCCTTAAGCTGTGTCTTCCTCCTTGACTTTTTCCCCTGCTTTTGCAACATCTGTGAGCTTAGTTTTGGCATCTTTTGGTCCTTTGCCCTGCACCTGATAAAACCCCAGGCCACTTTCTAAGAGTCACTCAATTTCCCAAATTTTCTTTTTTTCTCCTCCAATTGCAATTCCTTTGATGTTGACTCCTTTCCAGCGTGTTTGTAGGTCCTTCTTTTCTGTTTTGGCCTTCAGTGGGGATCAATTTTGGCAAGCTTTGCTGCATGTGCCTGCACTTGCTGGCGTATGGCCTGCCTGCATTTTGATGGCTTTGACTTTGGGAAAGATTTTTTCTTTTTTGTTTTTTTTTGTTTCTTTTAAGTATTCATGCCATGTCCCTTATATCTTGCCCCCTAAGTTGTGTCTTCCTCCTTGACTTTTTCCCCTGCCTTTGCAACATCTGTGAGCTTAGTTTTGCCACCTTTTGGTCCTTTGCAATGCATCTGATTTCCTCACAGCCTATTTTTTGAAGAGACTAAAATTCCAGATTATCTGCTTTTTTCAATTGCATTTCATTTGAACCTATCTCCTTTCCAGAGTGTTTGTAAGCCTTTCTTTTGGGATTCGCAAGATTCCTTTTCCCTTCCCGAAAGGAAATTTCATTTCCTTTCGGGAAGGGAAAAGGAATCTTGCGATTTCAATGGGGACCAATAGAGGAATCTTAGGTGCATGTCCCTGCACTTGATGGCAGGCCATGACTTTTGATGGCCTTGACTTTAGGAAAGATTTTTTTCTTTTTTTGGTTGTTTTCTGAAGGCTTCATGCCATGTCCCTCATATCTTGCCCTCTAAGTTGTGTCTTCCTCCTTGACTTTTTCCCCTGCTTTTGCAACATCTGTGACCTTAGTTTGGGCATCTTTTGGTCGTTTGCACTGCACCTGATAAAACCCCAGGCCACTTTCTAAGAGTCACTCAATTTCCCAAATTTTCTTTTTTTCTCCTCCAATTGCAATTCCTTTGATGTTGACTCCTTTCCAGCGTGTTTGTAGGTCCTTCTTTTCTGTTTTGCCTTCAGGGAGATCTGTTTTGGCAAGCTTTGCTGCATGGGCCTGCCCTTGGTGGCGTATGGCCTGCCTGAATTTTGATGGCTTTGACTTTGGGAAAGATTTTTTATTTTTTTTTTTTTATTATTTGAAGTATTCATGCCATGTCCCTCATATCTTGCCCCCTAAGTTGTGTCTTCCTCCTTGACTTTTTCCCCTGCTTTTGCAACATCTGTGAGCTTAGTTTTGGCATCTTTTGGTCCTTTGCACTGCACCTGATATAAACGCAGGCCATTTTCTTAGAGTCACTTAATTTCCCAAATTTTCCTTTTTTCTCTTCCAATTGCAATTCCTTTGATGTTGAGTCCTAACCAGCATGTTTTTAGGTCCTTCTTTCCTGTTTTGGCCTTCAGTGGGGATCAATTTTGGCAAGCTTTGCTGCATGTGCCTGCCCTTGGTGGCGTATGGCCTGCCTGAATTTTGATGGCTTTGACTTTGGGAAAGATTTTTTCTTTTTTTTTTTTTTTGTTTCTTTTAAGTATTCATGCCATGTCCCTCATATCTTGCTCCTTAAGCTGTGTCTTCCTCCTTGACTTTTTCCCCTGCTTTTGCAACATCTGTGAGCTTAGTTTTGGCATCTTTTGGTCCTTTGCCCTGCACCTGATAAAACCCCAGGCCACTTTCTAAGAGTCACTCAATTTCCCAAATTTTCTTTTTTTCTCCTCCAATTGCAATTCCTTTGATGTTGACTCCTTTCCAGCGTGTTTGTAGGTCCTTCTTTTCTGTTTTGGCCTTCAGTGGGGATCAATTTTGGCAAGCTTTGCTGCATGTGCCTGCACTTGCTGGCGTATGGCCTGCCTGCATTTTGATGGCTTTGACTTTGGGAAAGATTTTTTCTTTTTTGTTTTTTTTTGTTTCTTTTAAGTATTCATGCCATGTCCCTTATATCTTGCCCCCTAAGTTGTGTCTTCCTCCTTGACTTTTTCCCCTGCCTTTGCAACATCTGTGAGCTTAGTTTTGCCACCTTTTGGTCCTTTGCAATGCATCTGATTTCCTCACAGCCTATTTTTTGAAGAGACTAAAATTCCAGATTATCTGCTTTTTTCAATTGCATTTCATTTGAACCTATCTCCTTTCCAGAGTGTTTGTAAGCCTTTCTTTTGGGATTCGCAAGATTCCTTTTCCCTTCCCGAAAGGAAATTTCATTTCCTTTCGGGAAGGGAAAAGGAATCTTGCGATTTCAATGGGGACCAATAGAGGAATCTTAGGTGCATGTCCCTGCACTTGATGGCAGGCCATGACTTTTGATGGCCTTGACTTTAGGAAAGATTTTTTTCTTTTTTTGGTTGTTTTCTGAAGGCTTCATGCCATGTCCCTCATATCTTGCCCTCTAAGTTGTGTCTTCCTCCTTGACTTTTTCCCCTGCTTTTGCAACATCTGTGACCTTAGTTTGGGCATCTTTTGGTCGTTTGCACTGCACCTGATAAAACCCCAGGCCACTTTCTAAGAGTCACTCAATTTCCCAAATTTTCTTTTTTTCTCCTCCAATTGCAATTCCTTTGATGTTGACTCCTTTCCAGCGTGTTTGTAGGTCCTTCTTTTCTGTTTTGCCTTCAGGGAGATCTGTTTTGGCAAGCTTTGCTGCATGGGCCTGCCCTTGGTGGCGTATGGCCTGCCTGAATTTTGATGGCTTTGACTTTGGGAAAGATTTTTTATTTTTTTTTTTTTATTATTTGAAGTATTCATGCCATGTCCCTCATATCTTGCCCCCTAAGTTGTGTCTTCCTCCTTGACTTTTTCCCCTGCTTTTGCAACATCTGTGAGCTTAGTTTTGGCATCTTTTGGTCCTTTGCACTGCACCTGATATAAACGCAGGCCATTTTCTTAGAGTCACTTAATTTCCCAAATTTTCCTTTTTTCTCTTCCAATTGCAATTCCTTTGATGTTGAGTCCTAACCAGCATGTTTTTAGGTCCTTCTTTCCTGTTTTGGCCTTCAGTGGGGATCAATTTTGGCAAGCTTTGCTGCATGTGCCTGCCCTTGGTGGCGTATGGCCTGCCTGAATTTTGATGGCTTTGACTTTGGGAAAGATTTTTTCTTTTTTTTTTTTTTTGTTTCTTTTAAGTATTCATGCCATGTCCCTCATATCTTGCTCCTTAAGCTGTGTCTTCCTCCTTGACTTTTTCCCCTGCTTTTGCAACATCTGTGAGCTTAGTTTTGGCATCTTTTGGTCCTTTGCCCTGCACCTGATAAAACTCCAGGCCACTTTCTAAGAGTCACTCAATTTCCCAAATTTTCTTTTTTTCTCCTCCAATTGCATTTCCTTTGATGTTGACTCCTTTCCAGCGTGTTTGTAGGTCCTTCTTTTCTGTTTTGGCCTTCAGTGGGGATCAATTTTGGCAAGCATTGCTGCATGTGCCTGCCCTTGGTGGCGTATGGCCTGCCTGCATTTTGATGGCTTTGACTTTGGGAAAGATTTTTTCTTTTTTTTTTTTTTAATATTTTAAGTATTCATGCCATGTCCCTCATATCTTGCCCCCTAAGTTGTGTCTTCCTCCTTGACTTTTTCCCCTGCTTTTGCAACATCTGTGAGCTTAGTTTTGGCATCTTTTGGTCCTTTGCACTGCACCTGATATAAACGCAGGCCATTTTCTTAGAGTCACTAAATTTCCCAAATTTTCTTTTTTTCTCCTCCAATTGCATTTCCTTTGATGTTGACTCCTTTCTAGCGTGTTTGTAGGTCCTTCTTTTCTGTTTTGGCCTTCAGTGGGGATCAATTTTGGCAAGCTTTGCTGCATGTGCCTGCCCTTGCTGGCATATGGCCTGCCTGCATTTTGATGGATTTGACTTTGGGAAAGATTTTTTCTTTTTTTTTTTTTGTTTCTTTTAAGTATTCATGCCATGTCCCTCATATCTTGCTCCTTAAGCTGTGTCTTCCTCCTTGACTTTTTCCCCTGCTTTTGCAACATCTGTGAGCTTAGTTTTGGCATCTTTTGGTCCTTTGCACTGCACCTGATAAAACCCCATGCCACTTTCTAAGAGTCATTAAATTTCCCAAATTTTCTTTTTTTCTCCTCCAATTGCAATTCCTTTGATGTTGACTCCTTTCCAGCGTGTTTGTAGGTCCTTCTTTTCTGTTTTGGCCTTCAGTGGGGATCAATTTTGGCAAGCTTTGCTGCATGTGCCTGCCCTTGCTGGCGTATGGCATGCCTGCATTTTGATGGCTTTGAATTTGGGAAAGATTTTTTTCTTTTTTTTTTTTTTTTTTTGTTTTAAGTATTCATGCCATGTCCCTCATATCTTGCCCCCTAAGTTGTGTCTTCCTCCTTGACTTTTTCCCCGGCTTTTGCAACATCTGTGAGCTTAGTTTTGGCACCTTTTGGTCCTTTGCAATGCAGCTGATTTCCTCACAGCCTATTTTTTGAAGAGACTAAAATTCCTGATTTTCTGCTTTTTCCAATTGCATTTCATTTGAACCTATCTACTTTCCAGAGTGTTTGTAAACCTATCTTTTGGGATTCGCAAGATCCTTTTCCCTTCCCGAAAGGAAATTTCATTTCCTTTCGGGAAGGGAAAAGGAATCTTGCGATTTCAATGGGGACCAATAGAGGAATCTTTGGTGCATGTCCCTGCACTTGATGGCAGGCCATGCCTTTTGATGTCTTTGACTTTGGGAAAGATTTTTTCTTTTTTTGGTTGTTTTCTGAAGTGTTCATGCCATGTCCCTCATATCTTGCCCCCTAAGTTGTGTCTTCCTCCTTGACTTTTTCCCCTGCTTTTGCAACATCTGTGAGCTTAGTTTTGGCATCTTTTGGTCCTTTGCACTGCACCTGATAAAAACCCAGGCCATTTTCTTAGAGTCACTAAATTTCCCAAATTTTCTTTTTTTCTCCTCCAATTGCAATCCCTTTGATGTTGACTCCTTTCCAGCGTGTTTTTAGGTCCTTCTTTTCTGTTTTGGCCTTCAGTGGGGATCAATTTTGGCAAGCTTTGCTGCATGTGCCTGCCCTTGCTGGCGTATGGCCTGCCTGCATTTTGATGGCTTTGACTTTGGGAAAGATTTTTTCTGGTTTTTTTTTTTTTGTTTCTTTTAAGTGTTAATGCCATGTCCCTCATATCTTGCCCCCTAAGTTGTGTCTTCCTCCTTGACTTTTTCCCCTGCTTTTGCAACATCTGTGAGCTTAGTTTTGCCACCTTTTGGTCCTTTGCAATGCAGCTGATTTCCTCACAGCCTATTTTTTGAAGAGACTAAAATTCCAGATTATCTGCTTTTTTCAATTGCATTTCATTTGAACCTATCTCCTTTCCAGAGTGTTTGTAAGCCTTTCTTTTGGGATTCGCAAGATTCCTTTTCCCTTCCAGAAAGGAAATTTCATTTCCTTTCAGGAAGGGAAAAGGAATCTTGCGATTTCAATGGGGACCAATAGAGGAATCTTAGGTGCATGTCCCTGCACTTGACGGCAGGCCATGACTTTTGATGGCCTTGACTTTAGGAAAGATTTTTTTCTTTTTTCGGTTGTTTTCTGAAGGGTTCATGCCATGTCCCTCATATCTTGCCCTCTACGTTGTGTCTTCCTCCTTGACTTTTTCCCCTGCTTTTGCAACATCTGTGAGCTTAGTTTTGGCATATTTTGGTCCTTTGCACTGCACCTGCTAAAACCCCAGGGCACTTTCTAAGAGTCACTAAATTTCCCAAATTTTCTTTTTTTCTCCTCCAATTGCAATTCCTTTGATGTTGAGTCCTTTCCAGCGTGTTTGTAGGTCCTTCTTTTCTGTTTTGCCTTGAGTGGGGATGAGTTTTGGCAAGCTTTGCTGCATGTGCCTGCCCTTGGTGGCGTATGGCCTGCCTGCATTTTGATGGCTTTGAATTTGGGAAAGATTTTTTCTTTTTTTTTTTTTTGTTTCTTTTAAGTATTCATGCCATGTCCCTCATATCTTGCTCCTTAAGCTGTGTCTTCCTCCTTGACTTTTTCCCCTGCTTTTGCAACATCTGTGAGCTTAGTTTTGGCATCTTTTGGTCCTTTGCCCTGCACCTGATAAAACTCCAGGCCACTTTCTAAGAGTCACTCAATTTCCCAAATTTTCTTTTTTTCTCCTCCAATTGCATTTCCTTTGATGTTGACTCCTTTCCAGCGTGTTTGTAGGTCCTTCTTTTCTGTTTTGGCCTTCAGTGGGGATCAATTTTGGCAAGCATTGCTGCATGTGCCTGCCCTTGGTGGCGTATGGCCTGCCTGCATTTTGATGGCTTTGACTTTGGGAAAGATTTTTTCTTTTTTTTTTTTTTAATATTTTAAGTATTCATGCCATGTCCCTCATATCTTGCCCCCTAAGTTGTGTCTTCCTCCTTGACTTTTTCCCCTGCTTTTGCAACATCTGTGAGCTTAGTTTTGGCATCTTTTGGTCCTTTGCACTGCACCTGATATAAACGCAGGCCATTTTCTTAGAGTCACTAAATTTCCCAAATTTTCTTTTTTTCTCCTCCAATTGCATTTCCTTTGATGTTGACTCCTTTCTAGCGTGTTTGTAGGTCCTTCTTTTCTGTTTTGGCCTTCAGTGGGGATCAATTTTGGCAAGCTTTGCTGCATGTGCCTGCCCTTGCTGGCATATGGCCTGCCTGCATTTTGATGGATTTGACTTTGGGAAAGATTTTTTCTTTTTTTTTTTTTGTTTCTTTTAAGTATTCATGCCATGTCCCTCATATCTTGCTCCTTAAGCTGTGTCTTCCTCCTTGACTTTTTCCCCTGCTTTTGCAACATCTGTGAGCTTAGTTTTGGCATCTTTTGGTCCTTTGCACTGCACCTGATAAAACCCCATGCCACTTTCTAAGAGTCATTAAATTTCCCAAATTTTCTTTTTTTCTCCTCCAATTGCAATTCCTTTGATGTTGACTCCTTTCCAGCGTGTTTGTAGGTCCTTCTTTTCTGTTTTGGCCTTCAGTGGGGATCAATTTTGGCAAGCTTTGCTGCATGTGCCTGCCCTTGCTGGCGTATGGCATGCCTGCATTTTGATGGCTTTGAATTTGGGAAAGATTTTTTTCTTTTTTTTTTTTTTTTTTTTGTTTTAAGTATTCATGCCATGTCCCTCATATCTTGCCCCCTAAGTTGTGTCTTCCTCCTTGACTTTTTCCCCGGCTTTTGCAACATCTGTGAGCTTAGTTTTGGCACCTTTTGGTCCTTTGCAATGCAGCTGATTTCCTCACAGCCTATTTTTTGAAGAGACTAAAATTCCTGATTTTCTGCTTTTTCCAATTGCATTTCATTTGAACCTATCTACTTTCCAGAGTGTTTGTAAACCTATCTTTTGGGATTCGCAAGATCCTTTTCCCTTCCCGAAAGGAAATTTCATTTCCTTTCGGGAAGGGAAAAGGAATCTTGCGATTTCAATGGGGACCAATAGAGGAATCTTTGGTGCATGTCCCTGCACTTGATGGCAGGCCATGCCTTTTGATGTCTTTGACTTTGGGAAAGATTTTTTCTTTTTTTGGTTGTTTTCTGAAGTGTTCATGCCATGTCCCTCATATCTTGCCCCCTAAGTTGTGTCTTCCTCCTTGACTTTTTCCCCTGCTTTTGCAACATCTGTGAGCTTAGTTTTGGCATCTTTTGGTCCTTTGCACTGCACCTGATAAAAACCCAGGCCATTTTCTTAGAGTCACTAAATTTCCCAAATTTTCTTTTTTTCTCCTCCAATTGCAATCCCTTTGATGTTGACTCCTTTCCAGCGTGTTTTTAGGTCCTTCTTTTCTGTTTTGGCCTTCAGTGGGGATCAATTTTGGCAAGCTTTGCTGCATGTGCCTGCCCTTGCTGGCGTATGGCCTGCCTGCATTTTGATGGCTTTGACTTTGGGAAAGATTTTTTCTGGTTTTTTTTTTTTTGTTTCTTTTAAGTGTTAATGCCATGTCCCTCATATCTTGCCCCCTAAGTTGTGTCTTCCTCCTTGACTTTTTCCCCTGCTTTTGCAACATCTGTGAGCTTAGTTTTGCCACCTTTTGGTCCTTTGCAATGCAGCTGATTTCCTCACAGCCTATTTTTTGAAGAGACTAAAATTCCAGATTATCTGCTTTTTTCAATTGCATTTCATTTGAACCTATCTCCTTTCCAGAGTGTTTGTAAGCCTTTCTTTTGGGATTCGCAAGATTCCTTTTCCCTTCCAGAAAGGAAATTTCATTTCCTTTCAGGAAGGGAAAAGGAATCTTGCGATTTCAATGGGGACCAATAGAGGAATCTTAGGTGCATGTCCCTGCACTTGACGGCAGGCCATGACTTTTGATGGCCTTGACTTTAGGAAAGATTTTTTTCTTTTTTCGGTTGTTTTCTGAAGGGTTCATGCCATGTCCCTCATATCTTGCCCTCTACGTTGTGTCTTCCTCCTTGACTTTTTCCCCTGCTTTTGCAACATCTGTGAGCTTAGTTTTGGCATATTTTGGTCCTTTGCACTGCACCTGCTAAAACCCCAGGGCACTTTCTAAGAGTCACTAAATTTCCCAAATTTTCTTTTTTTCTCCTCCAATTGCAATTCCTTTGATGTTGAGTCCTTTCCAGCGTGTTTGTAGGTCCTTCTTTTCTGTTTTGCCTTGAGTGGGGATGAGTTTTGGCAAGCTTTGCTGCATGTGCCTGCCCTTGGTGGCGTATGGCCTGCCTGCATTTTGATGGCTTTGAATTTGGGAAAGATTTTTTCTTTTTTTTTTTTTTGTTTCTTTTAAGTATTCATGCCATGTCACACATATCTTGCCCCCTAAGTTGTGTCTTCCTCCTTGACTTTTTCCCCTGCTTTTGCAACATCTGTGAGCTTAGTTTTGGCACCTTTTGGTCCTTTGCACTGCACCTGCTGAAAGCCCAGGCCACTTTCTAAGAGTCATTAAATTTCCCAGATTTTCTTTTTTTCTCCTCCAATTGCAATTCCTTTGATGGTGTCTCCATTCCAGCGTGTTTGTAAGTCCTTCTTTTCTGTTTTGGCCTTCAGTGGGGATCAATTTTGGCAAGCTTTGCTGCATGTGCCTGCACGTGCTGGCCTAGGGCGTGCCTGCATTTTGATGGCTTTGACTTTGGGATAGATCTTTTCTTTTTTTTTTTTTTTTTTTGTTTTAAGTATTCATGCCATGTCCCTCATATCTTGCTCCCTAAGTTGTGCCATCCTCCTTCAGTTTTTCCCCTGCTTTTGCAACATCTGTGAGCTTAGTTTTGGCACCTTTTGGTCCTTTGCAATGCAGCTTATTTCGTCACCGCCTATTTTTTGTAGAGACTAAAATTCCCGATTTTCCGCTTTTATCAATTGCATTTCATTTGAACCTATCTCCTTTCCAGAGTGTTTGTAAGCCTTTCTTTTGGGATTCGCTAGATTCCTTTTCCCTTCCCGAAAGGAAATTACAATTCCTTTCGGGAAGGGAAAAGGAATCTTGCGATTTCAATGGGGACCAATAGAGGAATCTTAGGTGCCTGTCCCTGCACTTGATGGCAGGCCATGCCTTTTGATGGCCTTGACTTTGGGAAAAATTTTTTTCTTTTTTTGGTTGTTTTCTGAAGGGTTCATGCCATGTCCCTCATATCTTGCCCCCTAAGTTGTGTCTTCCTCCTTGACTTTATCCCCTGCTTTTGCAACATCTGTGAGCTTAGTTTTGGCATCTTTTGGTCCTTTGCACTGCACCTGATATAAACGCAGGCCATTTTCTTAGAGTCACTCAATTTCCCAAATTTTCTTTTTTTCTCCTCCAATTGCAATTCCTTTGATGTTGACTCCTTACCAGCGTGTTTTTAGGTCCTTCTTTTCTGTTTGGGCCTTCAGTGGGGATCAATTTTGGCAAGCTTTGCTGCATGTGCCTGCCCTTGCTGGCGTATGGCCTGCCTGAATTTTGATGGCTTTGACTTTGGGAAAGATTTTTTCTTTTTTTTTTTTTGTTTCTTTTAAATATTCATGCCATGTCCCTCATATCTTGCTCCTTAAGCTGTGTCTTCCTCCTTGACTTTTTCCCCTGCTTTTGCAACATCTGTGAGCTTAGTTTTGGCATCTTTTGGTCCTTTGCACTGCACCTGATAAAACCCCAGGACACTTTCTAAGAGTCACTTAATTTCCCAAATTTTCATTTTTTCTCCTCCAATTGCAATTCCTTTGATGTTGACTCCTTTCCAGCGTGTTTGTAGGTCCTTCTTTTGTGCTTTGCCTTCAGTGGGGATCAATTTTGGCAAGCTTTGCTGCATGTGCCTGCCCTTGGTGGCGTATGGCCTGCCTGCATTTTGATGGCTTTGACTTTGGGAAAGATTTTTTCTTTTTTTTTTTTTTATTATTTTAAGTATTCATGCCATGTCCCTCATATCTTGCCCCCTAAGTTGTGTCTTCCTCCTTGACTTTTTCCCCTGCTTTTGCAACATCTGTGAGCTTAGTTTTGGCATCTTTTGGTCCTTTGCACTGCACCTGATATAAACGCAGGCCATTTCCTTAGAGTCACTAAATTTCCCAAATTTTCTTTTTTTCTCCTCCAATTGCAATCCCTTTCATGTTGACTCCTTACCAGCGTGTTTTTAGGTCCTTGTTTTCTGTTTTGGCCTTCAGTGGGGATCAATTTTGGCAAGCTTCTCTGCATGTGCCTGCACGTGCTGGGCTATGGCGTGCCTGCATTTTGATGGCTTTGACTTTGGGATAGATCTTTTCTTTTTTTTTTTTTTTTTTTGTTTTAAGTATTCATGCCATGTCCCTCATATCTTGCTCCCTAAGTTGTGTCATCCTCCTTCAGTTTTTCCCCTGCTTTTGCAACATCTGTGAGCTTAGTTTTGGCATCTTTTGGTCCTTTGCCATGCACCTGATGTAAACCCAGGCCATTTTTTTAGAGTCAGTAATTTCCCATATTTTCTTTTTTTCTCCTCCAATTGCAATTCCTTTGATGTTGACTCCTTTCCAGCGTGTTTGTATGTCCTTCTTTTCTGTTTTGGCCTTCAGTGGGGATCAATTTTGGCAAGCTTTGCTGCATGTGCCTGCCCTTGGTGGCGTATGGCCTGCCTGCATTTTGATGGCTTTGACTTTGGGAAAGATTTCTTCTTTTTTTTTTTTTTTTTGTTTTAGGTATTCATGCCATGTCCCTCATATCTTGCTCCCTAAGCTGTGTCTTCCTCCTTTACTTTTTCCCCTGCTTTTGCAACATCTGTGAGCTTAGTTTTGGCACCTTTTGGTCCTTTGCAATGCAGCTGATTTCCTCACAGCCTATTTTTTGAAGAGACTAAAATTCCCAATTTTCTGCTTTTTTCAATTGCATTTCATTTGGACCTATCTACTTTTCAGAGTGTTTGTTAGCCTTTCTTCTGGGATTCGCAAGATTCCTTTTCCCTTCCCGAAAGGAAATTTCATTTCCTTTCGGGAAGGGAAAAGGAATCTTGCGATTTCAATGGGGACCAATAGAGGAATCTTAGGTGCATGTCCCTGCACTTGATGGCAGGCCATGCCTTTTGATGGCCTTGACTTTGGGAAAGATTTTTTTCTTTTTTTGGTTGTTTTCTGAAGTGTTCATGCCATGTCCCTCATATCTTGCCACCTAAGTTGTGTCTTCCTCCTTGACTTTTTCCCCTGCTTTTGCAACATCTGTGAGCTTAGTTTTGGCATCTTTTGGTCCTTTGCACTGCACCTGATATAAACGCAGGCCATTTTCTTAGAGTCACTCAATTTCCCAAATTTTCTTTTTTTCTCCTCCAATTGCAATTCCTTTGATGTTGACTCTTATCCAGCGTGTTTGTAGGTCCTTCTTTTCTGTTTTGCCTTCAGGGGGATCAATTTTGGCAAGCTTTGCTGCATGTGCCTGCCCTTGGTGGCGTATGGCCTGCCTGCATTTTGATGGCTTTGACTTTGGGAAAGATTTTTTCTTTTTTTTTTTTTTGTTTCTTTTAAGTATTCATGCCATGTCCCTTATATCTTGCCCCCTAAGTTGTGTCTTCCTCCTTGACTTTTTCCCCTGCTTTTGCAACATCTGTGAGCTTAGTTTTGGCATCTTTTGGTCCTTTGCACTGCACCTGCTAAAAGCCCAGGCCACTTTCTAAGAGTCATTAAATTTCCCAAATTTTCTTTTTTTCTCCTCCAATTGCAATTCCTTTGATGGTGTCTCCATTCCAGCGTGTTTGTAAGTCCTTCTTTTCTGTTTTGGCCTTCAGTGGGGTTCAATTTTGGCAAGCTTTGCTGCATGTGCCTGCACGTGCTGGCCTAGGGCGTGCCTGCATTTTGATGGCTTTGACTTTGGGAAAGATTTTTTTTTTTTTTTTTTTTTTTTTGTTTTAAGTATTCATGGCATGTCCCTCATATCTTGCTCCCTAAGTTGTGCCATCCTCCTTCAGTTTTTCCCCTGCTTTTGCAACATCTGTGAGCTTAGTTTTGGCACCTTTTGGTCCTTTGCAATGCACCTGATGTAAACCCAGGCCATTTTTTTAGAGTCAGTAATTTCCCAAATTTTCTTTTTTTCTCCTCCAATTGCAAATCCTTTGATGTTGACTCCTTTCCAGCGTGTTTGTAAGTCCTTCTTTTCTGTTTTGGCCTTCAGAGGGATCAATTTTGGCAAGCTTTGCTGCATGTGCCTGCCCTTGCTGGCGTATGGCCTGCCTGCATTTTGATGGCTTTGACTTTGGGAAAGATTTTTTCTTTTTTTTTTTTTTTTTAGTTTTAATATTCATTCCATGTCCCTCCTATCTTGCTCCCTAAGTTGTGTCTTCCTCCTTGACTTTTTCCCCTGCTTTTGCAACATCTGTGAGCTTAGTTTTGCCACTTTTTGGTCCTTTGCAATGCAGCTGATTTGATCACAGCCTATTTTTTGAAGAGACTAAAATTCCCGATTTTCTGCTTTTTTCAATTGCATTTCATTTGAACCTATCTCCTTTCCAGAGTGTTTGTAAGCCTATCTTTTGGGATTCGCAAGATTCCTTTTCCCTTCCCGAAGGGAAATTTCATTTCCTTTCGGGAAGGGAAAAGGAATCTTGTGATTTCAATGGGGAACAATAGAGGAATCTTTGGTGCATGTCCCTGCACTTGATGGCAGGCCATGCCTTTTGATGTCTTTCATTTTGGGAAAGATTTTTTCTTTTTTTGGTGGTTTTCTGAAGTGTTCATGCCATGTCCCTCATATCTTGCCGCCTAAGTTGTGTCTTCCTCCTTGACTTTTTCCCCTGCTTTTGCAACATCTGTGAGCTTAGTTTTAGCACATTTTGGTCCTTTGCACTGCACCTGATATAAACGCAGGCCATTTTCTTAGAGTCACTAAATTTCCCAAATTTTCTTTTTTTCTCCTCCAATTGCAATCCCTTTGATGTTGACTCCTTACCAGCGTGTTTTTAGGTCCTTGTATTCTGTTTTGGCCTTCAGTGGGGATCAATTGTGGCAAGCTTTGCTGCATGTGCCTGCCCTTGCTGGCGTATGGCCTGCCTGCATTTTGATGGCTTTGACTTTGGGAAAGATTTTTTCTTTTTTTTTTTTAATATTTTATGTATTCATGCCATGTCCCTCATATCTTGCCCCCTAAGTTGTGTCTTCCTCCTTGACTTTTTCCCCTGCTTTTGCAACATCTGTGAGCTTAGTTTTGGCATCTTTTGGTCCTTTGCACTGCACCTGATATAAACGCAGGCCATTTTCTTAGAGTCACTAAATTTCCCAAATTTTCTTTTTTTCTCCTCCAATTGCAATCCCTTTGATGTTGACTCCTTTCCAGCGTGTTTTTAGGTCCTTCTTTTCTGTTTTGGCCTTCAGTGGGGATCAATTTTGGCAAGCTTTGCTGCATGCGCCTGCCCTTGGTGGCGTATGGCCTGCCTGCATTTTGATGGCTTTGACTTTGGGAAAGATTTTTTCTTTTTTTTTTTTTTGTTTCTTTTAAGTAATCATGCCATGTCCCTCATATCTTGCTCCCTAAGTTGTGTCTTCCTCCTTGACATTTTCCCCTGCATTTGCAACATCTGTGAGCTTAGTTTTGGCACCTTTTGGTCCTTTGCAATGCAGCTGATTTCCTCACAGCCTATTTTTTGAAGAGACTAAAATTCCCGATTTTCTGCTTTTTTCAATTGCATTTCATTTGAACCTATCTCCTTTCCAGAGTGTTTGTAAGCCTTTCTTTTGGGATTCGCAAGATTCCTTTTCCCTTCCCGAAAGGAAATTTCATTTCCTTTCGGGAAGGGAAAAGGATCTTGCGATTTCAATGGGAACCAATAGAGGAATCTTAGGTGCATGTCCCTGCACTTGACGGCAGGCCATGCCTTTTGATGGCCTTGACTTTAGGAAAGATTTTTTTCTTTCTTAGGTTGTTTTCTGAAGGGTTCATGCCATGTCCCTCATATCTTGCCCTCTAAGATGTGTCTTCCTCCTTGACTTTTTCCCCTGCTTTTGCAACATCTGTGAGCTTAGTTTTGGCATCTTTTGGTCCTTTGCACTGCACCTGCTAAAACCCCAGGCCACTTTCTAAGAGTCACTCAATTTCCCAAATTTTCTTTTTTTCTCCTCCAATTGCAATTCCTTTGATGTTGACTCCTTTCCAGCGTGTTTGTAGGTCCTTCTTTTCTGTTTTGCCTTCAGGGGGATCAGTTTTGGCAAGCTTTGCTGCATGTCCCTGCCCTTGGTGGCGAATGGCCTGCCTGCATTTTGATGGCTTTGACTTTGGGAAAGTTTTTTTTTTTTTTTTTTTTAATATTTTAAGTATTCATGCCATGTCCCTCATATCTTGCTCCTTAAGCTGTGTCTTCCTCCTTGACTTTTTCCCCTGCTTTTGCAACATCTGTGAGCTTAGTTTTGGCATCTTTTGGTCCTTTGCCCTGCACCTGATAAAACCCCAGGCCACTTTCTAAGAGTCACTCAATTTCCCAAATTTTCTTTTTTTCTCCTCCAATTGCAATTCCTTTGATGTTGACTCTTTCCAGCGTGTTTGTAGGTCCTTCTTTTCTATTTTGGCCTTCAGTGGGGATCAATTTTGGCAAGCATTGCTGCATGTGCCTGCACTTGCTGGCGTATGGCCTGCCTGCATTTTGATGGCTTTGACTTTGGGAAAGATTTTTTCTTTTTTTTTTTTTTAATATTTTAAGTATTCATGCCATGTCCCTCATATCTTGCCCCCTAAGTTGTGTCTTCCTCCTTGACTTTTTGCCCTGCTTTTGCAACATCTGTGAGCTTAGTTTTGGCATCTTTTGGTCCTTTGCACTGCACCTGATATAAACGCAGGCCATTTTCTTAGAGTCACTAAATTTCCCAAATTTTCTTTTTTTCTCCTCCAATTGCATTTCCTTTGATGTTGACTCCTTTCCAGCGTGTTTGTAGGTCCTTCTTTTCTTTTTTGGCCTTCAGTGGGGATCAATTTTAGCAAGCTTTGCTGCATGTGCCTGCCTTTGCTGGCGTATGGCCTGCCTGCATTTTGATGGCTTTGACTTTGGGAAAGATTTTTTCTATTTTTTTTTTTTTTATTATTTTAAATATTCATGCCATGTCCCTCATATCTTGCCCCCTAAGTTGTGTCTTCCTCCTTGACTTTTTCCCCTGCTTTTGCAACATCTGTGAGCTTAGTTTTGCCACCTTTTGGTCCTTTGCAATGCAGCTGATTTCCTCACAGCCTATTTTTTGAAGAGACTAAAATTCCAGATTATCTGCTTTTTTCAATTGCATTTCATTTGAACCTATCTCCTTTCCAGAGTGTTTGTAAGCCTTTCTTTTGGGATTCGCAAGATTCCTTTTCCCTTCCAGAAAGGAAATTTCATTTCCTTTCAGGAAGGGAAAAGGAATCTTGCGATTTCAATGGGGACCAATAGAGGAATCTTAGGTGCATGTCCCTGCACTTGACGGCAGGCCATGACTTTTGATGGCCTTGACTTTAGGAAAGATTTTTTTCTTTTTTCGGTTGTTTTCTGAAGGGTTCATGCCATGTCCCTCATATCTTGCCCTCTAAGTTGTGTCTTCCTCCTTGACTTTTTCCCCTGCTTTTGCAACATCTGTGAGCTTAGTTTTGGCATCTTTTGGTCATTTGCCCTGCACCTGCTAAAACCCCAGGCCACTTTCTAAGAGTCATTAAATTTCCCAAATTTTCTTTTTTTCTCCTCCAATTGCAATTCCTTTGATGTTGACTCCTTTCCAGCGTGTTTGTAGGTCCTTCTTTTCTGTTTTGCCTTCAGTGGGGATGAGTTTTGGCAAGCTTTGCTGCATGTGCCTGCCCTTGGTGGCGTATGGCCTGCCTGCATTTTGATGGCTTTGACTTTGGGAAAGATTTTTTTTTTGGTTTTTTTTATTATTTTAAGTATTCATGCCATGTCCCTCATATCTTGCCCCCTAAGTTGTGTCTTCCTCCTTGACTTTTTCCCCTGCTTTTGCAACATCTGTGAGCTTAGTTTTGGCATCTTTTGGTCCTTTGCAATGCAGCTGATTTCCTCACAGCCTATTTTTTGAAGAGACTAAAATTCCCGATTTTCTGCTTTTTTCAATTGCATTTCATTTGAACCTATCTCCTTTCCAGAGTGTTTGTAAGCCTATCTTTTGGGATTCGCAAGATTCCTTTTCCCTTCCCGAAAGGAAATTTCATTTTCTTTCGGGAAGGGAAAAGGAATCTTGCGATTTCAATGGGGACCAATAGAGGAATCTTAGGTGCATGTCCCTGCACTTGATGGCAGGCCATGCCTTTTGATGGCCTTGACTTTGGGAAAGATTTTTTTCTTTTTTTGGTTGTTTTCTGAAGTGTTCATGCCATGTCCCTCATATCTTGCCACCTAAGTTGTGTCTTCCACCTTGACTTATTCCCCTGCTTTTGCAACATCTGTGAGCTTAGTTTTGGCAAGTTTTGGTCCTTTGCCCTGCACCTGATATAAACCCAGGCCATTTTCTTATAGTGACTTAATTTCCCAAATTTTCTTTTTTTTCTCCTCCAATTGCAATTCCTTTGATGTTGACTCCTTACCAGCGTGTTTTTAGGTCCTTCTTTTCTGTTTTGGCCTTCAGTGGGGATCAATTTTGGCAAGCTTTGCTGCATGTGCCTGCCCTTGGTGGCGTATGGCCTGCCTGCATTTTGATGGCTTTGACTTTGGGAAAGATGTTTTCTTTTTTTTTTTTTTGTTTCTTTTAAGTATTCATGCCATGTCCCTCATATCTTGCTCCTTAAGCTGTGTCTTCCTCCTTGACTTTTTCCCCTGCTTTTGCAACATCTGTGAGCTTAGTTTTGGCATCTTTTGGTCCTTTGCCCTGCACCTGATAAAACCCCAGGCCACTTTCTAAGAGTCACTCAATTTCCCAAATTTTCTTTTTTTCTCCTCCAATTGCAATTCCTTTGATGTTGACTCCTTTCCAGCGTGTTTGTAGGTCCTTCTTTTCTGTTTTGGCCTTCAGTGGGGATCAATTTTGGCAAGCTTTGCTGCATGTGCCTGCACTTGCTGGCGTATGGCCTGCCTGCATTTTGATGGCTTTGACTTTGGGAAAGATTTTTTCTTTTTTGTTTTTTTTTTGTTTCTTTTAAGTATTCATGCCATGTCCCTTATATCTTGCCCCCTAAGTTGTGTCTTCCTCCTTGACTTTTTCCCCTGCCTTTGCAACATCTGTGAGCTTAGTTTTGCCACCTTTTGGTCCTTTGCAATGCATCTGATTTCCTCACAGCCTATTTTTTGAAGAGACTAAAATTCCAGATTATCTGCTTTTTTCAATTGCATTTCATTTGAACCTATCTCCTTTCCAGAGTGTTTGTAAGCCTTTCTTTTGGGATTCGCAAGATTCCTTTTCCCTTCCCGAAAGGAAATTTCATTTCCTTTCGGGAAGGGAAAAGGAATCTTGCGATTTCAATGGGGACCAATAGAGGAATCTTAGGTGCATGTCCCTGCACTTGATGGCAGGCCATGACTTTTGATGGCCTTGACTTTAGGAAAGATTTTTTTCTTTTTTTGGTTGTTTTCTGAAGGCTTCATGCCATGTCCCTCAAATCTTGCCCTCTAAGTTGTGTCTTCCTCCTTGACTTTTTCCCCTGCTTTTGCAACATCTGTGACCTTAGTTTGGGCATCTTTTGGTCGTTTGCACTGCACCTGATAAAACCCCAGGCCACTTTCTAAGAGTCACTCAATTTCCCAAATTTTCTTTTTTTCTCCTCCAATTGCAATTCCTTTGATGTTGACTCCTTTCCAGCGTGTTTGTAGGTCCTTCTTTTCTGTTTTGCCTTCAGGGAGATCTGTTTTGGCAAGCTTTGCTGCTTGTGCCTGCCCTTGCTGGCGTATGGCCTGCCTGAATTTTGATGGCTGTGTCTTTGGGAAAGATTTTTTATTTTTTTTTTTTTATTATTTGAAGTATTCATGCCATGTCCCTCATATCTTGCCCCCTAAGTTGTGTCTTCCTCCTTGACTTTTTCCCCTGCTTTTGCAACATCTGTGAGCTTAGTTTTGGCATCTTTTGGTCCTTTGCACTGCACCTGATATAAACGCAGGCCATTTTCTTAGAGTCACTTAATTTCCCAAATTTTCCTTTTTTCTCTTCCAATTGCAATTCCTTTGATGTTGAGTCCTAACCAGCATGTTTTTAGGTCCTTCTTTTCTGTTTTGGCCTTCAGTGGGGATCAATTTTGGCAAGCTTTGCTGCATGTGCCTGCCCTTGGTGGCGTATGGCCTGCCTGAATTTTGATGGCTTTGACTTTGGGAAAGATTTTTTCTTTTTTTTTTTTTTTGTTTCTTTTAAGTATTCATGCCATGTCCCTCATATCTTGCTCCTTAAGCTGTGTCTTCCTCCTTGACTTTTTCCCCTGCTTTTGCAACATCTGTGAGCTTAGTTTTGGCATCTTTTGGTCCTTTGCCCTGCACCTGATAAAACTCCAGGCCACTTTCTAAGAGTCACTCAATTTCCCAAATTTTCTTTTTTTCTCCTCCAATTGCATTTCCTTTGATGTTGACTCCTTTCCAGCGTGTTTGTAGGTCCTTCTTTTCTGTTTTGGCCTTCAGTGGGGATCAATTTTGGCAAGCATTGCTGCATGTGCCTGCCCTTGGTGGCGTATGGCCTGCCTGCATTTTGATGGCTTTGACTTTGGGAAAGATTTTTTCTTTTTTTTTTTTTTAATATTTTAAGTATTCATGCCATGTCCCTCATATCTTGCCCCCTAAGTTGTGTCTTCCTCCTTGACTTTTTCCCCTGCTTTTGCAACATCTGTGAGCTTAGTTTTGGCATCTTTTGGTCCTTTGCACTGCACCTGATATAAACGCAGGCCATTTTCTTAGAGTCACTAAATTTCCCAAATTTTCTTTTTTTCTCCTCCAATTGCATTTCCTTTGATGTTGACTCCTTTCTAGCGTGTTTGTAGGTCCTTCTTTTCTGTTTTGGCCTTCAGTGGGGATCAATTTTGGCAAGCTTTGCTGCATGTGCCTGCCCTTGCTGGCATATGGCCTGCCTGCATTTTGATGGATTTGACTTTGGGAAAGATTTTTTCTTTTTTTTTTTTTGTTTCTTTTAAGTATTCATGCCATGTCCCTCATATCTTGCTCCTTAAGCTGTGTCTTCCTCCTTGACTTTTTCCCCTGCTTTTGCAACATCTGTGAGCTTAGTTTTGGCATCTTTTGGTCCTTTGCACTGCACCTGATAAAACCCCATGCCACTTTCTAAGAGTCATTAAATTTCCCAAATTTTCTTTTTTTTCTCCTCCAATTGCAATTCCTTTGATGTTGACTCCTTTCCAGCGTGTTTGTAGGTCCTTCTTTTCTGTTTTGGCCTTCAGTGGGGATCAATTTTGGCAAGCTTTGCTGCATGTGCCTGCCCTTGCTGGCGTATGGCATGCCTGCATTTTGATGGCTTTGAATTTGGGAAAAGATTTTTTTCTTTTTTTTTTTTTTTTTTTTGTTTTAAGTATTCATGCCATGTCCCTCATATCTTGCCCCCTAAGTTGTGTCTTCCTCCTTGACTTTTTCCCCGGCTTTTGCAACATCTGTGAGCTTAGTTTTGGCACCTTTTGGTCCTTTGCAATGCAGCTGATTTCCTCACAGCCTATTTTTTGAAGAGACTAAAATTCCTGATTTTCTGCTTTTTCCAATTGCATTTCATTTGAACCTATCTCCTTTCCAGAGTGTTTGTAAACCTATCTTTTGGGATTCGCAAGATCCTTTTCCCTTCCCGAAAGGAAATTTCATTTCCTTTCGGGAAGGGAAAAGGAATCTTGCGATTTCAATGGGGACCAATAGAGGAATCTTTGGTGCATGTCCCTGCACTTGATGGCAGGCCATGCCTTTTGATGTCTTTGACTTTGGGAAAGATTTTTTCTTTTTTTGGTTGTTTTCTGAAGTGTTCATGCCATGTCCCTCATATCTTGCCCCCTAAGTTGTGTCTTCCTCCTTGACTTTTTCCCCTGCTTTTGCAACATCTGTGAGCTTAGTTTTGGCATCTTTTGGTCCTTTGCACTGCACCTGATATAAACCCAGGCCATTTTCTTAGAGTCACTAAATTTCCCAAATTTTCTTTTTTTCTCCTCCAATTGCAATACCTTTGATCTTGACTCTTTTCCAGCGTGTTTTTAGGTCCTTCTTTTCTGTTTTGGCCTTCAGTGGGGATCAATTTTGGCAAGCTTTGCTGCATGTGCCTGCCCTTGCTGGCGTATGGCCTGCCTGCATTTTGATGGCTTTGACTTTGGGAAAGATTTTTTCTGGTTTTTTTTTTTTTTGTTTCTTTTAAGTATTCATGCCATGTCCCTCATATCTTGCCCCCTAAGTTGTGTCTTCCTCCTTGACTTTTTCCCCTGCTTTTGCAACATCTGTGAGCTTAGTTTTGCCACCTTTTGGTCCTTTGCAATGCAGCTGATTTCCTCACAGCCTATTTTTTGAAGAGACTAAAATTCCAGATTATCTGCTTTTTTCAATTGCATTTCATTTGAACCTATCTCCTTTCCAGAGTGTTTGTAAGCCTTTCTTTTGGGATTCGCAAGATTCCTTTTCCCTTCCAGAAAGGAAATTTCATTTCCTTTCGGGAAGGGAAAAGGAATCTTGCGATTTCAATGGGGACCAATAGAGGAATCTTAGGTGCATGTCCCTGCACTTGACGGCAGGCCATGACTTTTGATGGCCTTGACTTTAGGAAAGATTTTTTTCTTTTTTCGGTTGTTTTCTGAAGGGTTCATGCCATGTCCCTCATATCTTGCCCTCTACGTTGTGTCTTCCTCCTTGACTTTTTCCCCTGCTTTTGCAACATCTGTGAGCTTAGTTTTGGCATCTTTTGGTCCTTTGCACTGCACCTGATAAAAACCCAGGCCATTTTCTTAGAGTCACTAAATTTCCCAAATTTTCTTTTTTTCTCCTCCAATTGCAATTCCTTTGATGTTGACTCCTTTCCAGCGTGTTTGTAGGTCCTTCTTTTCTGTTTTGCCTTCAGTGGGGATGAGTTTTGGCAAGCTTTGCTGCATGTGCCTGCCCTTGGTGGCGAATGGCCTGCCTGCATTTTGATGGCTTTGAATTTGGGAAAGATTTTTTCTATTTTTTTTTTTGGTTCTTTTAAGTATTCATGCCATGTCCCTCATATCTTGCCCCCTAAGTTGTGTCTTCCTCCTTGACTTTTTCCCCTGCTTTTGCAACATCTGTGAGCTTAGTTTTGGCATCTTTTGGTCCTTTGCACTGCACCTGATATAAACGCAGGCCATTTTCTTAGAGTCACTAAATTTCCCAAAATTTCTTTTTTTCTCCTCCAATTGCAATCCCTTTGATGTTGACTCCTTACCAGCGTGTTTTTAGGTCCTTGTTTTCTGTTTTGGCCTTCAGTGGGGATCAATTTTGGCAAGCTTTGCTGCATGTGCCTGCCCTTGGTGGCGTATGGCCTGCCTGCATTTTGATGGCTTTGACTTTGGGAAAGATTTTTTTTTTTTTTTTTTTTTTTTTTAATATTTTAAGTATTCATGCCATGTCCCTCGTATCTTGCCCCCTAAGTTGTGTCTCCCTCCTTGACTTTTTCCCCTGCTTTTGCAACATCTGGGAGCTTAGTTTTGGCATCTTTTGGTCCTTTGCACTGCACCTGATATAAACGCAGGCCATTTTCGTAGAGTCACTCAATTTCCAAAATTTTCTTTTTTTCTCCTCCAATTGCAATTCCTTTGATGTTGACTCCTTACCAGCGTGTTTTTAGGTCCTTATTTCTGTTTTAGCCTTCAGTGGGGATCAATTTTGGCAAGCTTTGCTGCATGTGCCTGCCCTTGGTGGCGTATGGCCTGCCTGCATTTTGATGGCTTTGACTTTGGGAAAGATTTTTTCTATTTTCTTTTTTGGTTCTTTTAGGTATTCATGCCATGTCCCTTATATCTTGCCCCCTAAGTTGTGTCTTCCTCTTTGACTTTTTCCCCGTGTTTTGCAACATCTGTGAGCTTAGTTTTGGCATCTTTTGGTCCTTTGCACTGCACCTGCAAAAACCCCAGGCCACTTTCTTAGAGTCACTAAATTTCCCAAATTTTCTTTTTTTCTCCTCCAATTGCAATTCCTTTGATGGTGTCTCCATTCCAGCGTGTTTGTAAGTCCTTCTTTTCTGTTTTGGCCTTCAGTGGGGATCAATTTTGGCAAGCTTTGCTGCATGTGCCTGCCCTTGGTGGCGTATGGCCTGCCTGCATTTTGATGGCTTTGACTTTGGGATAGATCTTTTTTTTTTTTTTTTTTTTTTTTTTTTGTTTTAAGTATTTATGCCATGTCCCTCATATCTTGCTCCCTAAGTTGTGTCATCCTCACTGACTTTTTCCCCTGCTTTTGCAACATCTGTACATTAGTGAGCTTAGTTTTGGCACCTTTTGGTCCTTTGCAATGCAGCTGATGTAAACCCAGGCCATTTTTTTAGAGTCAGTAATTTCCCATATTTTCATTTTTTCTCCTCCAATTGCAATTCCTTTGATGTTGACTCCTTTCCAGCGTGTTTGTATGTCCTTCTTTTCTGTTTTGGCCTTCAGTGGGGATCAATTTTGGCAAGCTTTGCTGCATGTGCCTGCCCTTGCTGGCGTATGGCCTGCCTGCATTTTGATGGCTTTGACTTTGGGAAAGATTTCTTCTTTTTTTTTTTTTTTTTGTTTTAGGTATTCATGCCATGTCCCTCATATCTTGCTCCCTAAGTTGTGTCTTCCTCCTTGACTTTTTCCCCTGCTTTTGCAACATCTGTGAGCTTAGTTTTGGCACCTTTTGGTCCTTTGCAATGCAGCTGATTTCCTCACAGCCTATTTTTTGAAGAGACTAAAATTCCCAATTTTCTGCTTTTTTCAATTGCATTTCATTTGGACCTATCTACTTTTCAGAGTGTTTGTTAGCCTTTCTTCTGGGATTCGCAAGATTCCTTTTCCCTTCCCGAAAGGAAATTTCATTTCCTTTCGGGAAGGGAAAAGGAATCTTGCGATTTCAATGGGGACCAATAGAGGAATCTTAGGTGCATGTCCCTGCACTTGATGGCAGGCCATGCCTTTTGATGGCCTTGACTTTGGGAAAGATTTTTTTCTTTTTTTGGTTGTTTTCTGAAGTGTTCATGCCATGTCCCTCATATCTTGCCACCTAAGTTGTGTCTTCCTCCTTGACTTTTTCCCCTGCTTTTGCAACATCTGTGAGCTTAGTTTTGGCATCTTTTGGTCCTTTGCACTGCACCTGATATAAACGCAGGCCATTTTCTTAGAGTCACTCAATTTCCCAAATTTTCTTTTTTTCTCCTCCAATTGCAATTCCTTTGATGTTGACTCCTTACCAGCGTGTTTGTAGGTCCTTCTTTTCTGTTTTGCCTTCAGGGGGATCAGTTTTGGCAAGCTTTGCTGCATTTGCCTGCCCTTGGTGGCGAATGGCCTGCCTGAATTTTGATGGCTTTGTCTTTGGGAAAGATTTTTTCTTTTTTTTTTTTTTGTTTCTTTTAAGTATTCATGCCATGTCCCTCATATCTTGCTCCTTAAGCTGTGTCTTCCTCCTTGACTTTTTCCCCTGCTTTTGCAACATCTGTGAGCTTAGTTTTGGCATCTTTTGGTCCTTTGCACTGCACCTGATAAAACCCCAGGGCACTTTCTAAGAGTCACTCAATTTCCCAAATTTTCTTTTTTTCTTCTCCAATTGCAATTCCTTTGATGTTGACTCCTTTCCAGCGTGTTTGTAGGTCCTTCTTTTCTGTTTTGGCCTTCAGTGGGGATCAATTTTGGCAAGCTTTGCTGCATGTGCCTGCCTTTGCTGGCGTATGGCCTGCCTGCATTTTGATGGCTTTGACTTTGGGAAAGATTTCTTCTTTTTTTTTTTTTTTTTGTTTTAAGCATTCATGCCATGTCCCTCATATCTTGCCCCCTAAGTTCTGTCTTCCTCCTTGACTTTTTCCCCTGCTTTTGCAACATCTGTGAGCTTAGTTTTGGCACCTTTTGGTCCTTTGCAATGCAGCTATTTTCCACACCGCCTATTTTTTGTAGAGACTAAAATTCCCGATTTTCTGCTTTTTTCAATTGCATTTCATTTGAACCTATCTCCTTTCCAGAGTGTTTGTAAGCTTTTCTTTTGGGATTCGCAAGATTCCTTTTCCCTTCCCGAAAGGAAATTTCAATTCCTTTCCGGAAGGGAAAAGGAATCTTGCGATTTCAATGGGGACCAATAGAGGAATCTTAGGTGCATGTCCCTGCACTTGATGGCAGGCCATGCCTTTTGATGGCCTTGACTTTGGGAAAGATTTTTTTCTTTTTATGGTTGTTTTCTGAAGGGTTCATGCCATGTCCCTCATATCTTGCCCCCTAAGTTGTGTCTTCCTCCTTGACTTTTTCCCCTGCTTTTGCAACATCTGTGAGCTTAGTTTTGGCATCTTTTGGTCCTTTGCACTGCACCTGCTAAAACCCCAGGGCACATTCTAAGAGTCACTAAATTTCCCAAATTTTCATTTTTTCTCCTCCAATTGCAATCCCTTTGATGTTGACTCCTTTCCAGCGTGTTTTTAGGTCCTTCTTTTCTGTTTTGCCTTGAGTGGGGATGAGTTTTGGCAAGATTTGCTGCATGTGCCTGCCCTTGGTGGCGAATGGCCTGCCTGCATTTTGATGGCTTTGAATTTGGGAAAGATTTTTTCTTTTTTTTTTTTTTGTTTCTTTTAAGTATTCATGCCATGTCACTCATATCTTGCCCCCTAAGTTATGTCTTCCTCCTTGACTTTTTCCCCTGCTTTTGCAACATCTGTGAGCTTAGTTTTGCCACCTTTTGGTCCTTTGCAATGCAGCTGATTTCCTCACAGCCTATTTTTAGAAGAGACTAAAATTCCAGATTTTCTGCTTTTTTCAATTGCATTTCATTTGAACCGATCTCCTTTCCAGAGTGTTTGTAAGCCTTTCTTTTGGGATTCGCAAGATTCTTTTCCCTTCCCGAAAGGAAATTTCATTTCCTTTCGGGAAGGGAAAAGGAATCTTGCGATTTCAATGGGGACCAATAGAGGAATCTTAGGTGCATGTCGCTGCACTTGATGGCAGGCCATGCCTTTTGACGGCCTTGACTTTGGGAAAGATTTTTTTCTTTTTTTGGTAGTTTTCTGAAGTGTTCATGCCATGTCCCTCATATCTTGCCCCCTAAGTTGTGTCTTCCTCCTTGACTTTTTCCCCCGCTTTTGCAACATCTGTGAGCTTAGTTTTGGCATCTTTTGGTCCTTTGCACTGCACCTGCTAAAAGCCCAGGCCACTTTCTAAGAGTCATTAAATTTCCCAAATTTTCTTTTTTTCTCCTCCAATTGCAATTCCTTTGATGGTGTCTCCATTCCAGCGTGTTTGTAAGTCCTTCTTTTCTGTTTTGGCCTTCAGTGGGGATCAATTTTGGCAAGCTTTGCTGCATGTGCCTGCACGTGCTGGCCTAGGGCGTGCCTGCATTTTGATGGCTTTGACTTTGGGATAGATCTTTTCTTTTTTTTTTTTTTTTTTTGTTTTAAGTATTCATGCCATGTCCCTCATATCTTGCTCCCTAAGTTGTGCCATCCTCCTTCAGTTTTTCCCCTGCTTTTGCAACATCTGTGAGCTTAGTTTTGGCATCTTTTGGTCCTTTCCAATGCACCTGATGTAAACCCAGGCCATTTTTTTAGAGTCAGTAATTTCCCAAATTTTTTTTTCTCCTCCAATTGCAATTCCTTTGATGTTGACTCCTTTCCAGCGTGTTTGTATGTCCTTCTTTTCTGTTTTGGCCTTCAGTGGGGATCAATTTTGGCAAGCTTTGCTGCATGTGCCTGCCCTTGCTGGCGTATGGCCTGCCTGCATTTTGATGGCTTTGACTTTGGGAAAGATTTCTTCTATTTTTTTTTTTTTTTTTGTTTTAGGTATTCATGCCATGTCCCTCATATCTTGCTCCCTAAGTTGTGTCTTCCTCCTTGACTTTTTCCCCTGCTTTTGCAACATCTGTGAGCTTAGTTTTGGCACCTTTTGGTCCTTTGCAATGCAGCTGATTTCCTCACAGCCTATTTTTTGAAGAGACTAAAATTCCAGACTTTCTGCTTTTTTCAATTGCATTTCATTTGGACCTATCTACTTTTGAGAGTGTTTGTTAGCCTTTTTTCTGGGATTCGCAAGATTCCTTTTCCCTTCCCGAAAGGAAATTTCATTTCCTTTCGGGAAGGGAAAAGGAATCTTGCGATTTCAATGGGGACCAATAGAGGAATCTTAGGTGCATGTCCCTGCACTTGATGGCAGGCCATGCCTTTTGATGGCCTTGACTTTGGGAAAGATTTTTTTCTTTTTTTGGTTGTTTTCTGAAGTGTTCATGCCATGTCCCTCATATGTTGCCACCTAAGTTGTGTCTTCCTCCTTGACTTTTTCCCCTGCTTTTGCAACATCTGTGAGCTTAGTTTTGGCATCTTTTGGTCCTTTGCACTGCACCTGATATAAACGCAGGCCATTTTCTTAGAGTCAATCAATTTCCCAAATTTTCTTTTTTTCTCCTCCAATTGCAATTCCGTTGATGTTGACTCCTTTCCAGCGTGTTTGTAGGTCCTTCTTTTCTGTTTTGCCTTCAGGGGGATCAGTTTTGGCAAGCTTTGCTGCATGTGCCTGCCCTTGGTGGTGAATGGCCTGCCTGAATTTTGATGGCTTTGACTTTGGGAAAGATTTTTTTTTTTTTTTTTTTAATATTTTAAGCATTCATGCCATGTCCCTCATATCTTGCCCCCTAAGTTGTGTCTTCCTCCTTGACTTTTTCCCCTGCTTTTGCAACATCTGTGAGCTTAGTTTTGACACCTTTTGGTCCTTTGCACTGCACCTGATATAAACGCAGGCCATTTTCTTAGAGTCACTCAATTTCCCAAATTTTCTTTTTTTCTCCTCCAATTGCAATTCCTTTGATGTTGACTCCTTACCAGCGTGTTTGTAGGTCCTTCTTTTCTGTTTTGGCCTTCAGTGGGGATCAATTTTTGCAAGCTTTGCTGCATGTGCCTGCCCTTGGTGGCGTATGGCCTGCCTGAATTTTGATGGCTTTGACTTTGGGAAAGATTTTTTCTTTTTTTTTTTTTTGTTTCTTTTAAGTATTCATGCCATGTCCCTCATATCTTGCTCCTTAAGCTGTGTCTTCCTCCTTGACTTTTTCCCCTGCTTTTGCAACATCTGTGAGCTTAGTTTTGGCATCTTTTGGTCCTTTGCACTGCACCTGATAAAACCCCAGGCCACTTTCTAAGAGTCACTAAATTTCCCAAATTTTCTTTTTTTCTTCTCCAATTGCAATTCCTTTGATGTTGACTCCTTTCCAGCGTGTTTGTAGGTCCTTCTTTTCTGTTTTGGCCTTCAGTGGGGATCAATTTTGGCAAGCTTTGCTGCATGTGCCTGCACGTGCTGGCCTAGGGCGTGCCTGCATTTTGATGGCTTTGACTTTGGGATAGATCTTTTCTTTTTTTTTTTTTTTTTTTGTTTTAAGTATTCATGCCATGTCCCTCATATCTTGCTCCCTAAGTTGTGCCATCCTCCTTCAGTTTTTCCCCTGCTTTTGCAACATCTGTGAGCTTAGTTTTGGCATCTTTTGGTCCTTTCCAATGCACCTGATGTAAACCCAGGCCATTTTTTTAGAGTCAGTAATTTCCCAAATTTTCTTTTTTTCTCCTCCAATTGCAATTCCTTTGATGTTGACTCCTTTCCAGCGTGTTTGTAGGTCCTTCTTTTCTGTTTTGGCCTTCAGTGGGGATCAATTTTGGCAAGCTTTGCTGCATGTGCCTGCCCTTGGTGGCGTATGGCCTGCCTGCATTTTGATGGCTTTGACTTTGGGAAAGATTTCTTCTTTTTTTTTTTTTTTTTTGTTTTAAGCATTCATGCCATGTCCCTCATATCTTGCCCCCTAAGTTGTGTCTTCCTCCTTGACTTTTTCCCCTGCTTTTGCAACATCTGTGAGCTTAGTTTTGGCACCTTTTGGTCCTTTGCAATGCAGCTGATTTCCTCACAGCCTATTTTTTGTAGAGACTAAAATTCCCGATTTTCTGCTTTTTTCAATTGCATTTCATTTGAACCTATCTCCTTTCCAGAGTGTTTGTAAGCCTTTCTTTTGGGATCCGCAAGATTCCTTTTCCCTTCCCGAAAGGAAATTTCAATTCCTTTCCGGAAGAGAAAAGGAATCTTGCGATTTCAATGGGGACCAATAGAGGAATCTTAGGTGCATGTCCCTGCACTTGATGGCAGGCCATGCCTTTTGATGGCCTTGACTTTTGGAAAGATTTTTTTCTTTTTATGGTTGTTTTCTGAAGGGTTCATGCCATGTCCCTCATATCTTGCTCCCTAAGTTGTGCCATCCTCCTTCAGTTTTTCCCCTGCTTTTGCAACATCTGTGAGCTTAGTTTTGGCATCTTTTGGTCCTTTCCAATGCACCTGATGTAAACCCAGGCCATTTTTTTAGAGTCAGTAATTTCCCAAATTTTTTTTTTCTCCTCCAATTGCAATTCCTTTGATGTTGACTCCTTTCCAGCGTGTTTGTATGTCCTTCTTTTCTGTTTTGGCCTTCAGTGGGGATCAATTTTGGCAAGCTTTGCTGCATGTGCCTGCCCTTGCTGGCGTATGGCCTGCCTGCATTTTGATGGCTTTGACTTTGGGAAAGATTTCTTCTATTTTTTTTTTTTTTTTTTGTTTTAGGTATTCATGCCATGTCCCTCATATCTTGCTCCCTAAGTTGTGTCTTCCTCCTTGACTTTTTCCCCTGCTTTTGCAACATCTGTGAGCTTAGTTTTGGCACCTTTTGGTCCTTTGCAATGCAGCTGATTTCCTCACAGCCTATTTTTTGAAGAGACTAAAATTCCCAATTTTCTGCTTTTTTCAATTGCATTTCATTTGGACCTATCTACTTTTGAGAGTGTTTGTTAGCCTTTTTTCTGGGATTCGCAAGATTCCTTTTCCCTTCCCGAAAGGAAATTTCATTTCGTTTCGGGAAGGGAAAAGGAATCTTGCGATTTCAATGGGGACCAATAGAGGAATCTTAGGTGCATGTCCCTGCACTTGATGGCAGGCCATGCCTTTTGATGGCCTTGACTTTGGGAAAGATTTTTTTCTTTTTTTGGTTGTTTTCTGAAGTGTTCATGCCATGTCCCTCATATGTTGCCACCTAAGTTGTGTCTTCCTCCTTGACTTTTTCCCCTGCTTTTGCAACATCTGTGAGCTTAGTTTTGGCATCTTTTGGTCCTTTGCACTGCACCTGATATAAACGCAGGCCATTTTCTTAGAGTCAATCAATTTCCCAAATTTTCTTTTTTTCTCCTCCAATTGCAATTCCGTTGATGTTGACTCCTTTCCAGCGTGTTTGTAGGTCCTTCTTTTCTGTTTTGCCTTCAGGGGGATCAGTTTTGGCAAGCTTTGCTGCATGTGCCTGCCCTTGGTGGTGAATGGCCTGCCTGAATTTTGATGGCTTTGACTTTGGGAAAGATTTTTTTTTTTTTTTTTTTTTATATTTTAAGCATTCATGCCATGTCCCTCATATCTTGCCCCCTAAGTTGTGTCTTCCTCCTTGACTTTTTCCCCTGCTTTTGCAACATCTGTGAGCTTAGTTTTGACACCTTTTGGTCCTTTGCACTGCACCTGATATAAACGCAGGCCATTTTCTTAGAGTCACTCAATTTCCCAAATTTTCTTTTTTTCTCCTCCAATTGCAATTCCGTTGATGTTGACTCCTTTCCAGCGTGTTTGTAGGTCCTTCTTTTCTGTTTTGCCTTCAGGGGGATCAGTTTTGGCAAGCTTTGCTGCATGTGCCTGCCCTTGGTGGTGAATGGCCTGCCTGAATTTTGATGGCTTTGACTTTGGGAAAGATTTTTTTTTTTTTTTTTTTTTATATTTTAAGCATTCATGCCATGTCCCTCATATCTTGCCCCCTAAGTTGTGTCTTCCTCCTTGACTTTTTCCCCTGCTTTCGCAACATCTGTGAGCTTAGTTTTGACACCTTTTGGTCATTTGCACTGCACCTGATATAAACGCAGGCCATTTTCTTAGAGTCACTCAATTTCCCAAATTTTCTTTTTTTCTCCTCCAATTGCAATTACTTTGATGTTGACTCCTTACCAGCGTGTTTTTAGGTCCTTCTTTTCTGTTTTGGCCTTCAGTGGGGATCAATTTTTGCAAGCTTTGCTGCATGTGCCTGCCCTTGGTGGCGTATGGCCTGCCTGAATTTTGATGGCTTTGACTTTGGGAAAGATTTTTTCTTTTTTTTTTTTTTGTTTCTTTTAAGTATTCATGCCATGTCCCTCATATCTTGCTCCTTAAGCTGTGTCTTCCTCCTTGACTTTTTCCCCTGCTTTTGCAACATCTGTGAGCTTAGTTTTGGCATCTTTTGGTCCTTTGCACTGCACCTGATAAAACCCCAGGCCACTTTCTAAGAGTCACTAAATTTCCCAAATTTTCTTTTTTTCTTCTCCAATTGCAATTCCTTTGATGTTGACTCCTTTCCAGCGTGTTTGTAGGTCCTTCTTTTCTGTTTTGGCCTTCAGTGGGGATCAATTTTGGCAAGCTTTGCTGCATGTGCCTGCACGTGCTGGCCTAGGGCGTGCCTGCATTTTGATGGCTTTGACTTTGGGATAGATCTTTTCTTTTTTTTTTTTTTTTTTTGTTTTAAGTATTCATGCCATGTCCCTCATATCTTGCTCCCTAAGTTGTGCCATCCTCCTTCAGTTTTTCCCCTGCTTTTGCAACATCTGTGAGCTTAGTTTTGGCATCTTTTGGTCCTTTCCAATGCACCTGATGTAAACCCAGGCCATTTTTTTAGAGTCAGTAATTTCCCAAATTTTCTTTTTTTCTCCTCCAATTGCAATTCCTTTGATGTTGACTCCTTTCCAGCGTGTTTGTATGTCCTTCTTTTCTGTTTTGGCCTTCAGTGGGGATCAATTTTGGCAAGCTTTGCTGCATGTGCCTGCCCTTGGTGGCGTATGGCCTGCCTGCATTTTGATGGCTTTGACATTGGGAAAGATTTCTTCATTTTTTTTTTTTTTTTTTGTTTTAAGCATTCATGCCATGTCCCTCATATCTTGCCCCCTAAGTTGTGTCTTCCTCCTTGACTTTTTCCCCTGCTTTTGCAACATCTGTGAGCTTAGTTTTGCCACCTTTTGGTCCTTTGCAATGCAGCTGATTTCCACACCGCCTATTTTTTGTAGAGACTAAAATTCCCGATTTTCTGCTTTTTTCAATTGCATTTCATTTGAACCTATCTCCTTTCCAGAGTGTTTGTAAGCCTTTCTTTTGGGATCCGCAAGATTCCTTTTCCCTTCCCGAAAGGAAATTTCAATTCCTTTCCGGAAGGGAAAAGGAATCTTGCGATTTCAATGGGGACCAATAGAGGAATCTTTTGTGCATGTCCCTGCACTTGATGGCAGGCCATGCCTTTTGATGGCCTTGACTTTGGGAAAGATTTTTTTCTTTTTATGGTTGTTTTCTGAAGGGTTCATGCCATGTCCCTCATATCTTGCCCCCTAAGTTGTGTCTTCCTCCTTGACTTTTTCCCCTGCTTTTGCAACATCTGTGAGCTTAGTTTTGGCATCTTTTGGTCCTTTGCACTGCACCTGGTAAAATCCCAGGCCACTATCTAAGAGTCACTAAATTTCCCAAATTTTCTTTTTTTCTCCTCCAATTGCAATTCCTTTGATGTGGACTCCTTTCCAGCGTGTTTGTAGGTCCTTCTTTTCTGTTTTGCCTTGAGTGGGGATGAGTTTTGGCAAGCTTTGCTGCATGTGCCTGCCCTTGGTGGCGAATGGCCTGCCTGCATTTTGATGGCTTTGAATTTGGGAAAGATTTTTTCTTTTTTTTTTTTTTGTTTCTTTTAAGTATTCATGCCATGTCACTCATATCTTGCCCCCTAAGTTGTGTCTTCCTCCTTGACTTTTTCCCCTGCTTTTGCAACATCTGTGAGCTTAGTTTTGCCACCTTTTGGTCCTTTGCAATGCAGCTGATTTCCTCACAGCCTATTTTTAGAAGAGACTAAAATTCCAGATTTTCTGCTTTTTTCAATTGCATTTCATTTGAACCTATCTCCTTTCCAGAGTGTTTGTAAGCCTTTCTTTTGGGATTCGCAAGATTCCTTTTCCCTTCCCGAAAGGAAATTTCATTTCCTTTCGGGAAGGGAAAAGGAATCTTGCGATTTCAATGGGGACCAATAGAGGAATCTTAGGTGCATGTCCCTGCACTTGATGGCAGGCCATGCCTTTTGACGGCCTTGACTTTGGGAAAGATTTTTTTCTTTTTTTGGTTGTTTTCTGAAGTGTTCATGCCATGTCCCTCATATCTTGCCCCCTAAGTTGTGTCTTCCTCCTTGACTTTTTCCCCTGCTTTTGCAACATCTGTGAGCTTAGTTTTGGCATCTTTTGGTCCTTTGCACTGCACCTTCTGAAAGCCCAGGCCACTTTCTAAGAGTCATTAAATTTCCCAAATTTTCTTTTTTTCTCCTCCAATTGCAATTCCTTTGATGGTGTCTCCATTCCAGCGTGTTTGTAAGTCCTTCTTTTCTGTTTTGGCCTTCAGTGGGGATCAATTTTGGCAAGCTTTGCTGCATGTGCCTGCACTTGCTGGTCTATGGCGTGCCTGCATTTTGATGGCTTTGACTTTAGGATAGATTTTTTTTTTTTTTTTTTTTTTTTTTTGGTTTTAAGTATTCATGCCATGTCCCTCATATCTTGCTCCCTAAGTTGTGTCATCCTCACTGACTTTTTCCCCTGCTTTTGCAACATCTGTACATCTGTGAGCTTAGTTTTGGCACCTTTTGGTCCTTTGCAATGCACCTGATGTAAACCCAGGCCATTTTTTTAGAGTCAGTAATTTCCCAAATTTTCTTTTTTTCTCCTCCAATTGCAATCCCTTTGATGTTGACTCCTTTCCAGCGTGTTTGTAGCTCCTTCTTTTCTGTTTTGGCCTTCAGAGGGATCAATTTTGGCAAGCTTTGCTGCATGTGCCTGCCTTTGCTGGCGTATGGCCTGCCTGCATTTTGATGGCTTTGACTTTGGGAAAGATTTTTTCTTTTTTTTTTTTTTTTACTTTTAAGTATTCATGCCATGTCCCTCCTATCTTGCTCCCTAAGTTGTATCTTCCTCCTTGACTTTTTCCCCTGCTTTTGCAACATCTGTGAGCTTAGTTTTGGCATCATTTGGTCCTTTGCAATGCAGCTGATTTCCTCACAGCCTATTTTTTGAAGAGACTAAAATTCCAGATTTTCTGCTTTTTTCAATTGCATTTCATTTGAACCTATATCCTTTCCAGAGTGTTTGTAAACCTTTCATTTGGGATTCGCAAGATTCATATTCCCTTCCCGAAAGGAAATTTCATTTCCTTTCGGGAAGGGAAAAGGAATCTTGCGATTTCAATGGGGACCAACAGAGGAATCTTTGGTGCATGTCCCTGCACTTGATGGCAGGCCATGACTTTTGATGGCTTTGACTTTGGGAAAGATTTTTTTTCTTTTTTTGGTTGTTTTCTGAAGTGTTCATGCCATGTCCCTCATATCTTGCCCCCTAAGTTCTGTCTTCCTCCTTGACTTTTTCCCCTGCTTTTGCAACATCTGTGAGCTTAGTTTTGGCATCTTTTGGTCCTTTGCAATGCACCTGATAAAACCCCAGGCCACTTTCTAAGGGTCACTCAATTTCCCAAATTTTCTTATTTTCTCCTCCAATTGCAATTCCTTTGATGTTGACTCGTTTCCAGCGTGTTTGTAGGTCCTTCTTTTCTGTTTTGGCCTTCAGTGGGGATCAATTTTGGCGAGCAATGCTGCATGTGCTTGCCCTTTCTGGCGTATGGCCTGCCTGCATTTTGATGGCTTTGACTTTGGGAAAGATTTTTTCTTTTTTTTTTTTTTAATATTTTAAGTATTCATGCCATGTCCCTGATATCTTGCCCCCTAAGCTGTGTCTTCCTCCTTGACTTTTTCCCCTGCTTTTGCAACATCTGTGAGCTTAGTTTTGGCATCTTTTGGTCCTTTGCACTGCACCTGATATAAACGCAGGCCATTTTCTTAGAGTCACTCAATTTCCCAAATTTTATTTTTCTCCTCCAATTGCAATTCCTTTGATGTTGACTCCTTTCCAGCGTGTTTGTAGGTCCTTCTTTTCTGTTTTGCCCTTCAGTGGGGATCAATTTTGGCAAGCTTTGCTGCATGTGCCTGCCCTTGGTGGCGTATGTCCTGCCTGCATTTTGATGGCTTTGAATTTGGGAATGATTTTTTCTTTTTTTTTTTTTTTTTTGTTTTAATTATTCATTCCATGTCCCTCATATCTTGCCCCCTAAGTTGTGTCTTCCTCCTTGACTTTTTCCCCTGCTTTTGCAACATCTGTGAGCTTAGTTTTGGCATCTTTTCGTCCTTTGCACTGCACCTGCTAAAAGCGCAGGCCACTTTCTAAGAGTCATTAAATTTCCCAAATTTTCTTTTTTTCTCTACCAATTGGAATTCTTTTGATGGTGTCTCCATTCCTACGTGTTTCTAAGTCCTTCTTTTCTGTTTTGGCCTTCAGTGGGGATCAATTTTGGCAAGCTTTGGTGCATGTGCCTGCACTTGCTGGCCTATGGCCTGCCTGCATTTTGATGGCTTTGACTTTGGGATAGATCTTTTCTTTTTTTTTTTTTTTTTGTTTTAAGTATTCATTCTAGGTCCCTCATATCTTGCTCCCTAAGTTGTGTCGTCCTCCTTCAGTTTTTCCCCTGCTTTTGCAACATCTGTAAGCTTAGTTTTGGCACCTTTTGGTCCTTTGCAATGCACCTGATGTAAACCCAGGCCATTTTTTTAGAGTCAGTAATTTCCCAAATTTTCTTTTTTTCTCCTCCAATTGCAAATCCTTTGATGTTGACTCCTTAGCAGCGTGTTTTTAGGTCCTTATTTCTGTTCTGGCCTTCAGTGGGGATCAATTTTGGCAAGCTTTGCTGCATGTGCCTGCCCTTGGTGGCGTATGGCCTTGCCTGCATTTTGATGGCTTTGTCTTTGGGAAAGATTTTTGCTTTTTTTTTTTTTTGTTTCTTTAAAGTATTCATGCCATGTCCCTCATATCTTGCTCCTTAAGTTGTGTCTTCCTCCTTGACTTTTTCCCCTGCTTTTGCAACATCTGTGAGCTTAGTTTTGGCATCTTTTGGTCCTTTGCACTGCACCTGCTAAAACCCCAGGCCACTTTCAAAGAGTCACTCAATTTCCCAAATTTTCTTTTTTTCTCCTCCAATTGCAATTCCTTTGATGGTGTCTCCATTCCAGCGTGTTTCTAAGTCCTTATTTTCTGTTTTGGCCTTCAGTGGGGATCAATTTTGGCAAGCTTTGCTGCATGTGCCTGCACTTACTGGCCTATGGCCTGCCTGCATTTTGATGGCTTTGACTTTGGGAAAGATTTTTTCTTTTTTTTTTTTTTTAATATTTTAAATATTCATGCCATGTCCCTCATATCTTGCCCCCTAAGTTGTGTCTTCCTCCTTGACTTTTCCCCTGCTTTTGCAACATCTGTGAGCTTAGTTTTGACACCTTTTGGTCCTTTGCACTGCACCTGATATAAACGCAGGCCATTTTCTTAGAGTCACTAAATTTCCCAAATTTTCTTTTTTTCTCCTCCAATTGCAATTCCTTTGATGTTGACTCCTTTCCAGCGTGTTTGTAGGTCCTTCTTTTCTGTTTTGGCCTTCAGTGGGGATCAATTTTGGCAAGCTTTGCTGCATGTGCCTGCCCTTGGTGGCGTATGGCCTGCCTGCATTTTGATGGCTTTGACTTTGGGAAAGATTTTTTCTTTTTTTTTTTTTTTTTTAGTTTTAAGTATTCATGCCATGTCCCTCCTATGTTGCTCCCTAAGTTGTATCTTCCTCCTTGACTTTTTCCCCTGCTTTTGCAACATCTGTGAACTTAGTTTTGGCACCTTTTGGTCCTTTGCAATGCAGCTGATTTCCTCACAGCCTATTTTTTGAAGAGACTAAAATTCCCAATTTTCTGCTTTTTTCAATTGCATTTCATTTGAACCTATCTACTTTCCAGAATGTTTGTAAGCCTTTCTTCTGGGATTCGCAAGATTCCTTTTCCCTTCCCGAAAGGAAATTTCATTTCCTTTCGGGAAGGGAAAAGGAATCATGCGATTTCAATGGGGACCAATAGAGGAATCTTAGGTGCATGTCCCTGCACTTGATGGCAGGCCATGCCTTTTGATGGCCTTGACTTTGGGAAAGATTTTTTCCTTTTTTTGGTTGTTTTCTGAAGGGTTCATGCCATGTCCCTCATATCTTGCCCCCTAAGTTGTGTCTTCCTCCTTGACTTTTTCCCCTGCTTTTGCAACATCTGTGAGCTTAGTTTTGGCATCTTTTGGTCCTTTGCACTGCACATGATAAAACCCCAGGCCACTTTCTAAGAGTCACTCAATTTCCCAAATTTTCTTTTTTTCTCCTCCAATTGCAATTCCTTTGATGTTGACTCCTTTCCAGCGTGTTTGTAGGTCCTTCTTTTCTGTTTTGGCCTTCAGTGGGGATCAGTTTTGGCAAGCTTTGCTGCATGTGCCTGCCCTTGCTGGCGTATGGCCTGCCTGCATTTTGATGGCTTTGACTTTGGGAAAGATTTTTTCTTTTTTTTTTTTTTATTATTTTAAGTATTCATGCCATGTCCCTCATATCTTGCCCCCTAAGTTGTGTCTTCCTCCTTGACTTTTTCCCCTGCTTTTGCAACATCTGTGAGCTTAGTTTTGGCATCTTTTGGTCCTTTGCACTGCACCTGATATAAACGCAGGCCATTTTCTTAGAGTCATTAAATTTCCCAAATTTTCTTTTTTTCTCCTCCAATTGCAATTCCTTTGATGTTGACTCCTTTCCAGCGTGTTTTAAGGTCCTTATTTCTGTTTTGGCCTTCAGTGGGGATCAATTTTGGAAAGCATTGCTGCATGTGCCTGCCCTTGGTGGCGTATGGCCTGCCTGCATTTTGATGGCTTTGACTTTGGGAAAGATTTTTTCTCTTTTTTTTCTTTTTTGTTTTAAGTATTCATGCCATGTCCCTCATATCTTTCCCCCTAAGTTGTGTCATCCTCCTTCAGTTTTTCCCCTGCATTTGCAACATCTGTGAGCTTAGTTTTGGCACCTTTTGGTCATTTGCAATGCAACTGATGTAAACCCAGGCCATTTTTTTACAGTCAGTAATTTTCCAAATTTTCTTTTTTTCTCCTCCAATTGCAAATCCTTTGATGTTGACTCCTTTCCAGCGTGTTTGTAGGTAATTCTTTTCTGTTTTGGCCTTCAGTTGGGATCAATTTTGGCAAGCTTTGCTGCATGTGCCTGCCCTTGGTGGCGTATGGCCTGCCTGCATTTTGATGGCTTTGACTTTGGGAAAGATTTTTGCTTTTTATTTTTTTTAAAATTTTAAGTATTCATGCCATGTCCCTCATATCTTGCTCCCTAAGTTTTGTCTTCCTCCTTGACTTTTTCCCCTGCTTTTGCAACATCTGTGACCTTAGTTTTGGCACCTTTTGGTCCTTTGCAATGCAGCTGATTTCCTCACAGCCTATTTTTTGAAGAGACTAAAATTCCAGATTATCTGCTTTTTTCAATTGCATTTCATTTGAACCTCTCTCCTTTCCAGAGTGTTTGTAAGCCTTTCTTCTGTGATTCGCAAGATTCCCTTTCCCTTCCCGAAAGGAAATTTTATTTCCTTTCGGGAAGGGAAAGGGAATCTTGCGATTTCAATGGGGACCAAGAGAAGAATCTTAGGTGCATGTCCCTGCACTTGATGGCAGGCCATGCCTTTAATGGCTTTGACTTTGGGAAAGATTTTTTTCTTTTTTTGGTTGATTTCTGAAGTGTTCATGCCATGTCCCTCATATCTTGCCCCCTAAGTTGTGTCTTCCTCCTTGACTTTTTCCCCTGCTTTTGCAACATCTGTGAGCTTAGTTTTGGCATCTTTTGGTCCTTTGCACTGCACCTGCTAAAACCCCAGGCCACTTTCTAAGAGTCACTAAATTTCCCAAATTTTCTTTTTTTCTCCTCCAATTGCAATTCCTTTGATGTTGACTCCTTTCCAGCGTGTTTGTAGGTCCTTCTTTACTGTTTTGGCCTTCAGTGGGGATCAGTTCTGGCAAGCTTAGCTGCATGTGCCTGCCCTTGCTGGCGAATGGTCTGCCTGCATTTTGATGGCTTTGACTTTGGGAAAGATTTTTTCATTTTTTTTTTTTTTTTTGTTTTAAGTATTCATGCCATGTCCCTCATATCTTGCTCCCTAAGTTGTGTCTTCCTCCTTGACTTTTTCCCCTGCTTTTGCAACATCTGTGAGCTTAGTTTTGACACCTTTTGGTCCTTTGCAATGCAGCTGATTTCCTCACAGCCTATTTTTTGAAGAGACTAAAATTCCAGATTTTCTGCTTTTTTCAATTGCATTTCATTTGAACCTATCTCCTTTCCAGAGTGTTTGTAAGCCTTTCTTCTGGGATTCGCAAGATTCCTTTTCCCTTCCCGAAAGGAAATTTCATTTCCTTTCGGGAAGGGAAAAGGAATCTTGCGATTTCAATGGGGACCAAAAGAGGAATCTTAGGTGCATGTCCCTGCACTTGATGGCAGGCCATGCCTTTGATGGCTTTGACTTTGGGAAAGATTTTTTTCTTTTTTTGGTTGTTTTCTGAAGTGTTCATACCATGTCCCTCATATCTTGCCTCCTAAGTTGTGTCTTCCTCCTTGACTTTTTCCCCTGCTTTTGCAACATCTGTGAGCTTAGTTTTGGCATCTTTTGGTCCTTTGCACTGCACCTGATATAAACTCAGGCCATTTTCTTAGAGTCACTCAATTTCCCAAATTTTCTTTTTTTCTCCTCCAATTGCAATTCCTTTGATGTTGACTCCTTACCAGCGTGTTTTTAGGTCCTCTTTCTGTTTTGGCCTTCAGTGGGGATCAATTTTGGCAAGCATTGCTCCATGTGCCTGCCCTTGGTGGCGTATGGCCTGCCTGCATTTTGATGGCTTTGAATTTGGGAAAGATTTTTTTTTTTTTTTTTTTTTGTTTCTTTTAAGTATTCATGCCATGTCCCTCATATCTTGCCCCCTAAGTTGTGTCTTCCTCCTTGACTTTTTCCCCTGCTTTTGCAACATCTGTGAGCTTAGTTTTGGCATCTTTTGTTCCTTTGCACTGCACCTGCTAAAAGCCCAGGCCATTTTCTTAGAGTCACTCAATTTCCCAAATTTTCTTTTTTTCTCCTCCAATTGCAATTCCTTTGATGTTTTCTCCATTCCATCGTGTTTGTAGGTCCTTCTTTTCTTTTTTGCCTTCAGTGGGGATCAGATTTGGCAATCATTCCTGCATGTGCCTGCCCTTGGTGGCGTATGGCCTGCCTGCATTTTGATGGCTTTGACTTTGGGAAAGATTTTTTCCTTTTTTTTTTTTTTAATATTTTAATTATTCATGCCATGTCCCTCATATCTTGCCCCCTAAGTTGTGTCTTCCTCCTTGACTTTTCCCCTGCTTTTGCAACATCTGTGAGCTTAGTTTTGGCATCTTTTGGTCCTTTGCACTGCACCTGATATAAACGCAGGCCATTTTCTTAGAGTCACTAAATTTCCCAAATTTTCTTTTTTTCTCCTCCAATTGCAATTCTTCTGATGTTGAATCCTTACCAGCGTGTTTTTAGGTCCTTATTTCTGTTTTGGCCTTCAGTGGGGATCAATATTGGCAAGCTTTGCTGCATGTGCCTGCCCTTGGTGGCGTATGGCCTGCCTGCATTTTGATGGCTTTGACTTTGGGAAAGATTTTTTATTTTTTTTTTTTTTGTTTCTTTTAAGTATTCATGCCATGTCCCTCATATCTTGCTCCTTAAGTTGTGTCTTCCTCCTTGACTTTTTCCCCTGCTTTTGCAACATCTGTGAGCTTAGTTTTAGCATCTTTTGGTCCTTTGCCCTGCACCTTATAAAACCCCAAGCCACTTTCTAAGAGTCACTCAATTTCCCAAATTTTCTTTTTTTCTTCTCCAATTGCAATTCCTTTGATGTTGACTCCTTTCCAGCGTGTTTGTAAGTCCTTATTTTCTGTTTTGGCCTTCAGTGGGGATCAATTTTGGCAAGCTTTGCTGCATGTGCCTGCCTTTGCTGGCGTATGGCCTTCCTGCATTTTGATGGCTTTGACTTTGGGAAAGATTTTTTCTTTTTTTTTTTTTTAATATTTTAAGTATTCATGCCATGTCCCTCATATCTTGCCCCCTAAGTTGTGTCTTCCTCCTTGACTTTTTCCCCTGCTTTTGCAACATCTGTGAGCTTAGTTTTGGCATCTTTTGGTCCTTTGCACTGCACCTGATATAAACGCAGGCCATTTTCTTAGAGTCACTAAATTTCCCAAATTTTCTTTTTTTCTCCTCCAATTGCAATTCCTTTGATGTTGACTCCTTTCCAGCGTGTTTGTAGGTCCTTCTTTTCTGTTTTGGCCTTCAGTGGGGATCAATTTTGGCAAGCTTTGCTGCATGTGCCTGCCCTTGGTGGCGTATGGCCTGCCTGCATTTTGATGGCTTTGACTTTGGGAAAGATTTTTTTTTTTTTTTTTTTTTTTCTTTTAAGTATTCATGCCATGTCCCTCATATCTTGCCCCCTAAGTTGTGTCTTCCTCCTTGACTTTTTCCCCTGCTTTTGCAACATCTGTGAGCTTAGTTTTGGCATCTTTTGGTCCTTTGCACTGCACCTGCTAAAAGCCCAGGCCACTTTCTAAGAGTCATTAAATTTCCCAAATTTTCTTTTTTTCTCCTCCAATTGCAATTCCTTTGATGGTGTCTCCTTTCCAGCGTGTTTGTAGGTCCTTCTTTTATGTTTTGGCCTTCAGTGGGGATCAATTTTGGCAAACTTTGCTGCATGTGCCTGCCCTTGGTGGCATATGGCCTGCCTGCATTTTGATGGCTTTGACTTTGGGAAAGATTTTTTCTTCTTTTTTTTTTTTTTCATTATTTTAAGTGTTCATGCCATGTCCCTCACATCTTGCCCCCTAAGTTGTGTCTTCCTCCTTGACTTTTTCCCCTGCTTTTGCAACATCTGTGAGCTTAGTTTTGGCACCTTTTGGTCCTTTGCAATGCAGCTGATTTCCTCACAGCCTATTTTTTGAAGAGACTAAAATTCCAGATTTTCTGCTTTTTTCAATTGCATTTCATTTGAACCTCTCTCCTTTCCAGAGTGTTTGTAAACCTTTCATTTGGGATTCGCAAGATACATATTCCCTTCCCGAAAGGAAATTTCATTTCCTTTCGGGAAGGGAAAAGGAATCTTGCGATTTCAATGGGGACCAACAGAGGAATCTTTGGTGCATGTCCCTGCACTTGATGGCAGGCCATGCCTTTTGATGGCTTTGACTTTGTGAAAGATTTTTTTTCTTTTTTTGGTTGTTTTCTGAAGTGTTCATGCCATGTCCCTCATATCTTGCCCCCTAAGTTGTGTCTTCCTCCTTGACTTTTTCCCCTGCTTTTGCAACATCTGTGAGCTTAGTTTTGGCATCTTTTGTTCCTTTGCACTGCACCTGCTAAAACCCTAGGCCACTTTCTAAGAGTCACTCAATTTCCCAAATTTTCTTTTTTTCTCCTCCAATTGCAATTCCTTTGATGTTGACTCCTTACCAGCGTGTTTTTAGGTCCTTCTTTTCTGTTTTGCATTCAGTGGGGATCAATTTTGGCAAGCTTTGCTGCATGTGCCTGCCCTTGGTGGCGAATGGCCTGCCTGCATTTTGATGGCTTTGACTTTGGGAAAGATTTTTTCTTTTTTTTTTTTAACATTTTAAGTATTCATGCCATGTCCCTCATATCTTGCTCCCTAAGTTGTGTCATCCTCACTGACTTTTTCCCCTGCTTTTGCAACATCTGTACATCTGTGAGCTTAGTTTTGGCACCTTTTGGTCCTTTGCAATGCACCTGATGTAAACCCAGGCCATTTTTTTAGAGTCAGTAATTTCCCAAATTTTCTTTTTTTCTCCTCCAATTGCAATCCCTTTGATGTTGACTCCTTTCCAGCGTGTTTGTAGCTCCTTCTTTTCTGTTTTGGCCTTCAGAGGGATCAATTTTGGCAAGCTTTGCTGCATGTGCCTGCCTTTGCTGGCGTATGGCCTGCCTGCATTTTGATGGCTTTGACTTTGGGAAAGATTTTTTCTTTTTTTTTTTTTTTTAGTTTTAAGTATTCATGCCATGTCCCTCCTATCTTGCTCCCTAAGTTGTATCTTCCTCCTTGACTTTTTCCCCTGCTTTTGCAACATCTGTGAGCTTAGTTTTGGCATCATTTGGTCCTTTGCAATGCAGCTGATTTCCTCACAGCCTATTTTTTGAAGAGACTAAAATTCCAGATTTTCTGCTTTTTTCAATTGCATTTCATTTGAACCTATATCCTTTCCAGAGTGTTTGTAAACCTTTCATTTGGGATTCGCAAGATTCATATTCCCTTCCCGAAAGGAAATTTCATTTCCTTTCGGGAAGGGAAAAGAATCTTGCGATTTCAATGGGGACCAACAGAGGAATCTTTGGTGCATGTCCCTGCACTTGATGGCAGGCCATGACTTTTGATGGCTTTGACTTTGGGAAAGATTTTTTTTCTTTTTTTGGTTGTTTTCTGAAGTGTTCATGCCATGTCCCTCATATCTTGCCCCCTAGGTTCTGTCTTCCTCCTTGACTTTTTCCCTTGCTTTTGCAACATCTGTGAGCTTAGTTTTGGCATCTTTTGGTCCTTTGCACTGCACCTGATATAAACTCAGGCCATTTTCTTAGAGTCACTAAATTTCCCAAATTTTCTTTTTTTCTCCTCCAATTGCATTTCCTTTGATGTTGACTCCTTTCTAGCGTGTTTGTAGGTCCTTCTTTTCTGTTTTGGCCTTCAGTGGGGATCAATTTTGGCAAGCTTTGCTGCATGTGCCTGCCCTTGGTAGCGTATGGCCTGCCTGAATTTTGATGGCTTTGACTTTGGGAAAGATTTTTTCTTTTTTTTTTTTTTGTTTCTTTTAAGTATTCATGCCATGTCCCTCATGTCTTGCTCCTTAAGTTCTGTCTTCCTCTTTGACATTTTCACGTGCTTTTGCAACATCTGTGAGCTTAGTTTTGGCATCTTTTGGTCCTTTGCACTGCACCTGATAAAACCCCAGGCCACTTTCTAAGAGTCACTCAATTTCCCAAATTTTCTTATTTTCTCCTCCAATTGCAATTCCTTTGATGTTGACTCCTTACCAGCGTGTTTTTAGGTCCTTCTTTTCTGTTTTGGCCTTCAGTGGGGATCAATTTTGGCGAGCATTGCTGCATGTGCTTGCCCTTTCTGGCGTATGGCCTGCCTGCATTTTGATGGCTTTGACTTTGGGAAAGATTTTTTCTTTTTTTTTTTTTTAATATTTTAAGTATTCATGCCATGTCCCTCACATCTTGCCCCCTAAGTTGTGTCTTCCTCCTTGACTTTTTCTCCTGCTTTTGCAACATCTGTGAGCTTAGTTTTGGCATCTTTTGGTCCTTTGCACTGCACCTGATATAAACTCAGGCCATTTTCTTAGAGTCACTCAATTTCCCAAATTTTCTTTTTTTCTCCTCCAATTGCAATTCCTTTGATGTTGACTCCTTTCCAGCGTGTTTGTAGGTCCTTCTTTTCTGTTTTGGCCTTCAGTGGGGATCAATTTTGGCAAGCTTTGCTGCATGTGCCTGCCCTTGCTGGCGTATGTCCTGCCTGCATTTTGATGGCTTTGAATTTGGGAATGATTTTTTTCTTTTTTTTTTTTTTTTTTGTTTTAAGTATTCATTCCATGTCCCTCATATCTTGCCCCCTAAGTTGTGTCTTCCTCCTTGACTTTTTCCCCTGCTTTTGCAACATCTGTGAGCTTAGATTTGGCATCTTTTCGTCCTTTGCACTGCACCTGCTAAAAGCCCAGGCCACTTTCTAAGAGTCATTAAATTTCCCAAATTTTCTTTTTTTCTCCTCCAATTGGAATTCTTTTGATGGTGTCTCCATTCCTACGTGTTTCTAAGTCCTTCTTTTCTGTTTTGGCCTTCAGTGGGGATCAATTTTGGCAAGCTTTGCTGCATGTGCCTGCACTTGCTGGCCTATGGCCTGCCTGCATTTTGATGGCTTTGACTTTGGGATAGATCTTTTCTTTTTTTTTTTTTTTTGTTTTAAGTATTCATTCTATGTCCCTCATATCTTGCCCCCTAAGTTGTGTCTTCCTCCTTGACTTTTTCCCCTACTTTTGGAACATCTGTGAGCTTAGTTTTGGCATCTTTTGGTCCTTTGCACTGCACCTGATATAAACCCAGGCCATTTTCTTAGAGTCACTAAATTTCCAAAATTTTCTTTTTTTCTCCTCCAATTGCAATTCCTTTGATGTTGACTCCTGAGCAGCGTGTTTTTAGGTCCTTATTTCTGTTCTGACCTTCAGTGGGGATCAATTTTGGCAAGCTTTGCTGCATGTGCCTGCCCTTGGTGGCGTATGGCCTGCCTGCATTTTGATGGCTTTGACTTTGGGAAAGATTTTTGCTTTTTTTTTTTTTTGTTTCTTTTAAGTATTCATGCCATGTCCCTCATATCTTGCTACTTAAGTTGTGTCTTCCTCCTTGACTTTTTCCCCTGCTTTTGCAACATCTGTGAGCTTAGTTTTGGCATCTTTTGGTCCTTTGCACTGCACCTGATAAAACCCCAGGCCACTTTCTGAGAGTCATTAAATTTCCCAAATTTTCTTTTTTTCTCCCCAAATTGGAATTCCTTTGATGTTGACTCCTTTCCAGCGTGTTTGTAGGTCCTTCTTTTCTGTTTTGGCCTTCAGTGGGGATCAATTTTTGCAAGCTTTGCTGCATGTGCCTGCCCTTGGTGGCGTATGGCCTGCCTGCATTTTGATGGCTTTGACTTTGGGACAGATTTTTTCCTTTTTTTTTTTTTAATATTTTAAGTATTCATGCCATGTTTCTCATATCTTGCCCCCCAAGTTGTGTCTTCCTCCTTGACTTTTTCCCCTGCTTTTGCAACATCTGTGAGCTTAGTTTTTGCATCTTTTGGTCCTTTGCACTGCACCTGACATAAACCCAGGCCATTTTCTTAGAGTCACTAAATTTCCAAAATTTTCTTCTTTTCTCCTCCAATTGCAATTCCTTTGATATTGACTGCATTCCAGAGTGTTTTTAGGTCCTTCTTTTCTGTTTTGGCCTTCAGTGGGGATCAATTTTGGCAAGCTTTGCTTCATGGGCCTGCCCTTGGTTGCGTATGGCCTGCCTGCATTTTGATGGCTTTGACTTTGGGAAAGATTTTTTCTTTTTTTTTTTTTTATTATTTTAAGTATTCATGCCATGTCCCTCATATCTTGCCCCCTAAGTTGTGTCTTCCTCCTTGACTTTTTCCCCTGCTTTTGCAACATCTGTGAGCTTAGTTTTGGCACCTTTTGATCCTTTGCAATGCAGCTGATTTCCTCACAGCCTATTTTTTGAAGAGACTAAAATTCCCGATTTTCTGCTTTTTTCAATTGCATTTCATTTGATCCTATCTCCTTTCCAGAGTGTTTGTAAGCCTTTCTTTTGGGATTCTCAATATACCTTTTCCCTTCCCGAAAGGAAATTTCATTTCCTTTCCAGAAGGGAAAAGGAATCTTGCGATTTCAATGGGGACCAATAGAGGAATCTTTGGTGCATGTCCCTGCACTTGATGGCAGGCCATGCCTTTGATGGCTTTGACTTTGGGAAAGATTTTTTTCTTTTTTTGGTTGTTTTCTGAAGTGTTCATGCCATGTCCCTCATATCTTGCTCCGTAAGTTGTGTCTTCCTCCTTGACTTTTTCCCCTGCTTTTGAAACATCTGTAAACTTAGTTTTGGCATTTTTTGGTCCTTTGCACTGCACCTGATAAAACCCCAGGCCACTTTCTAAGAGTCACTAAATTTCCCAAATTTTCTTTTTTTCTCCTCCAATTGCAATTCCTTTGATGTTGACTCCTTTCCAGCGTGTTTGTAGGTCCTTCTTTTCTGTTTTGGCCTTCAGTGGGGATCAATTTTGGCAAGCTTTGCTGCATGTGCCTGCCCTTGGTGGCGTATGGCCTGCCTGCATTTTCATGGCTTTGAATTTGGGAAAGATTTTTTCTTTTTTTTTTTTTTTTTAATATTTTATGTATTCATGCCATGTCCCTCATATCTTGCCCCCTAAGTTGTGTCTTCCTCCTTGACTTTTTCCCCTGCTTTTGCAACATCTGTGAGCTTAGTTTCGGCACCTTTTGGTCCTTTCCAATGCACCTGATATAAACCCAGGCCATTTTCTTAGAGTCACTAAATTTCCCAAATTTTCTTTTTTTCTCTCCAAATTGACAATCCTTTGATGTTGTCTCCCTACCTGCGTGTTTGTAGGTCCTCCTTTTCTGTTTTGGCCTTCAGTGGGGATCAATTTTCGCAAGATTTGCTGCATGTGCCTGCACTTGCTGGCGTATGGCCTGCCTGCATTTTGATGGCTTTGACTTTGGAAAGATTTTTTCTTTTTTTTTTTTTTTATTATTTTAAGTATTCATGCCATGTCCCTCACATCTTGCCCCCTAAGTTGTGTCTTCCTCCTTGACTTTTTCCCCTGCTTTTGCAACATCTGTGAGCTTAGTTTTTGCATCTTTTGGTCCTTTGCAGTGCACCTCACATAAACCCAGGCCATTTTCTTAGAGTGGAAGAAAAAGGAAATGAAATTTCCTTTCGGGAAGGGAAAAGGAATCTTGCGATTTCAATGGGGACCAATAGAGGAATCTTTGGTGCATGTCCCTGCACTTGATGGCAGGACATGCCTTTGATGGCTTTGACTTTGGGAAAGATTTTTTTCTCTTTTTGGTTGTTTTCTGAAATGTTCATGCCATGTCCCTCATATCTTGCCCCCTAAGTTGTGTCTTCCTCCTTGACTTTTTCCCCTGCTTTTGCAAGATCTGTCAGCTTAGTTTTGGCATCTTTTGGTCCTTTGCACTGCACCTGATAAAACCCCAGGCCACTTTCTAAGAGTCATTAAATTTCCCAAATTTTCTTTTTTTCTCCTCCAATTGCAATTCCTTTGATGTTGTCTCCATTCCAGCGTGTTTGCAAGTCGTTCTTTTCTGTTTTGGCCTTCAGTGGGGATCAATTTTGGCAAGCTTTGCTGCATGTGCCTGCCCTTGCTGGCATATGGCCTGCCTGCATTTTGATGGCTTTGACTTGGGAAAGATTTTTTCTTTTTTTATTTTTTTTTGTTTTAAGTATTCATGCCATGTCCCTCATATCTTGCCACCTAAGTTGTGTCTTCCTCCTTGACTTTATACCCTGCTTTTGCAACATCTGTGAGCTTAGGTTTGGCACCTTTTGGTCCTTTGCAATGCAGCTGATTTCCTCACAGTCTATTTTTTGAAGAGACTAACATTGCCCATTTTCTGCTTTTTTCAATTGCATTTCATTTGAACCTATCTCCTTTCCAGAGTGTTTGTAAGCCTTTCTTTTGGGATTCTCAATATTCTTTTTCCCTTCCCGAAAGGAAATTTCATTTCCTTTCGGGAAGGGAAAAGGAATCTTGCGATTTCAATGGGGACCAATAGAGGAATCTTTGGTGCATGTCCCTGCACTTGATGGCACGCAATGCCTTTGATGGCTTTGACTTTGGGAAAGATTTTTTTCTTTTTTTGGTTGTTTTCTGAAGTGTTCATGCCATGTCCCTCATATCTTGCCCCCTAAGTTGTGTCTTCCTCCTTGACTTTTTCCCCTGCTTTTGCAACATCTGTGAGCTTAGTTTTGGCACCTTTTGGTCCTTTGCACTGCACCTGATATAAACCCAGGCCATTTTCTAAGAGTCACTAAATTTCCCAAATTTTCTTTTTTTCTCCTCCAGTTGCAATTCCTTTGATGGTGTCTCCATTTCAGCGTGTTTGTAGGTCCTTCTTTTCTGTTTTGGCCTTCAGTGGGGATCAATTTTGGCAAGCTTTGCTGCATGTGCCTGCCCTTGCTGGCGTATGAGCTGCCTGAATTTTGATGGCTTTGACTTTGGGAAAGATTTTTTCTATTTTTTTTTTTGTTTGTTTTAAGTATTCATGCCATGTCCCTCATATCTTGCCCCTAAGTTGTGTCTTCCTCCTTGACTTTTTCCCCTGCTTTTGCAACATCTGTGAGCTTAGTTTTGGCGTCTTTTGGTCCTTTGCACTGCACCTGATATAACCCAGGCCCTTTTCTTACATTCACTAAATTTCCCAAAATTTCTTTTTTTCTCCTCCAATTGCAATTCCTTTGATGTTGACTCGTTTCCAGCGTGTATGTAGGTCCTTCTTTTCTGTTTTGGCCTTCAGTGGGGATCAATTTTGGCAAGCTTTGCTGCATGTGCCTGCACTTGCTGGCGTATGGCCTGCCTGCATTTTTATGGCTTTGATTTTGGGAAAGATTCTTTCTTTTTTTTTTTTTTAATATTTTAAGTATTCATGCCATGTCACTCATATCTTGCCCCCTAAGTTGTGTCTTCCTCCTTGACTTTTTCCCCTGCTTTTGCAACATCTGTGAGCTTAGTTTTGGCACCTTTTGTTCCTTTGCAATGCAGCTGATTTCCTCACAGCCTATTTTTTGAAGAGACTAAAATTCCCGATTTTCTGCTTTTTTCAATTGCATTTCATTTGAACCTATCTCCTTTCCAGAGTGTTTGTAAGCCTTTCTTTTGGGATTCGCAAGATTCCTTTCCTCTTCACGAAAGGAAATTTCAATTCCTTTCGGCAAGGGAAAAGGAATATTGCGATTTCAATGGGGACCAAGAGAGGAATCTTTGGTGCATGTCCCTGCACTTGATGGCAGGCCATGCCTTTGATGGCTTTGATTTTGGGAAAGATTTTTTTCATTTTTTGGCTGTTTTCTGAAGTGTTCATGCCATGTCCCTCATATCTTTCCCCCTAAGATCTGTCTTCCTCCTTGACTTTTTCCCCTGCTTTTGCAACATCTGTGAGCTTAGTTTTGGCATCTTTTGGTCCTTTGCACTGCACCTGATAAAACCCCAGGCCACTTTCTAAGAGTCATTGAATTTCCCAAATTTTCCTTTTTTCTCCTCCAATTGCAATTCCTTTGATGTTGACTCCTTTCCAGCGTGTTTGTAGGTACTTCTTTTCTGTTTTGGCCTTCAGTGGGGATCAATTTTGGCAAGATTTCCTTCATGGGCCTGCCCTTGGTGGCGTATGGCCTGCCCGCATTTTGATAGCTTTGACTTTGGGAATGATTTTTTCTATTAATTTTTATTTGTTGTTTGTTTTAAATATTCATGCCATGTCCTTCATATCTTGCCCCCTAAGTTGTGTCTTCCTCCTTGACTTTTTCGCCTTCTTTTGCAACATCTGTGAGCTTAGTTTTGGCATCTTTTGGTCCTTTGCACTGTACATGATAAAACCCGGGCCATTTTCTTAGAGTCACTAAATTTCCCAAATATTCTTTTTTTCTCCTCCAATTGCAATTCCTTTGATGTAGTCTCCATTCCAGCGTGTTTGTAGGTACTTCTTTTCTGTTTTGGCCTTCAGTGGGGATCAATTTTGGCAAGATTTCCTTCATGGGCCTGCCCTTGGTGGCGTATGGCCTGCCTGCATTTTGATGGCTTTGACTTTGGGAAAGGTTTTCCTTTTTTTTTTTTTTTTTTTTTTAAGTATTCATGCCATGTCCCTCATATCTTGCTCCCTAAGTTGTGTCTTCCTACTTCACTTTTTCCCCTGCTTTTGCAACATCTGTGAGCTTAGTTTTGGCACCTTTTGGTCCTTTGCACTGCACCTGATATAAACCCAGGCCATTCTCTTAGAGTCATTAAATCTCCAAAAATTTCATTTTTCTCCTCCAATTGCAATTCCTTTGATGTTGACTCCTTTCCAGCGTGTTTGTAGGTCCTTCTTTTCTGTTTTGGCCTTCAGTGGGGATCAATTTTGGCAAGCTTTGCTGCATGTGCCTGCCCTTGGTGGCGTATGGCCTGCCTGCATTTTGATGGCTTTGACTTTGGGAAAGATTTTTTTTTTTTTTTTTTTTTTTTTACTATTTTCAGTATTCATGCCATGTCCCTCATATCTTGCCCCCTAAGTTTTGTCTTCCTCCTTGACTTTTTCCCCTGCTTTTGCAACATCTGTGAGCTTAGTTTTTGCACCCTTTGGTCCTTTGCCATGCAGCTGATTTCCTCACAGCCTATTTTTTTAGAGACTAAAATTCCCGATTTTCTGCTTTTTTCAATTGCATTTCATTTGAGCCTATCTCCTTTCCAGAGTGTTTGTAAGCCTTTCTTTTGGGATTCGCAAGATTCCTTTTCCCTTCCCGAAAGGAAATTTCAATTCCTTTCGGGAAGGGAAAAGGAATCTTGCGATTTCAATGGGGACCAATAGAGGAATCTTTGGTGCATGTCCCTGCACTTGATGGCAGGCCATGCCTTTTGATGGCTTTGACTTTGGGAAAGATTTTTTTCTTTTTTTGGTTGTTTTCTGAAGTGTTCATGCCATGTCCCTCATATCTTGGCCCCTAAGTTGTGTCTTCCTCCTTGACTTTTTCCCCTGCTTTTGCAATATCTGTGAGCTTAGTTTCGGCACATTTTTGTCCTTTGCACTGCACCTGATAAAACCCCAGGCCACTTTCTAAGAGTCAATAAATTTCCCAAATTTTCTTTTTTTCTCCTCCAATTGCAATTCCTTTGATATTGACTCCTTTCCTGCGTGTTTGTAGGTCCTTCTTTTCTGTTTTGGACTTCAGTGGGGATCAATTTTGGCAAGCTTTGCTGCATGTGTCTGCCCTTGGTGGCGTATGGCCTGCCTGCATTTTGATGGCTTTGACTTTGGGAAAGATTTTTTTTTTTTTTTTTTTTTTTATTGTTTTAAGTATTCATGCCATGTCCCTCATATCTTGCCCCCTAAGTTGTGTCTTCCTCCTTGACTTTTTCCCCTGCTTTTGCAACATCTGTGAGCTTAGTTTTGGAACCTTTTGGTCCTTTGCACTGCACCTGATAAAACCCAGGCCATTTTCTTAGAGTCACTAAATTTCCCAAATTTTCTTTTTTTCTCCTCCAATTGCAATTCCTTTGATGTTGTCTCCATTCCAGCGTGTTTGCAAGTCCTTCTTTTCAGTTTTGGCCTTCAGTGGGGATCAATTTTGGCAAGCTTTGCTGCATGTGTCTGCCCTTGGTGGCGTAAGGCCTGCCTGCATTTTGATGGCTTTATCTTGGGAAAGATTTTTTCTTTTTTTTTTTTTAATATTTTAAGTATTTATGCCATGTTCCTCATATCTTGCCCCCTAAGTTGTGTCTTCCTCCTTGCCTTTTTCCCCTGCTTTTGCAACATCTGTGAGCTTAGTTTTGGCACCTTTTGGTCCTTCGCACTGCCCCTGATATAAACCCAGGCCATTTTCTTAGAGTCACTAAATTTCCCAAATTTTCTTTTTTTCTCATAGAAATTGAATTCCTTTCATGTTGACTCCTTTCCAGCATGTTTGTAGGTCCTTCTTTTCTGTTTTGGCCTTCAGTGTGGATCAATTTTGGCAAGCTTTGCTGCATGTGCCTGCGCTTGGTGGCGTATGGCCTGCCTGCATTTTGATGGCTTTGACTTTGGGAAAGATTTTTTCCTTTTTTTTTCTTTTTTGTTTTAAGTATTCATGCCATGTCCATCATATCTTGCCCCCTAAGTTGTGTCTTCCTCCTTGACTTTTTCCCCTGCTTTTGCAACATTTGTGAGCTTAGTTTTGGCATCTTTTGGTCCTTTGCACTGCGCCTGACATAAACCCCGGCCATTTTTTTAGAGTCAATAAATTTCCCAAATTTTCTTTTTTTCTCCTCCAATAACAATTCCTTTGATGTTGACTCCTTACCAGCGTGTTTGTAGGTCCTTCTTTTCTGTTTTGCCTTCAGGGGGGATCAATTTTGGGAAGCTTTGCTGCATGTGCCTGCCCTTGGTGGCGTATGGCCTGCCTGCATTTTGATGGCTTTGACTTTGGGAAAGATTTTTTTTTTTTTTTTTTTTTTATTATTTTAAGTATTCATGCCATGTCCCTCATATCTTGCCCTCTAAGTTGTGTCTTCCTCCTTGACTTTTTCCCCTGCTTTTGCAACATCTGTGAGCTTAGTTTTGGCACCTTTTGTTCCTTTGCAATGCAGCTGATTTCCTCACAGCCTATTTTTTGAAGAGACTAAAATTCCAGATTTTCTGCTTTTTTCAATTACCTTTCTTTTGAACCTATCTCTTTTCCAGAGTGTTTGTAAGCCTTTCTTTTGGGATTCGCAAGATTCCTTTTCCCTTCCCGAAAGGAAATTTCATTTCCTTTCGGGAAGGGAAAAGGAATCTTGCGATTTCAGTGGGGACCAATAGAGGAATCTTTGGTGCATGTCCCTGCACTTGATGGCAGGCCATGCCTTTTGATGGCTTTGACTTTGGGAAAGATTTTTTTCTTTTTTTAGTATTTTTCTGAAGTGTTCATGCCACGTCTCTCATATCTTGCCCCCTAAGTTCTGTCTTCCTCCTTGACTTTTTCCCCTGATTTTGCAACATCTGTGAGCTTAGTTTTGGCATCTTTGGTCCTTTGCACTGCACCTGATAAAACCCAGGCCATTTTCATAGAGTCACTAAATTTCCCAAATTTTCTTTTTTTCTCCTCCAATTGCAATTCCTTTGATGTTGACTCCTTTCCAGCGTGTTTGTAGGACCTTCTTTTCTGTTTTGGCCTTTAGTGGGGATCAATTTTGGCAAGCTTTGCTGCATGGGCCTGCCCTTGGTGGCGTATGGCCTGCCTGCATTTTGATGGCTTTGACTTTGGAAAAGATTTTGTCTTTTTCTTTTTTTATTATTATTTTCAGTATTCATGCCATGTCCCTCATATCTTGCCCCCTAAGTTGTGTCTTCCTCCTTGACTTTTTCCCCTGCTTTTGCAACATTTGTGAGCCTAGGTTTGGCACATTTTGGTCGCTTGCACTGCACCTGCTAAAACCCCAGGCCACTTCTTAGAGTCATTAAATTTCCCAAATTTTCTTTTTTTCTCCTCCAATTGCAATTCCTTTGATGTTGACTCCTTTCCAGCGTGTTTGTAGGTCCTTCTTTTCTGTTTTGGCCTTCAGTGGGGATCAATTTTGGCAAGCTTTGCTGCATGTGCCTGCCCTTGGTGGCGTATGGCCTGCCTGCATTTTGATGGCTTTGACTTTGGGAAAGATTTTTTCTTTTTTTTTTTTTTTGTTTTAAGTATTAATGCCATGTCCTTCATATCTTGCCCCCTAAGTTGTGTCTTCCTCCTTGACTTTTTCCCCTGCTTTTGCAACATCTGTGAGCTTAGTTTTGGCACCTTTTGGTCCTTTGCAATGCAGCTGATTTCCTCACAGCCTATTATTTGAAGAGACTAAAATTCCAGATTTTCTGCTTTTTTCAATTGCATTTCATTTGAACCTATCTCCTTTCCAGAGTGTTTGTAAGCCTTTCTTTTGGGATTCGCAAGATTCCTTTACCCTTCCTGAAAGGAAATTTCATTTCCTTTCGGGAAGGGAAAAGGAATCTTGCGATTACAATGGGGACCAATAGAGGAATCTTTGGTGCATGTCCCTGCAATTGATGGCAGGCCATGCCTTTGATGGCTTTGACTTTGGGAAAGATTTATTTTTTTTTTTTTTCTTTTTTGTTTTAAGTATTCATGCCACGTCCCTCATATCTTGCCCCCCAAGTTGTGTCTTCCTCCTTGACTTTTTCCCCTGCTTTTGCAACATCTGTGAGCTTAGTTTTGGCATCTTTTGGTCCTTTGCACTGCACCTGATATAAACCCCTGGCCACTTTCTAAGAGTCATTAAATTTCCCAAATTTTCTTTTTTTCTCCTCCAATTGCAATTCCTTTGATGTTGACTCCTTTCCAGCGTGTTTGTAGGTCCTTCTTTTCTGTTTTGGCCTTCAGTGGGGATCAATTTTGGCAAGATTTGCTGCATGTGCCTGCCCTTGGTGGCGTATGGCCTGCCTGCATTTTGATGGCTTTGACTTTGGGAAAGATTTTTTCTTTTTTTTTTTTTATTATTTTAAGTATTCACGCCATGTCCCTCATATCTTGCCACCTAAGTTGTGTCTTCCTCCTTGACATTTTCCCCTGCTTTTCCAACATCTGTGAGCTTAGTTTTTGCATCTTTTGGTCCTTTGTACTGCACCTGATATAAACCCAGGCCATTTTCTTAGAGTCACTAAATTTCCCAAATTTTTTTTTTTCTACTCCAATTGCAATTCCTTTGATGTTGAGTCCTTTCCAGCGTGTTTGTAGGTTCTTCTTTTCTGTTTTGGCCTTCAGTGGGGATCAGTTTTTGCAAGCTTTGCTGCATGGGCCTGCCCTTGGTGGCGTATGGCCTGCCTGCATTTTGATAGCTTTGACTTTGGGAAAGATTTTTTTCTATTTTTTTTTTTTGTTGTTTGTTTTAAGAATTCATGCCATGTCCCTCATATCTTGCCCCCTAAGTTGTGTCTTCCTCCTTGACTTTTTCCCCTGCTTTTGCAACATCTGTGAGCTTAGTTTTGGCACCATTTGGTCCTTTGCAATGCAGCTGATTTCCTCACAGCCTATTTTTTGAAGAGACTAAAATTCCCAATTTTCTGCTTTTTTCAATTGCATTTCATTTGAACCTATCTCCTTTCCAGAGTGTTTGTAAGCCTTTCTTTTGGGATTCGCAAGATTCCTTTCCCCTTCCTGAAAGGAAATTTCATTTCCTTTCGGGAAGGGAAAAGGAATCTTGCGATTACAATGGGGACCAAAAGAGGAATCTTTGGTGCATGTCCCTGCACTTGATGGCAGGCCATGCCTTTGATGGCTTTGACTTTGGGAAAGATTTTTTTCTTTTTTTGGTTTTTTTCTGAAGTGTTCATGCCATGTCCCTCATATCTTGCCCCCTAAGTTGTGTCTTCCTCCTTGACTTTTTCCCCTGCTTTTGCAACATCTTTGAGCTTAGTTTTGGCATGTTTTGGTCCTTTGCACTGCACCTGATAAAACCCCAGGCAACTTTCTAAGAGTCACTAAATTTCCCAAATTTTCTTTTTTTCTCCTCCAATTGCAATTCCTTTGATGTTGACTCCTTTCCAGCATGTTTCTGGGTCCTTCTTTTCTGTTTTGGCCTTCAGTGGGGATCAATTTTGGCAAGCTTTGCTGCATGTGCCTGCCCTTCGTGGCGTATGGCCTGCCTGCATTTTGATGGCTTTGACTTTGGGAAAGATGTTCTCATTTTTTTTTTTTATTATTTTAATTATTCACGCCATGTCCCTCATATCTTGCCACCTAAGTTGTGTCTTCCTCCTTGACTTTTTCCTCTGCTTTTGCAACATCTGTGAGCTTAGTTTTGGCATCTTTTGGTCCTTTGCACTGCGCCGGATATAAACCCAGGCCATTTTCTTAGAGTCACTAAATTTCCAAAATTTTCTTTTTTTCTCCTCCAATTGCAATTCCTTTGATGTTGACTCCTTTCCAGCGTGTTTGTAGGTCCTTCTTTTCTGTTTTGGCCTTCAGTGGGGATCAATTTTGGCAAGCTTTGCTGCATGTGCCTGCCCTTGGTGGCGTATGGCCTGCCTGCATTTTGATGGCTTTGACTTTGGGAAAGATGTTTTCTTTTTTTTTTTTTATTATTATTTTCAGTATTCATGCCATGTCCCTCATATCTTGCCCCCTAAGTTGTGTCTTCCTCCTTGACTTTTTCCCCTGCTTTTGCAACATCTGTGAGCCTAGGTTTGGCACATTTTGGTCGCTTGCACTGCACCTGCTAAAACCCCAGGCCACTTCTTAGAGTCATTAAATTTCCCAAATTTTCTTTTTTTCTCCTCCAATTGCAATTCCTTTGATGTTGACTCCTTTCCAGCGTGTTTGTAGGTCCTTCTTTTCTGTTTTGGCCTTCAGTGGGGATCAATTTTGGCAAGCTTTGCTGCATGTGCCTGCCCTTGGTGGCGTGTGGCCTGCCTGCATTTTGATGGCTTTGACTTTGGGAAAGATTTTTTCTTTTTTTTTTTTTTTTGTTTTAAGTATTCATGCCATGTCCTTCATATCTTGCCCCCTAAGTTGTGTCTTCCTCCTTGACTTTTTCCCCTGCTTTTGCAACATCTGTGAGCTTAGTTTTGGCACCTTTTGGTCCTTTGCAATGCAGCTGACTTCCTCACAGCCTATTTTTTGAAGAGACTAAAATTCCCAATTTTCTGCTTTTTTCAATTGCATTTCATTTGAACCTATCTCCTTTCCAGAGTGTTTGTAAGGCTTTCTTTTGGGATTCGCAAGATTCCTTTACCCTTCCTGAAAGGAAATTTCATTTCCTTTCGGGAAGGGAAAAGGAATCTTGCGATTACAATGGGGACCAATAGAGGAATCTTTGGTGCATGTCCCTGCACTTGATGGCAGGCCATGCCTTTGATGGCTTTGACTTTGGGAAAGATTTTTTCTTTTTTTTTTCTTTTTTGTTTTAAGTATTCATGCCATGTCCCTCATATCTTGCCCCCCAAGTTGTGTCTTCCTCCTTGACTTTTTCCCCTGCTTTTGCAACATCTGTGAGCTTAGTTTTGGCATCTTTTGGTCCTTTGCACTGCACCTGATATAAACCCCTGGCCACTTTCTAAGAGTCATTAAATTTCCCAAATTTTCTTTTTTTCTCCTCCAATTGCAATTCCTTTGATGTTGACTCCTTTCCAGCGTGTTTGTAGGTCCTTCTTTTCTGTTTTGGCCTTCAGTGGGGATCAATTTTGGCAAGCTTTGCTGCATGTGCCTGCCCTTGGTGGCGTATGGCCTGCCTGCATTTTGATGGCTTTGACTTTGGGAAAGATTTTTTCCTTTTTTTTTCTTTTTTGTTTTAAGTATTCATGCCATGTCCATCATATCTTGCCCCCTAAGTTGTGTCTTCCTCCTTCACTTTTTCCCCTGCTTTTGCAACATTTGTGAGCTTAGTTTTGGCATCTTTTGGTCCTTTGCACTGCGCCTGACATAAACCCCGGCCATTTTTTTAGAGTCAATAAATTTCCCAAATTTTCTTTTTTTCTCCTCCAATAACAATTCCTTTGATGTTGACTCCTTACCAGCGTGTTTGTAGGTCCTTCTTTTCTGTTTTGCCTTCAGGGGGGATCAATTTTGGGAAGCTTTGCTGCATGTGCCTGCCCTTGGTGGCGTATGGCCTGCCTGCATTTTGATGGCTTTGACTTTGGGAAAGATTTTTTTTTTTTTTTTTTTTTTTATTATTTTAAGTATTCATGCCATGTCCCTCATATCTTGCCCCCTAAGTTGTGTCTTCCTCCTTGACTTTTTCCCCTGCTTTTGCAACATCTCTGACCTTAGTTTTGGCACCTTTTGTTCCTTTGCAATGCAGCTGATTTCCTCACAGCCTATTTTTTGAAGAGACTAAAATTCCAGATTTTCTGCTTTTTTCAATTACCTTTCTTTTGAACCTATCTCTTTTCCAGAGTGTTTGTAAGCCTTTCTTTTGGGATTCGCAAGATTCCTTTTCCCTTCCCGAAAGGAAATTTCATTTCCTTTCGGGAAGGGAAAAGGAATCTTGCGATTTCAGTGGGGACCAATAGAGGAATCTTTGGTGCATGTCCCTGCACTTGATGGCAGGCCATGCCTTTTGATGGCTTTGACTTTGGGAAAGATTTTTTTCTTTTTTTAGTATTTTTCTGAAGTGTTCATGCCACGTCCCTCATATCTTGCCCCCTAAGTTCCGTGTTCCTCCTTGACTTTTTCCCCTGATTTTGCAACATCTGTGAGCTTAGTTTTGGCATCTTTGGTCCTTTGCACTGCACCTGATAAAACCCAGGCCATTTTCTTAGAGTCACTAAATTTCCCAAATTTTCTTTTTTTCTCCTCCAATTGCAATTCCTTTGATGTTGACTCCTTTCCAGCGTGTTTGTAGGACCTTCTTTTCTGTTTTGGCCTTTAGTGGGGATCAATTTTGGCAAGCTTTGCTGCATGGGCCTGCCCTTGGTGGCGTATGGCCTACCTGCATTTTGATGGCTTTGACTTTGGAAAAGATTTTGTCTTTTTCTTTTTTTATTATTATTTTCAGTATTCATGCCATGTCCCTCATATCTTGCCCCCTAAGTTGTGTCTTCCTCCTTGACTTTTTCCCCTGCTTTTGCAACATTTGTTAGCCTAGGTTTGGCACATTTTGGTCGCTTGCACTGCACCTGCTAAAACCCCAGGCCACTTCTTAGAGTCATTAAATTTCCCAAATTTTCTTTTTTTCTCCTCCAATTGCAATTCCTTTGATGTTGACTCCTTTCCAGCGTGTTTGTAGGTCCTTCTTTTCTGTTTTGGCCTTCAGTGGGGATCAATTTTGGCAAGCTTTGCTGCATGTGCCTGCCCTTGGTGGCGTATGGCCTGCCTGCATTTTGATGGCTTTGACTTTGGGAAAGATTTTTTCTTTTTTTTTTTTTTTTGTTTTAAGTATTCATGCCATGTCCTTCATATCTTGCCCCCTAAGTTGTAGCTTCCTCCTTGACTTTTTCCCCTGCTTTTGCAACATCTGTGAGCTTAGTTTTGGCACCTTTTGGTCCTTTGCAATGCAGCTGATTTCCTCACAGCCTATTTTTTGAAGAGACTAAAATTCCCGATTTTCTGCTTTTTTCAATTGCATTTCATTTGAACCTATCTCCTTTCCAGAGTGTTTGTAAGCCTTTCTTTTGGGATTCGCAAGATTCCTTTACCCTTCCTGAAAGGAAATTTCATTTCCTTTCGGGAAGGGAAAAGGAATCATGCGATTACAATGGGGACCAATAGAGTAATCTTTGGTGCATGTCCCTGCACTTGATGGCAGGCCATGCCTTTGATGGCTTTGACTTTGGGAAAGATTTTTTTTTTTTTTTTTTCTTTTTTGTTTTAAGTATTCATGCCATGTCCCTCATATCTTGCCCCCCAAGTTGTGTCTTCCTCCTTGACTTTTTCCCCTGCTTTTGCAACATCTGTGAGCTTAGTTTTGGCATCTTTTGGTCCTTTGCAATGCAGCTGATTTCCTCACAGCCTATTTTTTGAAGAGACTAAAATTCCCAATTTTCTGCTTTTTTCAATTGCATTTCATTTGAACCTATCTCCTTTCCAGAGTGTTTGTAAGCCTTTCTTTTGGGATTCGCAAGATTCCTTTACCCTTCCTGAAAGGAAATTTCATTTCCTTTCGGGAAGGGAAAAGGAATCTTGCGATTACAATGGGGACCAAAAGAGGAATCTTTGGTGCATGTCCCTGCACTTGATGGCAGGCCATGCCTTTGATGGCTTTGACTTTGGGAAAGATTTTTTTCTTTTTTTGGTTTTTTTCTGAAGTGTTCATGCCATGTCCCTCATATCTTGCCCCCTAAGTTGTGTCTTCCTCCTTGACTTTTTCCCCTGCTTTTGCAACATCTTTGAGCTTAGTTTTGGCATGTTTTGGTCCTTTGCACTGCACCTGATAAAACACCAGGCAACTTTCTAAGAGTCACTAAATTTCCCAAATTTTCTTTTTTTCTCCTCCAATTGCAATTCCTTTGATGTTGACTCCTTTCCAGCATGTTTCTGGGTCCTTCTTTTCTGTTTTGGCCTTCAGTGGGGATCAATTTTGGCAAGCTTTGCTGCATGTGCCTGCCCTTCGTGGCGTATGGCCTGCCTGCATTTTGATGGCTTTGACTTTGGGAAAGATGTTTTCTTTTTTTTTTTTATTATTTTAATTATTCACGCCATGTCCCTCATATCTTGCCACCTAAGTTGTGTCTTCCTCCTTGACTTTTTCCTCTGCTTTTGCAACATCTGTGAGCTTAGTTTTGGCATCTTTTGGTCCTTTGCACTGCGCCGGATATAAACCCAGGCCATTTTCTTAGAGTCACTAAATTTCCAAAATTTTCTTTTTTTTCTCCTCCAATTGCAATTCCTTTGATGTTGACTCCTTTCCAGCGTGTTTGTAGGTCCTTCTTTTCTGTTTTGGCCTTCAGTGGGGATCAATTTTGGCAAGCTTTGCTGCATGTGCCTGCCCTTGGTGGCGTATGGCCTGCCTGCATTTTGATGGCTTTGACTTTGGGAAAGATTTTTTATTTTTTTTTTTTTTATTATTATTTTCAGTATTCATGCCATGTCCCTCATATCTTGCCCCCTAAGTTGTGTCTTCCTCCTTGACTTTTTCCCCTGCTTTTGCAACATCTGTGAGCCTAGGTTTGGCACATTTTGGTCGCTTGCACTGCACCTGCTAAAACCCCAGGCCACTTCTTAGAGTCATTAAATTTCCCAAATTTTCTTTTTTTCTCCTCCAATTGCAATTCCTTTGATGTTGACTCCTTTCCAGCGTGTTTGTAGGTCCTTCTTTTCTGTTTTGGCCTTCAGTGGGGATCAATTTTGGCAAGCTTTGCTGCATGTGCCTGCCCTTGGTGGCGTATGGCCTGCCTGCATTTTGATGGCTTTGACTTTGGGAAAGATTTTTTCTTTTTTTTTTTTTTTGTTTTAAGTATTCATGCCATGTCCTTCATATCTTGCCCCCTAAGTTGTGTCTTCCTCCTTGACTTTTTCCCCTGCTTTTGCAACATCTGTGAGCTTAGTTTTGGCACCTTTTGGTCCTTTGCAATGCAGCTGACTTCCTCACAGCCTATTTTTTGAAGAGACTAAAATTCCCAATTTTCTGCTTTTTTCAATTGCATTTCATTTGAACCTATCTCCTTTCCAGAGTGTTTGTAAGCCTTTCTTTTGGGATTCGCAAGATTCCTTTACCCTTCCTGAAAGGAAATTTCATTTCCTTTCGGGAAGGGAAAAGGAATCTTGCGATTACAATGGGGACCAATAGAGGAATCTTTGGTGCATGTCCCTGCACTTGATGGCAGGCCATGCCTTTGATGGCTTTGACTTTGGGAAAGATTTTTTTTTTTTTTTTCTTTTTTGTTTTAAGTATTCATGCCATGTCCCTCATATCTTCCCCCCCAAGTTGTGTCTTCCTCCTTGACTTTTTCCCCTGTTTTTGCAACATCTGTGAGCTTAGTTTTGGCATCTTTTGGTCCTTTGCACTGCACCTGATATAAACCCCTGGCCACTTTCTAAGAGTCATTAAATTTCCCAAATTTTCTTTTTTTCTCCTCCAATTGCAATTCCTTTGATGTTGACTCCTTTCCAGCGTGTTTGTAGGTCCTTCTTTTCTGTTTTGGCCTTCAGTGGGGATCAATTTTGGCAAGCTTTGCTGCATGTGCCTGCCCTTGGTGGCGTATGGCCTGCCTGCATTTTGATGGCTTTGACTTTGGGAAAGATTTTTTCTTTTTTTTTTTTTATTATTTTAAGTATTCACGCCATGTCCCTCATATCTTGCCACCTAAGTTGTGTCTTCCTCCTTGACATTTTCCCCTGCTTTTGCAACATCTGTGAGCTTAGTTTTTGCATGTTTTGGTCCTTTGTACTGCACCTGATATAAACCCAGGCCATTTTCTTAGAGTCACTAAATTTCCCAAATTTTTTTTTTTCTCCTCCAATTGCAATTCCTTTGATGTTGACTCCTTTCCAGCGTGTTTGTAGGTTCTTCTTTTCTGTTTTGGCCTTCAGTGGGGATCAGTTTTTGCAAGCTTTGCTGCATGGGCCTGCCCTTGGTGGCGTATGGCCTGCCTGCATTTTGATAACTTTGACTTTGGGAAAGATTTTTTTCTATTTTTTTTTTTTGTTTGTTTTAAGAATTCATGCCATGTCCCTCATATCTTGCCCCCTAAGTTGTGTCTTCCTCCTTGACTTTTTCCCCTGCTTTTGCAACATCTGTGAGCTTAGTTTTGGCACCTTTTGGTCCTTTGCAATGCAGCTGATTTCCTCACAGCCTATTTTTTGAAGAGACTAAAATTCCCAATTTTCTGCTTTTTTCAATTGCATTTCATTTGAACCTATCTCCTTTCCAGAGTGTTTGTAAGCCTTTCTTTTGGGATTCGCAAGATTCCTTTACCCTTCCTGAAAGGAAATTTCATTTCCTTTCGGGAAGGGAAAAAGAATCTTGCAATTACAATGGGGACCAATAGAGGAATCATTGGTGCATGTCCCTGCACTTGATGGCAGGCCATGCCTTTGATGGCTTTGACTTTGGGAAAGATTTTTTTTTTTTTTTTTCTTTTTTTTTTTAAGTATTCATGCCATGTCCCTCATATCTTGCCCCCCAAGTTGTGTCTTCCTCCTTGACTTTTTCCCCTGCTTTTGCAACATCTGTGAGCTTAGTTTTGGCACCTTTTGGTCCTTTGCACTGCACCTGATATAAACCCCTGGCCACTTTCTAAGAGTCATTATATTTCCCAAATTTTCTTTTTTTCTCCTCCAATTGCAATTCCTTTGATGTTGACTCCTTTCCAGCGTGTTTGTAGGTCCTTCTTTTCTGTTTTGGCCTTCAGTGGGGATCAATTTTGGCAAGCTTTGCTGCATGTGCCTGCCCTTGGTGGCGTATGGCCTGCCTGCATTTTGATGGCTTTGACTTTGGGAAAGATTTTTTCTTTTTTTTTTTTTTATTATTTTAAGTATTCACGCCATGTCCCTCATATCTTGCCACCTAAGTTGTGTCTTCCTCCTTGACATTTTCCCCTGCTTTTGCAACATCTGTGAGCTTAGTTTTGGCACCTTTTGGTCCTTTGCAATGCAGCTGATTTCCTCACAGCCTATTTTTTGAAGAGACTAAAATTCCCAATTTTCTGCTTTTTTCAATTGCATTTCATTTGAACCTATCTCCTTTCCAGAGTGTTTGTAAGCCTTTCTTTTGGGATTCGCAAGATTCCTTTCCCCTTCCTGAAAGGAAATTTCATTTCCTTTCGGGAAGGGAAAAGGAATCTTGCGATTACAATGGGGACCAAAAGAGGAATCTTTGGTGCATGTCCCTGCACTTGATGGCAGGCCATGCCTTTGATGGCTTTGACTTTGGGAAAGATTTTTTTCTTTTTTTGGATTTTTTCTGAAGTGTTCATGCCATGTCCCTCATATCTTGCCCCCTAAGTTGTGTCTTCCTCCTTGACTTTTTCCCCTGCTTTTGCAACATCTTTGAGCTTAGTTTTGGCATGTTTTGGTCCTTTGCACTGCACCTGATAAAACCCCAGGCAACTTTCTAAGAGTCACTAAATTTCCCAAATTTTCTTTTTTTCTCCTCCAATTGCAATTCCTTTGATGTTGACTCCTTTCCAGCATGTTTCTGGGTCCTTCTTTTCTGTTTTGGCCTTCAGTGGGGATCAATTTTGGCAAGCTTTGCTGCATGTGCCTGCCCTTCGTGGCGTATGGCCTGCCTGCATTTTGATGGCTTTGACTTTGGGAAAGATGTTTTCTTTTTTTTTTTTTTATTATTTTAATTATTCACGCCATGTCCCTCATATCTTGCCACCTAAGTTGTGTCTTCCTCCTTGACTTTTTCCTCTGCTTTTGCAACATCTGTGAGCTTAGTTTTGGCATCTTTTGGTCCTTTGCACTGCACCTGATATAAACCCAGGCCATTTTCTTAGAGTCACTAAATTTCCCAAATTTTCTTTTTTTCTCCTCCAATTGCAATTCCTTTGATGTTGACTCCTTTCCAGCGTGTTTGTAGGTCCTTCTTTTCTGTTTTGGCCTTCAGTGGGGATCAATTTTGGCAAGCTTTGCTGCATGTGCCTGCCCTTGGTGGCGTATGGCCTGCCTGCATTTTGATGGCTTTGACTTTGGGAAAGATTTTTTATTTTTTTTTTTTATTATTATTTTCAGTATTCATGCCATGTCCCTCATATCTTGCCCCCTAAGTTGTGTCTTCCTCCTTGACTTTTTCCTCTGCTTTTGCAACATTTGTGAGCCTAGGTTTGGCACATTTTGGTCGCTTGCACTGCACCTGCTAAAACCCCAGGCCACTTCTTAGAGTCATTAAATTTCCCAAATTTTCTTTTTTTCTCCTCCAATTGCAATTCCTTTGATGTTGACTCCTTTCCAGCGTGTTTGTAGGTCCTTCTTTTCTGTTTTGGCCTTCAGTGGGGATCAATTTTGGCAAGCTTTGCTGCATGTGCCTGCCCTTGGTGGCGTATGGCCTGCCTGCATTTTGATGGCTTTGACTTTGGGAAAGATTTTTTCTTTTTTTTTTTTTTTTTTGTTTTAAGTATTCATGCCATGTCCTTCATATCTTGCCCCCTAAGTTGTGTCTTCCTCCTTGACTTTTTCCCCTGCTTTTGCAACATCTGTGAGCTTAGTTTTGGCACCTTTTGGTCCTTTGCAATGCAGCTGATTTCCTCACAGCCTATTTTTTGAAGAGACTAAAATTCCCAATTTTCTGCTTTTTTCAATTGCATTTCATTTGAACCTATCTCCTTTCCAGAGTGTTTGTAAGCCTTTCTTTTGGGATTCGCAAGATTCCTTTACCCTTCCTGAAAGGAAATTTCATTTCCTTTCGGGAAGGGAAAAGGAATCTTGCGATTACAATGGGGACCAATAGAGGAATCTTTGGTGCATGTCCCTGCACTTGATGGCAGGCCATGCCTTTGATGGCTTTGACTTTGGGAAAGATTTTTTTCTTTTTTTGGTTGTTTTCTGAAGTGTTCATGCCATGTCCCTCATATCTTGCCCCCTAAGTTGTGTCTTCCTCCTTGACTTTTTCCCCTGCTTTTGCAACATCTGTGAGCTTAGTTTTGGCATCTTTGGTCCTTTGCACTGCACATGATATACTGCCAGGCCATTTTCTTAGAGTCACTAAATTTCCCAAATTTTGTTTTTTTCTCCTCCAATTGCAATTCCTTTGATGTTGACTCCTTTCCAGCGTGTTAATAGGTCCTTCTTTTCTGTTTTGTCCTTCAGTGGGGATCAATTTTGGCAAGCTTTGCTGCAAGTGCCTGCCCTTGGTTGCGTATGGCCTGCCTGCATTTTGATGGCTTTGACTTTGGGAAAGATTTTTTATTTTTTTTTTCTTTTTTGTTTTAAGTATTCATGCCATGTCCTTCACATCTTGCCCCCTAAGTTGTGTCTTCCTCCTTCACTTTTTCCCCTGCTTTTGCAACATTTGTGAGCTTAGTTTTGGCACCTTTTGGTCCTTTGCAATGCACCTGACATAAACCAAGGCCATTTTCTTAGAGTCAATAAATTTCCAAAATTTTCTTTTTTTCTCCTCCATTTGAGATTCCTTTGATGTTGTCTCCATTCCAGCGTGTTTGTAGGTCCTTCTTTTCTGTTTTGCCTGCAGTGGGGAACAATTTTGGCAAGCTTTGCTGCCTGTGCCTGCCCTTGGTGGCATATGGCCTGCCTGCATTTTGATGGCTTTGACTTTGGGAAAGATTTTTTCTATTTTTTTTTTTGTTTGTTTGTTTTAAGTATTCACGCCATGTCCTTCATATCTTGCCCCCTAAGTTCTGTCTTCCTCCTTGACTTTTTCCCCTGCTTTTGCAACATCTGTGAGCTTAGTTTTGGCACCTTTTGGTCCTTTGCAATGCAGCTGATTTCCTCACAGCCTATTTTTTGTAGAGACTAAAATTCCCGATTTCCTGCTTTTTTCAATTGCATTTCATTTGAACCTATCTCCTTCCAGAGTGTTTGTAAGCCTTTCTTTTGGGATTCGCAAGATTCCTTTTCCCTTCCCGAAAGGAAATTTCATTTCCTTTCGGGAAGTGAAAAGGAATCTTGCGATTTCAGTGGGGACCAATAGAGGAATCTTTGGTGCATGTCCCTGCACTTGATGGCAGGCCATGCCTTTGATGGCTTTGACTTTGGGAAAGATTTTTTTCTTTTTTTGGTTGTTTTCTGAAGTGTTCATGCCATGTCCCTCATATCTTGCCCCCTAAGTTGTGTCTTCCTCCTTGACTTTTTCCCCTGCTTTTGCAACATCTGTGAGCTTAGTTTTGGCATCTTTTGGTCCTTTGCACTGCACTTGATAAAACCCCGGGCCATTTTCTTAGAGTCACTAAATTTCCCAAATTTTCTTTTTTTCTCCTCCAATTGCAATTCCTTTGATGTTTTCTCCATTCCAGCGTGTTTGCAAGTCCTTCTTTTCTGTTTTGGCCTTCAGTGGGGATCAATTTTGGCAAGCTTTGCTGCATGTGCCTGCCCTTGGTGGCGTATGAGCTGCCTGCATTTTGATGGCTTTAACTTGGAAAGATTTTTTCTTTTTTTTTTTTTTTTTTTTTTAAGTATTCATGCCATGTCCCTCATATCTTGCCCCCTAAGTTGTGTCTTCCTCCTTGACTTTTTCCCCTGCTTTTGCAACATCTGTGAGCTTAGTTTTTGCATCTTTTGGTCCTTTGCACTGCACCTGATATAAACCCCAGGCCACTTTCTAAGAGACAATAAATTTCCCAAATTTTTTTTTTTCTCCTCCAATTGCAATTCCTTTGATGTTGACTCCTTTCCAGCGTGTTTGTAGGTCCTTCTTTTCTGTTTTGGCCTTCAGTGGGGATCAATTTTGGCAAGATTTGTTGCAAGTGCCTTCCCTTGGTGGCGTATGGCCTGCCTGCATTTTGATGGCTTTGACTTTGGGAAAGATTTTTTCTTTTTTTTTCCTTTTTTGTTTTAAGTATTCATGCCATGTCCCTCATATCTTGCCCCCTAAGTTGTGTCTTCCTCCTTCACTTTTTCCCCTGCTTTTGCAACATCTGTGAGCTTAGTTTTGGTATCTTTTGGTCCTTTGCACTGCACCTGCTAAAACCCCAGGCCACTACTTAGTGTCATTAAATTTCCCAAATTTTCTTTTTGTCTCCTCCAATTGCAATTCCTTTGATGTTGACTCCTTTCCAGCGTGTTTGCAAGTCCTTCTTTTCAGTTTTGGCCTTCAGTAGGGATCAATTTTGGCAAGCTTTGCTTCATGGGCCTGCTCTTGGTGGCGTATGGCCTGCCTGCATTTTGATGGCTTTGACTTTAGGAAAGATTTTTTATTTTTTTTTCTTTTTTGTTTTAAGTATTCATGCCATGTCCCTCATATCTTGCCCCCTAAGTTGTGTCTTCCTCCTTGACTTTTTCCCCTGCTTTTGCAACATCTGTGAGCTTAGTTTTGGCACCTTTTGGTCCTTTGCAATGCAGCTGATTTCCTCACAGCCTATTTTTTGAAGAGACTAAAATTCCCAATTTTCTGCTTTTTTCAATTGCATTTCATTTGAACCTATCTCCTTTCCAGAGTGTTTGTAAGCCTTTCTTTTGGGATTCGCAAGATTCCTTTACCCTTCCTGAAAGGAAATTTCATTTCCTTTCGGGAAGGGAAAAGGAATCTTGCGATTACAATGGGGACCAAAAGAGGAATCTTTGGTGCATGTCCCTGCACTTGATGGCAGGCCATGCCTTTGATGGCTTTGACTTTGGGAAAGATTTTTTTCTTTTTTTGGTTTTTTTCTGAAGTGTTCATGCCATGTCCCTCATATCTTGCCCCCTAAGTTGTGTCTTCCTCCTTGACTTTTTCCCCTGCTTTTGCAACATCTTTGAGCTTAGTTTTGGCATGTTTTGGTCCTTTGCACTGCACCTGATAAAACACCAGGCAACTTTCTAAGAGTCACTAAATTTCCCAAATTTTCTTTTTTTCTCCTCCAATTGCAATTCCTTTGATGTTGACTCCTTTCCAGCATGTTTCTGGGTCCTTCTTTTCTGTTTTGGCCTTCAGTGGGGATCAATTTTGGCAAGCTTTGCTGCATGTGCCTGCCCTTCGTGGCGTATGGCCTGCCTGCATTTTGATGGCTTTGACTTTGGGAAAGATGTTTTCTTTTTTTTTTTTTATTATTTTAATTATTCACGCCATGTCCCTCATATCTTGCCACCTAAGTTGTGTCTTCCTCCTTGACTTTTTCCTCTGCTTTTGCAACATCTGTGAGCTTAGTTTTGGCATCTTTTGGTCCTTTGCACTGCGCCGGATATAAACCCAGGCCATTTTCTTAGAGTCACTAAATTTCCAAAATTTTCTTTTTTTCTCCTCCAATTGCAATTCCTTTGATGTTGACTCCTTTCCAGCGTGTTTGTAGGTCCTTCTTTTCTGTTTTGGCCTTCAGTGGGGATCAATTTTGGCAAGCTTTGCTGCATGTGCCTGCCCTTGGTGGCGTATGGCCTGCCTGCATTTTGATGGCTTTGACTTTGGGAAAGATTTTTTATTTTTTTTTTTTTTATTATTATTTTCAGTATTCATGCCATGTCCCTCATATCTTGCCCCCTAAGTTGTGTCTTCCTCCTTGACTTTTTCCCCTGCTTTTGCAACATCTGTGAGCCTAGGTTTGGCACATTTTGGTCGCTTGCACTGCACCTGCTAAAACCCCAGGCCACTTCTTAGAGTCATTAAATTTCCCAAATTTTCTTTTTTTCTCCTCCAATTGCAATTCCTTTGATGTTGAATCCTTTCCAGCGTGTTTGTAGGTCCTTCTTTCTGTTTTGGCCTTCAGTGGGGATCAATTTTGGCAAGCTTTGCTGCATGTGCCTGCCCTTGGTGGCGTATGGCCTGCCTGCATTTTGATGGCTTTGACTTTGGGAAAGATTTTTCTTTTTTTTTTTTTTTGTTTTAAGTATTCATGCCATGTCCTTCATATCTTGCCCCCTAAGTTTGTGTCTTCCTCCTTGACTTTTTCCCCTGCTTTTGCAACATCTGTGAGCTTAGTTTTGGCACCTTTTGGTCCTTTGCAATGCAGCTGACTTCCTCACAGCCTATTTTTTGAAGAGACTAAAATTCCCAATTTTCTGCTTTTTTCAATTGCATTTCATTTGAACCTATCTCCTTTCCAGAGTGTTTGTAAGCCTTTCTTTTGGGATTCGCAAGATTCCTTTACCCTTCCTGAAAGGAAATTTCATTTCCTTTCGGGAAGGGAAAAGGAATCTTGCGATTACAATGGGGACCAATAGAGGAATCTTTGGTGCATGTCCCTGCACTTGATGGCAGGCCATGCCTTTGATGGCTTTGACTTTGGGAAAGATTTTTTTTTTTTTTTTTCTTTTTTGTTTTAAGTATTCATGCCATGTCCCTCATATCTTCCCCCCCAAGTTGTGTCTTCCTCCTTGACTTTTTCCCCTGTTTTTGCAACATCTGTGAGCTTAGTTTTTGGCATCTTTTGGTCCTTTGCACTGCACCTGATATAAACCCCTGGCCACTTTCTAAGAGTCATTAAATTTCCCAAATTTTCTTTTTTTCTCCTCCAATTGCAATTCCTTTGATGTTGACTCCTTTCCAGCGTGTTTGTAGGTCCTTCTTTTCTGTTTTGGCCTTCAGTGGGGGATCAATTTTGGCAAGCTTTGCTGCATGTGCCTGCCCTTGGTGGCGTATGGCCTGCCTGCATTTTGATGGCTTTGACTTTGGGAAAGATTTTTTCTTTTTTTTTTTTTATTATTTTAAGTATTCACGCCATGTCCCTCATATCTTGCCACCTAAGTTGTGTCTTCCTCCTTGACATTTCCCTGCTTTTGCAACATCTGTGAGCTTAGTTTTTGCATGTTTTGGTCCTTTGTACTGCACCTGATATAAACCCAGGCCATTTTCTTAGAGTCACTAAATTTCCAAATTTTTTTTTTTCTCCTCCAATTGCAATTCCTTTGATGTTGACTCCTTTCCAGCGTGTTTGTAGGTTCTTCTTTTCTGTTTTGGCCTTCAGTGGGGATCAGTTTTTGCAAGCTTTGCTGCATGGGCCTGCCCTTGGTGGCGTATGGCCTGCCTGCATTTTGATAACTTTGACTTTGGGAAAGATTTTTTTCTATTTTTTTTTTTTGTTTGTTTTAAGAATTCATGCCATGTCCCTCATATCTTGCCCCCTAAGTTGTGTCTTCCTCCTTGACTTTTTCCCCTGCTTTTGCAACATCTGTGAGCTTAGTTTTGGCACCTTTTGGTCCTTTGCAATGCAGCTGATTTCCTCACAGCCTATTTTTTGAAGAGACTAAAATTCCCAATTTTCTGCTTTTTTCAATTGCATTTCATTTGAACCTATCTCCTTTCCAGAGTGTTTGTAAGCCTTTCTTTTGGGATTCGCAAGATTCCTTGTCCCTTCCCGAAAGGAAATTTCATTTCCTTTCGGGAAGGGAAAAAGAATCTTGCAATTACAATGGGGACCAATAGAGGAATCATTGGTGCATGTCCCTGCACTTGATGGCAGGCCATGCCTTTGATGGCTTTGACTTTGGGAAAGATTTTTTTTTTTTTTTTCTTTTTTTTTTTAAGTATTCATGCCATGTCCCTCATATCTTGCCCCCCAAGTTGTGTCTTCCTCCTTGACTTTTTCCCCTGCTTTTGCAACATCTGTGAGCTTAGTTTTGGCACCTTTTGGTCCTTTGCACTGCACCTGATATAAACCCCTGGCCACTTTCTAAGAGTCATTATATTTCCCAAATTTTCTTTTTTTCTCCTCCAATTGCAATTCCTTTGATGTTGACTCCTTTCCAGCGTGTTTGTAGGTCCTTCTTTTCTGTTTTTGGCCTTCAGTGGGGATCAATTTTTGGCAAGCTTTGCTGCATGTGCCTGCCCTTGGTGGCGTATGGCCTGCCTGCATTTTGATGGCTTTGACTTTGGGAAAGATTTTTTCTTTTTTTTTTTTTTTATTATTTTAAGTATTCACGCCATGTCCCTCATATCTTGCCACCTAAGTTGTGTCTTCCTCCTTGACATTTTCCCCTGCTTTTGCAACATCTGTGAGCTTAGTTTTGGCACCTTTTGGTCCTTTGCAATGCAGCTGATTTCCTCACAGCCTATTTTTTGAAGAGACTAAAATTCCCAATTTTCTGCTTTTTTCAATTGCATTTCATTTGAACCTATCTCCTTTCCAGAGTGTTTGTAAGCCTTTCTTTTGGGATTCGCAAGATTCCTTTCCCCTTCCTGAAAGGAAATTTCATTTCCTTTCGGGAAGGGAAAAGGAATCTTGCGATTACAATGGGGACCAATAGAGGAATCTTTGGTGCATGTCCCTGCACTTGATGGCAGGCCATGCCTTTGATGGCTTTGACTTTGGGAAAGATTTTTTTCTTTTTTTGGATTTTTTCTGAAGTGTTCATGCCATGTCCCTCATATCTTGCCCCCTAAGTTGTGTCTTCCTCCTTGACTTTTTCCCCTGCTTTTGCAACATCTTTGAGCTTAGTTTTGGCATGTTTTGGTCCTTTGCACTGCACCTGATAAAACCCCAGGCAACTTTCTAAGAGTCACTAAATTTCCCAAATTTTCTTTTTTTCTCCTCCAATTGCAATTCCTTTGATGTTGACTCCTTTCCAGCATGTTTCTGGGTCCTTCTTTTCTGTTTTGGCCTTCAGTGGGGATCAATTTTGGCAAGCTTTGCTGCATGTGCCTGCCCTTCGTGGCGTATGGCCTGCCTGCATTTTGATGGCTTTGACTTTGGGAAAGATGTTTTCTTTTTTTTTTTTTATTATTTTAATTATTCACGCCATGTCCCTCATATCTTGCCACCTAAGTTGTGTCTTCCTCCTTGACTTTTTCCTCTGCTTTTGCAACATCTGTGAGCTTAGTTTTGGCATCTTTTGGTCCTTTGCACTGCACCTGATATAAACCCAGGCCATTTTCTTAGAGTCACTAAATTTCCCAAATTTTTCTTTTTTTCTCCTCCAATTGCAATTCCTTTGATGTTGACTCCTTTCCAGCGTGTTTGTAGGTCCTTCTTTTCTGTTTTGGCCTTCAGTGGGGATCAATTTTGGCAAGCTTTGCTGCATGTGCCTGCCCTTGGTGGCGTATGGCCTGCCTGCATTTTGATGGCTTTGACTTTGGGAAAGATTTTTTATTTTTTTTTTTTATTATTATTTTCAGTATTCATGCCATGTCCCTCATATCTTGCCCCCTAAGTTGTGTCTTCCTCCTTGACTTTTTCCTCTGCTTTTGCAACATTTGTGAGCCTAGGTTTGGCACATTTTGGTCGCTTGCACTGCACCTGCTAAAACCCCAGGCCACTTCTTAGAGTCATTAAATTTCCCAAATTTTCTTTTTTTCTCCTCCAATTGCAATTCCTTTGATGTTGACTCCTTTCCAGCGTGTTTGTAGGTCCTTCTTTTCTGTTTTGGCCTTCAGTGGGGATCAATTTTGGCAAGCTTTGCTGCATGTGCCTGCCCTTGGTGGCGTATGGCCTGCCTGCATTTTGATGGCTTTGACTTTGGGAAAGATTTTTTCTTTTTTTTTTTTTTTTTTGTTTTAAGTATTCATGCCATGTCCTTCATATCTTGCCCCCTAAGTTGTGTCTTCCTCCTTGACTTTTTCCCCTGCTTTTGCAACATCTGTGAGCTTAGTTTTGGCACCTTTTGGTCCTTTGCAATGCAGCTGATTTCCTCACAGCCTATTTTTTGAAGAGACTAAAATTCCCAATTTTCTGCTTTTTTCAATTGCATTTCATTTGAACCTATCTCCTTTCCAGAGTGTTTGTAAGCCTTTCTTTTGGGATTCGCAAGATTCCTTTACCCTTCCTGAAAGGAAATTTCATTTCCTTTCGGGAAGGGAAAAGGAATCTTGCGATTACAATGGGGACCAATAGAGGAATCTTTGGTGCATGTCCCTGCACTTGATGGCAGGCCATGCCTTTGATGGCTTTGACTTTGGGAAAGATTTTTTTTCTTTTTTGTTGTTTTCTGAAGTGTTCATGCCATGTCCCTCATATCTTGCCCCCTAAGTTGTGTCTTCCTCCTTGACTTTTTCCCCTGCTTTTGCAACATCTGTGAGCTTAGTTTTGGCATCTTTGGTCCTTTGCACTGCACATGATATACTGCCAGGCCATTTTCTTAGAGTCACTAAATTTCCCAAATTTTGTTTTTTTCTCCTCCAATTGCAATTCCTTTGATGTTGACTCCTTTCCAGCGTGTTAATAGGTCCTTCTTTTCTGTTTTGTCCTTCAGTGGGGATCAATTTTGGCAAGCTTTGCTGCAAGTGCCTGCCCTTGGTTGCGTATGGCCTGCCTGCATTTTGATGGCTTTGACTTTGGGAAAGATTTTTTATTTTTTTTTTCTTTTTTGTTTTAAGTATTCATGCCATGTCCTTCACATCTTGCCCCCTAAGTTGTGTCTTCCTCCTTCACTTTTTCCCCTGCTTTTGCAACATTTGTGAGCTTAGTTTTGGCACCTTTTGGTCCTTTGCAATGCACCTGACATAAACCAAGGCCATTTTCTTAGAGTCAATAAATTTCCAAAATTTTCTTTTTTTTCTCCTCCATTTGAGATTCCTTTGATGTTGTCTCCATTCCAGCGTGTTTGTAGGTCCTTCTTTTCTGTTTTGCCTGCAGTGGGGAACAATTTTGGCAAGCTTTGCTGCCTGTGCCTGCCCTTGGTGGCATATGGCCTGCCTGCATTT
>JAKDEW010000614.1:0-182352 GCA_021963965.1 Artemisiospiza belli
TCCTTTGCACTGCACCTGATAAAACCCCAGGCCATTTTCTCAGAGTCACTAAATCTCCCAAATTTTCATTTTTTCTCCTCCAATTGCAATTCCTTTGATGTTGACTCCTTTCCAGCGTGTTTGTAAGTCCTTCTTTTCTCTTTTGGCCTTTAGTGGGGATCAATTTTGGCAAGCTTTGCTGCATGTGCCTGCCCTTGGTGGCGTATGGCCTGCCTGCATTTTGATGTCTTTGACTTTGGGAAAGATTTTTTCTTTTTTTTTTTTTTTTTGTTTTAATATTCATGCCATGTCCCTCATATCTTGCCCCCTAAGTTGTGTCTTCCTCCTTGACTTTTTCCCCTGCTTTTGCAACATCTCTGAGCTTAGTTTTGGCATCCTTTGTTCCTTTGCAATGCACCTGATATAAACCCAGGCCATTTTTTTCGACTCCATAAATTTCCCAAATTTTCTTTTTTTCTCCTCCAATTGCAAATCTTTGTTGCTGTCTCCATTCCAGCGTGTTTGTAGGTCCTTCTTTTCTGTTTTGGCCTTCAGTGGGGGATCAATTTTGGCAAGCTTTGCTGCATGTGCCCTGCCCTCGCCGGCGTATGGCCTGCCTGCATGTTGATTGCTTTGCCTTTGGGAAAGATTTTTTTTCTTTTTTTTTTTTTTTTTTATTATTGTAAGTATTCATGCCATGTCCCTCATATCTTGCCTCATATCTTGAAATTTCCGTTCGGGAAGGGAAAAGGAATCTCGCGACTTCAATGGGGACCAAAAGAGGAATCTTTGGTGCATGTCCCTGCACTTGATGGCAGGCCATGCCTTTTGATGGCTTTGACTTTGGGAAAGATTTTTTTCTTTTTTTGGTTGTTTTCTGAAGTGTTCATGCCATGTCCCTCATGTCTTCCCCATAAGTTGTGTCTTCCTCCTTGACTTTTTCCCCTGCTTTTGCAACATCTGTGAGCTTAGTTTTGGCACCTCTTTTGGTCCTTTGCAATGCAGCTGATTTCCTCACAGCCTATTTTTTGAAGAGACTAAAATTCCCGATTTTCTGCTTTTTTCAATTGCATTTCATTTGAACCTATCTCCTTTCCAGAGTGTTTGTAAGCCTTTCTTTTGGGATTCGCAAGATTCCTTTTCCCTTCCCGAAAGGAAATTTCATTTCCTTTCGGGAAGGGAAAAGGAATCTTGCGATTTCAATGGGGACCAATAGAAGAATCTTTGGTGCATGTTCCTGCACTTGATGGCAGGCCATGCCTTTTGATGGCTTTGACTTTGGGAAAGATTTTTTCTACTTTTTTTTTTTTTTGTTTGTTTTAAGTATTCATGCCATGTCCCTCATATCTTGCCCCCTAAGTTGTGTCTTCCTCCTTGACTTTTTCCCCTTCTTTTGCAACATCTGTGAGCTTAGTTTTGGCATCTTTTGGTCCTTTGCACTGCACCTGATAAAACCCCAGGCCATTTTCTTAGAGTCACTAAATCTCCCAAATTTTCTTTTTTTCTCCTCCAATTGCAATTCCTTTGATGTTGACTCCTTTCCAGCGTGTTTGTAAGTCCTTCTTTTCTGTTTTGACTTCAGTGGGGATCAATTTTGGCAAGCTTTGCTGCATGGGCCTGCCCTTGCTGGCGTATAGCTTGCCTGCATTTTGATGGCTTTGACTTTGGGAAAGATTTTTTCTTTTTTTTTTCTTTTTTGTTTTAAGTATTCATGCCATGTCCCTCATATCTTGCTCCCTGTTGTGTCTTCCTCCTTGACTTTTTCCCCTGCTTTTGCAACATCTGTGAGCTTAGTTTTGGCATCTTTTGGTCCTTTGCACTGCACCTGATATAAACCCAGGCCATTTTCTTAGAGTCATTAAATTTCCCATTTTTTTATTTTCATCTCCAATTGCAATTCCTTTGATGTTGACTCCTTTCCAGCGTGTTTGTAAGTCCTTCTTTTCTCTTTCGGCCTTCAGTGGGGATCAATTTTTTCAAGCTTTGCTGCATGTGCCTGCCCTTGGTGGCGTATGGCCTGCCTGCATTTTGATGGCTTTGACTTTGGGAAAGATTTTTTTTTTTTTTTTTTTTTTGTTTTAATATTCATGCCATGTCCCTCATATCTTGCCCCCTAAGTTGTGTCTTCCTCCTTGACTTTTTCCCCTGCTTTTGCAACATCTGTGAGCTTAGTTTTGCCACCTTTTGGACCTTTGCAATGCACCTGATATAAACCCCAGGCCATTTTTTTAGACTCCATAAATTTCCCAAATTTTCTTTTTTTCTCCTCCAATTGCAAATCCTTCGTTGTTGTCTCCATTCCAGCGTGTTTGTAGGTCCTTCTTTTCTGTTTAGGCCTTCAGTGGGGATCAATTTTGGCAAGCTTTGCTGCATGTTCCTGCCCTCGCTGGCGTATGGCCTGCCTGCATGTTGATTGCTTTGCCTTTGGGAAAGATTTTTTTCTTTTTTTTTTTTTTTTTATTATTGTAAGTATTCATGCCATGTCCCTCATATCTTGCCCCCTAAGTTCTGTCTTCCTCCTTGACTTTTTCCCCTGATTTTGCAACATCTGTGAGCTTAGTTTTGCCACCTTTTGCTCCTTTGCAATGCAGCTGATTTCCTCACAGCCCATTTTTTTAAGAGACTAAAATTCCCAATTTTCTGCTTTTTTCAATTGCATTTCATTTGAACCTATCTCCTTTCCAGAGTGTTTGTAAGCCTTTCTTTTGGGATCCGCAAGATTCCTTTTCCCTTCCCGAAAGGAAATGAAATTTCCTTTCGGGAAGGGAAAAGGAATCGTGCGATTTCAATGGGGCCCAATAGAGGAATCTTTGGTGCATGTCCCTGCACTTGATGGCAGGCCATGCCTTTTGATGGCTTTGACTTTGGGAAAGATTTTTTTCTTTTTTTGGTTGTTTTCTGAAGTGTTCATGCCATGTCCCTCATATCTTGCCCCCTAAGTTCTGTCTTCCTCCTTGACTTTTACCCCTGCTTTTGCAACATCTGTGAGCTTAGTTTTGTCATCTGTTGGTCCTTTGCACTGCACCTGATAAAACCCCGGGCCATTTTCTTAGAGTCACTAAATTCCCCAAATTTTCTTTTTTTCTCCTCCAATTGCAATTCCTTTGATGTTGACTCCTTTCCAGCATGTTTGTAGGTCCTTCTTTTCTGTTTTGGCCTTCAGTGGGGATCAATTTTGGCAAGCTTTGCTGCATGTGCCTGCCCTTGGTGGCGTATGACCTGCGTGCATTTTGATGGCTTTGACTTTGGGAAAGATTTTTTCTTTTTTTTTTGTATTATTTTAAGTATTCATGCCATGTCCCTCATATCTTGCCCCCTAAGTTGTGTCTTCCTCCTTGACTTTTTCCCCTGCTTTTGCAACATCTGTGAGCTTAGTTTTGGCACCTTTTGGTCCTTTGCAATGCAGCTGATTTCCTCACAGCCTATTTCTTGAAGAGACTAAAATTCCAGATTTTCTGCTTTTTTCAATTGCATTTCATTTGAACCTATCTCCTTTCCAGAGTGTTTGTAAGCCTTTCTTTTGGGATTCGCAACATTCCTTTTCCCTTCCCGAAAGGAAATTTCATTTCCTTTCGGGAAGGGAAAAGGAATCTTGCGATTTCAATGGGGACCAATAGAGGAATCTTTGGTGCATGTCCCTGCACTTGATGGCAGGCCATGGCATTTGATGGCTTTGACTTAGGGAAAGATTTTTTTCTTTTTTTGGTTGTTTTCTGAAGTGCTCATGCCATGTCCCTCATATCTTGCCCCCTAAGTTGTGTCTTCCTCCATGACTTTTTCCCCTGCTTTTGCAACATCTGTGAGCTTAGTTTTGGCATCTGTTGGTCCTTTGCACTGCACCTGATAAAACCCCGGGCCATTTTCTTAGAGTCACTAAATTCCCCAAATTATCTTTTTTTCTCCTCCAATTGCAATTCCTTTGATGTTGACTCCTTTCCAGCGTGTTTGTAGGTCCTTCTTTTCTGTTTTGGCCTTCAGTGGGGATCAATTTTGGCAAGCTTTGCTGCATGTGCCTGCCCTTGGTGGCGTATTGCGTGCCTGCATTTTGATGGCTTTGACTTTGGGAAAGATTTTTTCCTTTTTTTTTTTTTTATTATTTTAAGTGTTCATGCCATGTCCCTCATGTCTTCCCCATAAGTTGTGTCTTCCTCCTTGACTTTTTCCCCTGCTTTTGCAACATCTGTGAGCTTAGTTTTGGCAGCTTTTGGTCCTTTGCAATGCAGCTGATTTCCTCACTGCCTATTATTTGAAGACATTAAAATTCCAGATTTTCTGTTTTTTTCAATTGCTTTTCATTTGAAACTATCTCCTTTCCAGAGTGTTTGTAAGCCTTTCGTTTGGGATCCGCAAGATTCCTTTTCCCTTCCCGAAAGGAAATGAAATTTCCTTTCGGGAAGGGAAAAGGGATCTTGCGATTTCAATGGGGACCAATAGAGGAATCTTTGGTGCATGTCCCTGAACTTGATGGCAGGCCATGGCTTTTGATGGCTTTGACTTTGGGAAAGATTTTTTTCTTTTTTTGGTTGTTTTCTGAAGTGTTTATGCCATGTCCCTCATATCTTGCCCCCTAAGTTCTGTCTTCCTCCTTGACTTTTTCCCCTGCTTTTGCAACATCTGTGATCTCAGTTTTGGCATCTTTTGGTCCTTTGCACTGCACCTGATAAAACCCCTGGCCACTTTCTAAGAGTCATTAAATTTCCCAAATTTTCTTTTTTTCTCCTCCAATTGCAATTCCTTTGATATTGACTCCTTTCCAGCGTGTTTGTAAGTCCGTCTTTTCTGTTTTGGCCTTCAGTGGGGATCAATGTTGGCAAGCTTTGCTGCATGTGCCTGCCCTTGCTGGCGTATGGCCTGCCTGCATTTTGATGGCTTTGACTTTGGGAAAGATTTTCCATTTTTTTTTGTTTTTGTTTGTTTTAAGTATTCATGCCATGTCCCTCATATCTTGCCCCCTAAGTTGTGTCTTCCTCCATGACTTTTTCCCCTGCTTTTGCAACATCTCTGAGCTTAGTTTTGGCACCTTTTGGTCCTTTGCACTGCACATGATAAAACCCAACACCACTTTCTAAGAGTCATTAAATTTCCCAAATTTTCTTTTTTTCTCCTCCAATTGCAATTTCATTGATGGTGTCTCCATTCCAGCGTGTTTGTAAGTCCTTTTTTTCTGTTTTGGCCTTCAGTGGGGATCAAATTTGGCAAGCTTTGCTGCATGTGCCTGCCCTTGCTGGCGTATGGCCTGCCTGCATTTTGATGGCTTTGACTTTGGGAAAGATTTTTACTTTTTTTTTTTTCATATTTTAAGTATTCATGCCATGTCCCTCATATCTTGCCCCCTAAGTTGTGTCTTCCTCCTTGACTTTTTCCCCTGCTTTTGCAACATCTGTGAGCTTAGTTTTGGCATCTTTTGGTCCTTTGCAATGCAGCTGATTTCCCTCACAGCCTATTTTTTTAAGAGATGATAAGTCCCGATTTTCTGCTTTTTTCAATTGCATTTCATTTGAACCTATCTCCTTTCCAGAGTGTTTGTAAGCCTTTCTTTTGGGATTCGCAAGATTCCTTTTCCCTTCCCGAAAGGAGATGAAATTTCCTTTCGGGAAGGGAAAAGGAATCTTGCAATTTCAATGGGGACTAATAGAGGAATCTTTGGTGCATGTCCCTGCACTTGATGGCAGGCCATGCCTTTTGATGGCTTTGACTTTGGGAAGATTTTTTTCTTTTTTTGGTTGTTTTCTGAAGTGTTCATGCCATGTCCCTCATATCTTGCCCCCTAAGTTGTGTCTTCCTCCTTGACTTTTTCCCCTGCTTTTGCAACATCTGTGAGCTTAGTTTTGGCACCTTTTGGTCCTTTGCACTGCACCTGATATAAACCCCAGGCCACTTTCTAAGACTCACTAAATTTCCCAAATTTTCTTTTTTTCTCCTCCAATTGCAATTCCATTGATGTTGACTCCTTTCCAGCGTGTTTGTAGGTCCTTCTTTTCTGTTTTGGCCTTCAGTGGGGATCAATTTTGGCAAGCTTTGCTGCATGTGCCTGCCCTTGGTGGCGTATGGCCTGTCTGCATTTTGATGGCTTTGACTTTGGGAAAGATTTTTTCTTTTTTTTTTTTTGTTTGTTTTACGTATTCATGCCATGTTCCTCATATCTTGCCCCCTGTTGTGTCTTCCTCCTTGACTTTTTCCCCTGCTTTTGCAACATCTGTGAGCTTAGTTTTGGCATCTTTTGGTCCTTTGCACTGCACCTGATATAAACCCAGGCCATTTTCTTAGAGTCATTAAATTTCCCAAATTTTCATTTTTTCTCCTCCAATTGCAATTCCTTTGATGTTGTCTCCATTCCCAGCGTGTTTGTAAGTCCTTCTTTTCATTTTTGGCCTTCAGTGGGGATCAATTTTGGCAAGCTTTGCTGCATGTGCCTGCACTTGCTGGCGTATGGCCTGCCTGCATTTTGATGGCTTTGACTTTGGGAAAGATTTTTTCTTTTTTTTTTTTTTTTTTATTTTTTGAAGTATTCATGCCATGTCCCTCATATCTTGCCCCCTAAGTTGTGTCTTCCTCCTTGACTTTTTCCCCTGCTTTTGCAACATCTGTGAGCTTAGTTTTGGCACCTTTTTTTAATTTGCAATGCAGCTGATTTCCTCACAGCCTATTTTTTGAAGAGACTAAAATTCCCGATTTTCTGCTTTTTTCAATTGCATTTCATTTGAACCTATCTCCTTTCCAGAGTGTTTGTAAGCCTTTCTTTTGGGATTCGCAAGATTCCTTTTCCCTTCCCGAAAGGAAATGAAATTTCTTTTTGATGGCTTTGACTTTGGGAAAGATTTTTTTCTTTTTTTGGTTGTTTTCTGAAGTGTTCATGCCATGTCCCTCATATCTTGCCCCCTAAGTTGTGTCTTCCTCCTTCACTTTTTCCCCTGCTTTTGCAACATCTGTGATCTCAGTTTTGGCATCTTTTGGTCCTTTGCACTGCACCTGATATAAACCCAGGCCACTTTCTAAGAGTCATTATATACCCCCAAATTTTCTTTTTCTCTCATAGAAATTGATTTCCTTTGATGGTGTCTCCATTCCAGCGTGTTTGTAAGTCCTTCTTTCCTGTTTTGGCCTTCAGTGGGGATCAATTTTGGCAAGCTTTGCTGCATGTGCATGCCCTTGGTGGCGTATGGCCTGCGTGCATTTTGATGGCTTTGACTTGGGAAAGATTTATTTCTTTTTTTGGATGTTTTCTGAAATGTTCATGCCATGTCCCTCATATCTTGCCCCCTAAGTTGTGTCTTCCTCCTTTACTTTTTCCCCTGCTTTTGCAACATCTGTGAGCTTAGTTTTGGCATCTTTTGGGCCTTTGCACTGCACCTGCTAAAACCCCAGGCCACTTTCTAACAGTCATTAAATTTCCCAAATTTTTTTTTTTCTCCTCCAATTGCAATTCCTTTGATGGTGTCTCCATTCCAGCGTGTTTGTAAATCCTTCTTTCCTGTTTTGGGCCTTCAGTGGGGGATCAATTTTGGCAAGCTTTGTTGCATGTGCCTGCCCTTGCTGGCGTATGGCCTGCCTGCATTTTGATGGCTTTGACTTTGGGAAAGATTTTTACTTTTTTTTTTTTTTCATATTTTAAGTGTTCATGCCATGTCCTTCATATCTTGCCCCCTAAGTTGTGTCTTCCTCCATGACTTTTTCCCTGCTTTTGCAACATTTGTGAGCTTAGTTTTGGCACCTTTTGGTCCTTTGCACTGCACCTGATATAAACCCCAGGCCACTTTCTAAGAGTCACTAAATTTCCCAAATTTTCTTTTTTTTTGTCCTCCAATTGCAATTCCTTTGATGTTGACTCCATTCCAGCGTGTTTGTAGGTCCTTCTTTTCTGTTTTGGCCTTCAGTGGGGATCAATTTTGGCAAGCTTTGCTGCATGGGCCTGCACTTGGTGGCGTATGGCCTGCCTGCATTTTGATGGCTTTGACTTTGGGAAAGATTTTTCATTTTTTTTTGTTTTTGTTTGTTTTAAGTATTCATGCCATGTCCCTCATATCTTGCCCCCTAAGTTGTGTCTTCCTCCTTGACTTTTTCCCCTGCTTTTGCAACATCTGTGAGCTTAGTTTTGGCACCTTTTGTTCCTTTGCACTGCACATGATAAAACCCAAGACCACATTCTAAGAGTCATTAAATTTCCCAAATTTTATTTTTTTCTCCTCCAATTGCAATTTCTTTGATGGTGTCTCCATTCCAGCGTGTTTGTAAGTCCTTCTTTTCATTTTTGGCCTTCAGTGGGGATCAATTTTGGCAAGCTTTGCTGCATGTGCCTGCACTTGCTGGCGTATGGCCTGCCTGCATTTTGATGGCTTTGACTTTGGGAAAGATTTTCTCTTTTTTTTTTCTTTTTTGTTTTAAGTATTCATGCCATGTCCCTCATATCTTGCCACCTAAGTTGTGTCTTCCTCCTTGACTTTTTCCCCTGCTTTTGCAACATCTGTGAGCTTAGTTTTGGCATCTTTTGGGCCTTTGCACTGCACCTGATAAAACCCCAGGCCACTTTCTAACAGTCATTAAATTTCCCAAATTTTTTTTTTCTCCTCCAATTGCAATTCCTTTGATGGTGTCTCCATTCCAGCGTGTTTGTAAATCCTTCTTTCCTGTTTTGGCCTTCAGTGGGGATCAATTTTGGCAAGCTTTGTTGCATGTGCCTGCCCTTGCTGGCGTATGGCCTGCCTGCATTTTGATGGCTTTGACTTTGGGAAAGATTTTTACTTTTTTTTTTTTTCATATTTTAAGTGTTCATGCCATGTCCTTCATATCTTGCCCCCTAAGTTGTGTCTTCCTCCATGACTTTTTCCCCTGCTTTTGCAACATTTGTGAGCTTAGTTTTGGCACCTTTTGGTCCTTTGCACTGCACCTGATATAAACCCCAGGCCACTTTCTAAGAGTCACTAAATTTCCCAAATTTTCTTTTTTTTTGTCCTCCAATTGCAATTCCTTTGATGTTGACTCCATTCCAGCGTGTTTGTAGGTCCTTCTTTTCTGTTTTGGCCTTCAGTGGGGATCAATTTTGGCAAGCTTTGCTGCATGGGCCTGCACTTGGTGGCGTATGGCCTGCCTGCATTTTGATGGCTTTGACTTTGGGAAAGATTTTTCATTTTTTTTTGTTTTTGTTTGTTTTAAGTATTCATGCCATGTCCCTCATATCTTGCCCCCTAAGTTGTGTCTTCCTCCTTGACTTTTTCCCCTGCTTTTGCAACATCTGTGAGCTTAGTTTTGGCACCTTTTGTTCCTTTGCACTGCACATGATAAAACCCAAGACCACATTCTAAGAGTCATTAAATTTCCCAAATTTTATTTTTTTCTCCTCCAATTGCAATTTCTTTGATGGTGTCTCCATTCCAGCGTGTTTGTAAGTCCTTCTTTTCATTTTTGGCCTTCAGTGGGGATCAATTTTGGCAAGCTTTGCTGCATGTGCCTGCACTTGCTGGCGTATGGCCTGCCTGCATTTTGATGGCTTTGACTTTGGGAAAGATTTTCTCTTTTTTTTTTCTTTTTTGTTTTAAGTATTCATGCCATGTCCCTCATATCTTGCCACCTAAGTTGTGTCTTCCTCCTTGACTTTTTCCCCTGCTTTTGCAACATCTGTGAGCTTAGTTTGGCATCTTTTGGTCCTTTGCACTGCACCTGATAAAACCCCAGGCCATTTCTTAGAGTCACTAAATTTCCCAAATTTTTTTTTTTTCTCCTCCAATTGCAATTCCTTTGATGTTGACTCCTTTCCAGCGTTTTTGTAAGTCCTTCTTTTCTGTTTTGCCTTCAGTGGGGATCAATTTTGGCAAGCTTTGCTGCATGTGCCTGCCCTTGCTGGCGTATTGCCTGCCTGCATTTTGATGGCTTTGACATTCGGAAAGATTTTTTTCTTTTTTTTTTTTTAATATTTTAAGTATTCATGCCATGTCCCTCATATCTTGCCCCCTAAGTTGTGTCTTCCTCCTTGACTTTTTCCCCTGCTTTTGCAACATTTGTGAGCTTAGTTTTGGCACCTTTGGGTCCTTTGCACTGCACCTGATATAAACCCCAGGCCACTTTCTAAGAGTCACTAAATTTCCCAAATTTTCTTTTTTTTTTGTCCTCCAATTGCAATTCCTTTGATGTTGACTCCATTCCAGCGTGTTTGTAGGTCCTTCTTTTCTGTTTTGGCCTTCAGTGGGGATCAATTTTGGCAAGCTTTGCTGCATGTGCCTGCCCTTGGTGGCGTATGGCCTGCCTGCATTTGATGGCTTTGACTTTGGGAAAGATTTTTCATTTTTTTTTGTTTTTGTTTGTTTTAAGTATTCATGCCATGTCCCTCATATCTTGCCCCCTAAGTTGTGTCTTCCTCCTTGACTTTTTCCCCTGCTTTTGCAACATCTGTGAGCTTAGTTTTGGCATCTTTTGGTCCTTTGCACTGCACCTGATAAAACCCTGGCCACTTTCTTAGAGTCACTAAATTTCCCAAAATTTTTTTTATCTCCTCAAATTGCAATTCCTTTGATGTTGACTCCTTTCCAGCGTGTTTGTAGGTCCTTCTTTTCTGTTTTGGCCTTCAGTGGGGATCAATTTCGGCAAGCTTTGCTGCATGTGCCTGCCCTTGGTGGCGTATGGCCTGCCAGCATTTTGATGGCTTTGACTTTGGGAAAGATTTTTTCTTTTTTTTTTTTTTTATTATTTTAAGTATTCATGCCATGTCCCTCATATCTTGCCCCCTAAGTTGTGTCTTCCTCCTTGGACTTTTTCCCCTGCTTTTGCAACATCTCTGAGCTTAGTTTTGGCACCTTTTGTTCCTTTGCACTGCACATGATAAAACCCAAGACCACTTTCTAAGAGTCATTAAATTCCCAAATTTTCTTTTTTTCTCCTCCAATTGCAATTTCTTTGATGGTGTCTCCATTCCAGCGTGTTTGTAAGTCCTTCTTTTCTGTTTTGGCCTTCAGTGGGGATCAATTTTGGCAAGCTTTGCTGCATGTGCCTGCCCTTGCTGGCGTATGGCCTGCCTGCATTTTGATGGTTTTGACTTTGGGAAAGATTTTTTCTTTTTTTTTTCTTTTTTGTTTTAAGTATTCATGCCATGTCCCTCATATCTTGCCACCTAAGTGGTGTCTTCCTCCTTGACTTTTTCCCCTGCTTTTGCAACATCTGTGAGCTTAGTTTTGGCATCTTTTGGTCCTTTGCACTGCACCTGATAAAACCCCCAGGCCATTTTCTTAGAGTCACTAAATTTCCCAAATTTTTTTTTTTCTCCTCCAATTGCAATTCCTTTGATGTTGACTCCTTTCCAGCGTGTTTGTAAGTCCTTCTTTTCTGTTTTGCCTTCAGTGGGGATCATTTTTTGGCAAGCTTTGCTGCATGTGCCTGCCCTTGCTGGCGTATGGCCTGCCTGCATTTTGATGGCTTTGACATTCGGAAAGATTTTTTCATTTTTTTTTTAATATTTTAAGTATTCATGCCATGTTCCTCATATCTTGCCCCCTAAGTTGTGTCTTCCTCCTTGACTTTTTATCCTGCTTTTGCAACATTTGTGAGCTTAGTTTTGGCACCTTTTGGTCCTTTGCACTGCACCTGATATAAACCCCAGGCCACTTTCTAAGAGTCACTAAATTTCCCAAATTTTCTTTTTTTTTGTCCTCCAATTGCAATTCCTTTGATGTTGACTCCATTCCAGCGTGTTTGTAGGTCCTTCTTTTCTGTTTTGGCCTTCAGTGGGGATCAATTTTGGCAAGCTTTGCTGCATGTGCCTGCCCTTGGTGGCGTATGGCCTGTCTGCATTTTGATGGCTTTGACTTTGGGAAGATTTTTCATTTTTTTTTTGTTTGTTTGTTTTAAGTATTCATGCCATGTCCCTCATATCTTGCCCCCTAAGTTGTGTCTTCCTCCTTGACTTTTTCCCCTGCTTTTGCAACATTTGTGAGCTTAGTTTTGGCACCTTTTGGTCCTTTGCACTGCACCTGATAAAACCCCTTGCCATATTCTAAGAGTCATTAAATTTCCCAAATTTTCTTTTTTTCTCCTCCAATTGCAATTCCTTTGATATTGACTCCATTCCAGCGTGTTTGTAGGTCCTTGTTTTCTCTTTTGGCCTTCAGTGGGGATCAATTTTGGCAAGCTTTGCTGCATGTGCCTGCCCTTGGTGGCGTATGGCCTGCCTGCATTTTGATGGCTTTGACTTGGGAAAGATTTTTTCTTTTTTTTTTTTTAATATTTTAAGTATTCAATCCATGTCCCTCATATCTTGCCCCCTAAGTTGTGTCTTCCTCCTTGACTTTTTCCCCTGCTTTTGCAACATCTGTGAGCTTAGTTTTGGCATCTTTTGGTCCTTTGCAATGCAGCTGATTTCCTCACAGCCTATTTTTTGAAGAGATGGTAAGTCCCGATTTTCTGCTTTTTTCAATTGCATTTCATTTGAACCTATCTCCTTTCCAGAGTGTTTGTAAGCTTTTCTTTTGGGATTCGCAAGATTCTTTTTCCCTTCCCGAAAGGAAATGAAATTTCCTTTCGGGAAGGGAAAAGGAATCTTGCAATTTCAATGGGGACCAATAGAGGAATCTTTGGTGCATGTCCCTGCACTTGATGGCAGGCCATGCCTTTTGATGGCTTTGACTTTGGGAAGATTTTTTTCTTTTTTTGGTTGTTTTCTGAAGTGTTCATGCCATGTCCCTCATATCTTGCCCCCCTAAGTTGTGTCTTCCTCCTTGACTTTTTCCCCTGCTTTTGCAACATTTGTGAGCTTAGTTTTGTCACCTTTAGGTCCTTTGCATTGCGCCTTATGTAAACCCCAGGCCACTTTCTAAGAGTCACTAAATTTCCCAAATTTTCTTTTTTTCTCCTCCAATTGCAATTCCTTTGATGTTGACTCCATTCCAGCGTGTTTGTAGGTCCCTTCTTTTCTGTTTTGGCCTTCAGTGGGGATCAATTTTGGCAAGCTTTGCTGCATGTGCCTGCCCTTGGTGGCGTATGGCCTGCCTGCATTTTGATGGCTTTGACTTTGGGAAAGATTTTTTTTTTTTTTTTTTTTTTGTTTTAATATTCATGCCATGTCCCTCATATCTTGCCCCCTAAGTTGTGTCTTCCTCCTTGACTTTTTCCCCTGCTTTTGCAACATCTGTGAGCTTAGTTTTTGCCACCTTTTGGTCCTTTGCAATGCACCTGATATAAACCCAGGCCATTTTTTTAGACTCCATAAATTTCCCAAATTTTCTTTTTTTCTCCTCCAATTGCAAATCCTTCGTTGTTGTCTCCATTCCAGCGTGTTTGTAGGTCCTTCTTTTCTGTTTAGGCCTTCAGTGGGGATCAATTTTGGCAAGCTTTGCTGCATGTTCCTGCCCTCGCTGGCGTATGGCCTGCCTGCATGTTGATTGCTTTGCCTTTGGGAAAGATTTTTTTCTTTTTTTTTTTTTTTTTATTATTGTAAGTATTCATGCCATGTCCCTCATATCTTGCCCCCTAAGTTCTGTCTTCCTCCTTGACTTTTTCCCTGATTTTGCAACATCTGTGAGCTTAGTTTTGCCACCTTTTGCTCCTTTGCAATGCAGGCTGATTTCCTCACAGCCTATTTTTTGAAGAGATTAAAATTCCCAATTTTCTGCTTTTTTCAATTGCATTTCATTTGAACCTATCTCCTTTCCAGAGTGTTTGTAAGCCTTTCTTTTGGGATCCGCAAGATTCCTTTTCCCTTCCCGAAAGGAAATGAAATTTCCTTTCGGGAAGGGAAAAGGAATCGTGCGATTTCAATGGGGACCAATAGAGGAATCTTTGGTGCATGTCCCTGCACTTGATGGCAGGCCATGCCTTTTGATGGCTTTGACTTTGGGAAAGATTTTTTTCTTTTTTTGGTTGTTTTCTGAAGTGTTAATGCCATGTCCCTCATATCTTGCCCCCTAAGTTCTGTCTTCCTCCTTGACTTTTTCCCCTGCTTTTGCAACATCTGTGAGCTTAGTTTTGTCATCTGTTGGTCCTTTGCACTGCACCTGATAAAACCCCGGGCCATTTTCTTAGAGTCACTAAATTCCCCAAATTTTCTTTTTTTTCTCCTCCAATTGCAATTCCTTTGATGTTGACTCCTTTCCAGCGTGTTTGTAGGTCCTTCTTTTCTGTTTTGGCCTTCAGTGGGGATCAATTTTGGCAAGCTTTGCTGCATGTGCCTGCCCTTGGTGGCGTATGGCCTGCCTGCATTTTGATGGCTTTGACTTTGGAAAGATTTTTTTCTTTTATTTTTTTTTTAATATTTTAAGTATTCATGCCATGTCCCTCATATCTTGACCCCTAAGTTGTGTCTTCCTCCTTGACTTTTTCCCCTGCTTTTGCAACATCTGTGAGCTTAGTTTTGGCACCTTTTGGTCCTTTGCAATGCAGCTGATTTCCTCACAGCCTATTTTTTGAAGAGACTAAAATTCCTGATTTTCTGCTTTTTTCAATTGCATTTCATTTGAACCTATCTCCTTTCCAGAGTGTTTGTAAGCCTTTCTTTTGGGATTCGCAAGATTCCTTTTCCCTTCCCGAAAGGAAATGAAATTTCCTTTCGTGAAGGGAAAAGGAATCTTGCGATTTCAATGGGGACCAATAGAGGAATCTTTGGTGCATGTCCCTGAACTTGATGGCAGGCCATGCCTTTTGATGGCTTTGACTTTGGGAAAGATTTTTTTTCTTTTTTAGGTTGTTTTCTGAAGTGTTCATGCCATGTCCCTCATGTCTTGCCCCCTAAGTTGTGTCTTCCTCCTTGACTTTTTCCCCTGCTTTTGCAACATCTGTGAGCTTAGTTTTGGCAAGTTTTGGTCCTTTGCACTGCAACTGATATAAACCCAGGCCATTTTCTTAGCGTAACTAAATTTCCCAAATTTTCTTTTTTTCTCCTCTAATTGCAAATCATTTGATGTTTACTCCTTTCCAGCGTGTTTGTAGGTCCTTCTTTTCTGTTTTGGCCTTCAGTTGGGATCAATTTTGGCAAGCTTTGCTGCATGTGCCTGCTCTTGGTGGCGTATGGCCTGCCTGCATTTTGATGTCTTTGACTTTGGGAAAGATTTTTTCTTTTTTTTTTTTTTTTTGTTTTAATATTCATGCCATGTCCCTCATATCTTGCCCCCTAAGTTGTGTCTTCCTCCTTGACTTTTTTCCCCTGCTTTTGCAACATCTCTGAGCTTAGTTTTGGCATCCTTTGTTCCTTTGCAATGCACCTGATATAAACCCAGGCCATTTTTTTTCGACTCCATAAATTTCCCAAATTTTCTTTTTTTCTCCTCCAATTGCAAATCTTTGTTGCTGTCTCCATTCCAGCGTGTTTGTAGGTCCTTCTTTTCTGTTTTGGCCTTCAGTGGGGGATCAATTTTGGCAAGCTTTGCTGCATGTGCCTGCCCTCGCCGGCGTATGGCCTGCCTGCATGTTGATTGCTTTGCCTTTGGGAAAGATTTTTTTCTTTTTTTTTTTTTTTTTTTATTATTGTAAGTATTCATGCCATGTCCCTCATATCTTGCCTCATATCTTGAAATTTCCGTTCGGGAAGGGAAAAGGAATCTCGCGACTTCAATGGGGACCAAAAGAGGAATCTTTGGTGCATGTCCCTGCACTTGATGGCAGGCCATGCCTTTTGATGGCTTTGACTTTGGGAAAGATTTTTTCTTTTTTTGGTTGTTTTCTGAAGTGTTCATGCCATGTCCCTCATGTCTTCCCCATAAGTTGTGTCTTCCTCCTTGACTTTTTCCCCTGCTTTTGCAACATCTGTGAGCTTAGTTTTGGCACCTTTTGGTCCTTTGCAATGCAGCTGATTTCCTCACAGCCTATTTTTTGAAGAGACTAAAATTCCCCGATTTTCTGCTTTTTTCAATTGCATTTCATTTGAACCTATCTCCTTTCCAGAGTGTTTGTAAGCCTTTCTTTTGGATTCGCAAGATTCCTTTTCCCTTCCCGAAAGGAAATTTCATTTCCTTTCGGGAAGGGAAAAGGAATCTTGCGATTTCAATGGGGACCAATAGAAGAATCTTTGGTGCATGTTCCTGCACTTGATGGCAGGCCATGCCTTTTGATGGCTTTGACTTTGGGAAAGATTTTTTTCTACTTTTTTTTTTTTTGTTTGTTTTAAGTATTCATGCCATGTCCCTCATATCTTGCCCCCTAAGTTGTGTCTTCCTCCTTGACTTTTTCCCCTTCTTTTGCAACATCTGTGAGCTTAGTTTCGCATCTTTTGGTCCTTTGCACTGCACCTGATAAAACCCCAGGCCATTTTCTTAGAGTCACTAAATCTCCCAAATTTTCTTTTTTTCTCCTCCAATTGCAATTCCTTTGATGTTGACTCCTTTCCAGCGTGTTTGTAAGTCCTTCTTTTCTGTTTTGACTTCAGTGGGGATCAATTTTGGCAAGCTTTGCTGCATGGGCCTGCCCTTGCTGGCGTATAGCTTGCCTGCATTTTGATGGCTTTGACTTTGGGAAAGATTTTTTCTTTTTTTTTTCTTTTTTGTTTTAAGTATTCATGCCATGTCCCTCATATCTTGCTCCCTGTTGTGTCTTCCTCCTTGACTTTTTCCCCTGCTTTTGCAACATCTGTGAGCTTAGTTTTGGCATCTTTTGGTCCTTTGCACTGCACCTGATATAAACCCAGGCCATTTTCTTAGAGTCATTAAATTTCCCATTTTTTTATTTTCATCTCCAATTGCAATTCCTTTGATGTTGACTCCTTTCCAGCGTGTTTGTAAGTCCTTCTTTTCTCTTTTGGCCTTCAGTGGGGATCAATTTTTTCAAGCTTTGCTGCATGTGCCTGCCCTTGGTGGCGTATGGCCTGCCTGCATTTTGATGGCTTTGACTTTGGGAAAGATTTTTTTTTTTTTTTTTTTTTGTTTTAATATTCATGCCATGTCCCCTCATATCTTGCCCCCTAAGTTGTGTCTTCCTCCTTGACTTTTTCCCCTGCTTTTGCAACATCTGTGAGCTTAGTTTTGCCACCTTTTGGACCTTTGCAATGCACCTGATATAACCCAGGCCATTTTTTAGACTCCATAAATTTCCCAAATTTTCTTTTTTTCTCCTCCAATTGCAAATCCTTCGTTGTTGTCTCCATTCCAGCGTGTTTGTAGGTCCTTCTTTTCTGTTTAGGCCTTCAGTGGGGATCAATTTTGGCAAGCTTTGCTGCATGTTCCTGCCCTCGCTGGCGTATGGCCTGCCTGCATGTTGATTGCTTTGCCTTTGGGAAAGATTTTTTTCTTTTTTTTTTTTTTTTATTATTGTAAGTATTCATGCCATGTCCCTCATATCTTGCCCCCTAAGTTCTGTCTTCCTCCTTGACTTTTTCCCCTGATTTTGCAACATCTGTGAGCTTAGTTTTGCCACCTTTTGCTCCTTTGCAATGCAGCTGATTTCCTCACAGCCCATTTTTTTAAGAGACTAAAATTCCCAATTTTCTGCTTTTTTCAATTGCATTTCATTTGAACCTATCTCCTTTCCAGAGTGTTTGTAAGCCTTTCTTTTGGGATCCGCAAGATTCCTTTTCCCTTCCCGAAAGGAAATGAAATTTCCTTTCGGGAAGGGAAAAGGAATCGTGCGATTTCAATGGGGCCCAATAGAGGAATCTTTGGTGCATGTCCCTGCACTTGATGGCAGGCCATGCCTTTTGATGGCTTTGACTTTGGGAAAGATTTTTTTCTTTTTTTGGTTGTTTTCTGAAGTGTTCATGCCATGTCCCTCATATCTTGCCCCCTAAGTTCTGTCTTCCTCCTTGACTTTTACCCCTGCTTTTGCAACATCTGTGGAGCTTAGTTTTGTCATCTGTTGGTCCTTTGCACTGCACCTGATAAAACCCCGGGCCATTTTCTTAGAGTCACTAAATTCCCCAAATTTTCTTTTTTTCTCCTCCAATTGCAATTCCTTTGATGTTGACTCCTTTCCAGCATGTTTGTAGGTCCTTCTTTTCTGTTTTGGCCTTCAGTGGGGATCAATTTTGGCAAGCTTTGCTGCATGTGCCTGCCCTTGGTGGCGTATGACCTGCGTGCATTTTGATGGCTTTGACTTTGGGAAAGATTTTTTCTTTTTTTTTTGTATTATTTTAAGTATTCATGCCATGTCCCTCATATCTTGCCCCCTAAGTTGTGTCTTCCTCCTTGACTTTTTCCCCTGCTTTTGCAACATCTGTGAGCTTAGTTTTGGCACCTTTTGGTCCTTTGCAATGCAGCTGATTTCCTCACAGCCTATTTCTTGAAGAGACTAAAATTCCAGATTTTCTGCTTTTTTCAATTGCATTTCATTTGAACCTATCTCCTTTCCAGAGTGTTTGTAAGCCTTTCTTTTGGGATTCGCAACATTCCTTTTCCCTTCCCGAAAGGAAATTTCATTTCCTTTCGGGAAGGGAAAAGGAATCTTGCGATTTCAATGGGGACCAATAGAGGAATCTTTGGTGCATGTCCCTGCACTTGATGGCAGGCCATGGCATTTGATGGCTTTGACTTAGGGAAAGATTTTTTTCTTTTTTTGGTTGTTTTCTGAAGTGCTCATGCCATGTCCCTCATATCTTGCCCCCTAAGTTGTGTCTTCCTCCATGACTTTTTCCCCTGCTTTTGCAACATCTGTGAGCTTAGTTTTGGCATCTGTTGGTCCTTTGCACTGCACCTGATAAAACCCCGGGCCATTTTCTTAGAGTCACTAAATTCCCCAAATTATCTTTTTTTCTCCTCCAATTGCAATTCCTTTGATGTTGACTCCTTTCCAGCGTGTTTGTAGGTCCTTCTTTTCTGTTTTGGCCTTCAGTGGGGATCAATTTTGGCAAGCTTTGCTGCATGTGCCTGCCCTTGGTGGCGTATTGCGTGCCTGCATTTTGATGGCTTTGACTTTGGGAAAGATTTTTTCCTTTTTTTTTTTTTTATTATTTTAAGTGTTCATGCCATGTCCCTCATGTCTTCCCCATAAGTTGTGTCTTCCTCCTTGACTTTTTCCCCTGCTTTTGCAACATCTGTGAGCTTAGTTTTGGCAGCTTTTGGTCCTTTGCAATGCAGCTGATTTCCTCACTGCCTATTATTTGAAGACATTAAAATTCCAGATTTTCTGTTTTTTTCAATTGCTTTTCATTTGAAACTATCTCCTTTCCAGAGTGTTTGTAAGCCTTTCGTTTGGGATCCGCAAGATTCCTTTTCCCTTCCCGAAAGGAAATGAAATTTCCTTTCGGGAAGGGAAAAGGGATCTTGCGATTTCAATGGGGACCAATAGAGGAATCTTTGGTGCATGTCCCTGAACTTGATGGCAGGCCATGGCTTTTGATGGCTTTGACTTTGGGAAAGATTTTTTTCTTTTTTTGGTTGTTTTCTGAAGTGTTTATGCCATGTCCCTCATATCTTGCCCCCTAAGTTCTGTCTTCCTCCTTGACTTTTTCCCCTGCTTTTGCAACATCTGTGATCTCAGTTTTGGCATCTTTTGGTCCTTTGCACTGCACCTGATAAAACCCTGGCCACTTTCTAAGAGTCATTAAATTTCCCAAATTTTCTTTTTTTCTCCTCCAATTGCAATTCCTTTGATATTGACTCCTTTCCAGCGTGTTTGTAAGTCCGTCTTTTCTGTTTGGGCCTTCAGTGGGGATCAATGTTGGCAAGCTTTGCTGCATGTGCCTGCCCTTGCTGGCGTATGGCCTGCCTGCATTTTGATGGCTTTGACTTTGGGAAAGATTTTCCATTTTTTTTTGTTTTTGTTTGTTTTAAGTATTCATGCCATGTCCCTCATATCTTGCCCCCTAAGTTGTGTCTTCCTCCATGACTTTTTCCCCTGCTTTTGCAACATCTCTGAGCTTAGTTTTGGCACCTTTTGGTCCTTTGCACTGCACATGATAAAACCCAACACCACTTTCTAAGAGTCATTAAATTTCCCAAATTTTCTTTTTTTCTCCTCCAATTGCAATTTCATTGATGGTGTCTCCATTCCAGCGTGTTTGTAAGTCCTTTTTTTCTGTTTTGGCCTTCAGTGGGGATCAAATTTGGCAAGCTTTGCTGCATGTGCCTGCCCTTGCTGGCGTATGGCCTGCCTGCATTTTGATGGCTTTGACTTTGGGAAAGATTTTTACTTTTTTTTTTTTCATATTTTAAGTATTCATGCCATGTCCCTCATATCTTGCCCCCTAAGTTGTGTCTTCCTCCTTGACTTTTTCCCCTGCTTTTGCAACATCTGTGAGCTTAGTTTTGGCATCTTTTGGTCCTTTGCAATGCAGCTGATTTCCTCACAGCCTATTTTTTTAAGAGATGATAAGTCCCGATTTTCTGCTTTTTTCAATTGCATTTCATTTGAACCTATCTCCTTTCCAGAGTGTTTGTAAGCCTTTCTTTTGGGATTCGCAAGATTCCTTTTCCCTTCCCGAAAGGAGATGAAATTTCCTTTCGGGAAGGGAAAAGGAATCTTGCAATTTCAATGGGGACTAATAGAGGAATCTTTGGTGCATGTCCCTGCACTTGATGGCAGGCCATGCCTTTTGATGGCTTTGACTTTGGGAAAGATTTTTTTCTTTTTTTGGTTGTTTTCTGAAGTGTTCATGCCATGTCCCTCATATCTTGCCCCCTAAGTTGTGTCTTCCTCCTTGACTTTTTCCCCTGCTTTTGCAACATCTGTGAGCTTAGTTTTGGCACCTTTTGGTCCTTTGCACTGCACCTGATATAAACCCCAGGCCACTTTCTAAGACTCACTAAATTTCCCAAATTTTCTTTTTTTCTCCTCCAATTGCAATTCCATTGATGTTGACTCCTTTCCAGCGTGTTTGTAGGTCCTTCTTTTCTGTTTTGGCCTTCAGTGGGGATCAATTTTGGCAAGCTTTGCTGCATGTGCCTGCCCTTGGTGGCGTATGGCCTGTCTGCATTTTGATGGCTTTGACTTTGGGAAAGATTTTTTCTTTTTTTTTTTTTTGTTTGTTTTACGTATTCATGCCATGTTCCTCATATCTTGCCCCCTGTTGTGTCTTCCTCCTTGACTTTTTCCCCTGCTTTTGCAACATCTGTGAGCTTAGTTTTGGCATCTTTTGGTCCTTTGCACTGCACCTGATATAAACCCAGGCCATTTTCTTAGAGTCATTAAATTTCCCAAATTTTCATTTTTTCTCCTCCAATTGCAATTCCTTTGATGTTGTCTCCATTCCAGCGTGTTTGTAAGTCCTTCTTTTCATTTTTGGCCTTCAGTGGGGATCAATTTTGGCAAGCTTTGCTGCATGTGCCTGCACTTGCTGGCGTATGGCCTGCCTGCATTTTGATGGCTTTGACTTTGGGAAAGATTTTTTCTTTTTTTTTTTTTTTTTTATTTTTTGAAGTATTCATGCCATGTCCCTCATATCTTGCCCCCTAAGTTGTGTCTTCCTCCTTGACTTTTTCCCCTGCTTTTGCAACATCTGTGAGCTTAGTTTTGGCACCTTTTTTTAATTTGCAATGCAGCTGATTTCCTCACAGCCTATTTTTTGAAGAGACTAAAATTCCCGATTTTCTGCTTTTTTCAATTGCATTTCATTTGAACCTATCTCCTTTCCAGAGTGTTTGTAAGCCTTTCTTTTGGGATTCGCAAGATTCCTTTTCCCTTCCCGAAAGGAAATGAAATTTCTTTTTGATGGCTTTGACTTTGGGAAAGATTTTTTTTCTTTTTTTGGTTGTTTTCTGAAGTGTTCATGCCATGTCCCTCATATCTTGCCCCCTAAGTTGTGTCTTCCTCCTTCACTTTTTCCCCTGCTTTTGCAACATCTGTGATCTCAGTTTTGGCATCTTTTGGTCCTTTGCACTGCACCTGATATAAACCCAGGCCACTTTCTAAGAGTCATTATATACCCCAAATTTTCTTTTTCTCTCATAGAAATTGATTTCCTTTGATGGTGTCTCCATTCCAGCGTGTTTGTAAGTCCTTCTTTCCTGTTTTGGCCTTCAGTGGGGATCAATTTTGGCAAGCTTTGCTGCATGTGCATGCCCTTGGTGGCGTATGGCCTGCGTGCATTTTGATGGCTTTGACTTGGGAAAGATTTATTTCTTTTTTTGGATGTTTTCTGAAATGTTCATGCCATGTCCCTCATATCTTGCCCCCTAAGTTGTGTCTTCCTCCTTTACTTTTTCCCCTGCTTTTGCAACATCTGTGAGCTTAGTTTTGGCATCTTTTGGGCCTTTGCACTGCACCTGCTAAAACCCCAGGCCACTTTCTAACAGTCATTAAATTTCCCAAATTTTTTTTTTGCTCCTCCAATTGCAATTCCTTTGATGGTGTCTCCATTCCAGCGTGTTTGTAAATCCTTCTTTCCTGTTTTGGCCTTCAGTGGGGATCAATTTTGGCAAGCTTTGTTGCATGTGCCTGCCCTTGCTGGCGTATGGCCTGCCTGCATTTTGATGGCTTTGACTTTGGGAAAGATTTTTACTTTTTTTTTTTTTCATATTTTAAGTGTTCATGCCATGTCCTTCATATCTTGCCCCCTAAGTTGTGTCTTCCTCCATGACTTTTTCCCCTGCTTTTGCAACATTTGTGAGCTTAGTTTTGGCACCTTTTGGTCCTTTGCACTGCACCTGATATAAACCCCAGGCCACTTTCTAAGAGTCACTAAATTTCCCAAATTTTCTTTTTTTTTGTCCTCCAATTGCAATTCCTTTGATGTTGACTCCATTCCAGCGTGTTTGTAGGTCCTTCTTTTCTGTTTTGGCCTTCAGTGGGGATCAATTTTGGCAAGCTTTGCTGCATGGGCCTGCACTTGGTGGCGTATGGCCTGCCTGCATTTTGATGGCTTTGACTTTGGGAAAGATTTTTCATTTTTTTTTGTTTTTGTTTGTTTTAAGTATTCATGCCATGTCCCTCATATCTTGCCCCCTAAGTTGTGTCTTCCTCCTTGACTTTTTCCCCTGCTTTTGCAACATCTGTGAGCTTAGTTTTGGCACCTTTTGTTCCTTTGCACTGCACATGATAAAACCCAAGACCACATTCTAAGAGTCATTAAATTTCCCAAATTTTATTTTTTTCTCCTCCAATTGCAATTTCTTTGATGGTGTCTCCATTCCAGCGTGTTTGTAAGTCCTTCTTTTCATTTTTGGCCTTCAGTGGGGATCAATTTTGGCAAGCTTTGCTGCATGTGCCTGCACTTGCTGGCGTATGGCCTGCCTGCATTTTGATGGCTTTGACTTTGGGAAAGATTTTCTCTTTTTTTTTTCTTTTTTGTTTTAAGTATTCATGCCATGTCCCTCATATCTTGCCACCTAAGTTGTGTCTTCCTCCTTGACTTTTTCCCCTGCTTTTGCAACATCTGTGAGCTTAGTTTTGGCATCTTTTGGTCCTTTGCACTGCACCTGATAAAACCCCAGGCCATTTTCTTAGAGTCACTAAATTTCCCAAATTTTTTTTTTTCTCCTCCAATTGCAATTCCTTTGATGTTGACTCCTTTCCAGCGTTTTTGTAAGTCCTTCTTTTCTGTTTTGCCTTCAGTGGGGATCAATTTTGGCAAGCTTTGCTGCATGTGCCTGCCCTTGCTGGCGTATTGCCTGCCTGCATTTTGATGGCTTTGACATTCGGAAAGATTTTTTTCTTTTTTTTTTTTAATATTTTAAGTATTCATGCCATGTCCCTCATATCTTGCCCCCTAAGTTGTGTCTTCCTCCTTGACTTTTTCCCCTGCTTTTGCAACATTTGTGAGCTTAGTTTTGGCACCTTTGGGTCCTTTGCACTGCACCTGATATAAACCCCAGGCCACTTTCTAAGAGTCACTAAATTTCCCAAATTTTCTTTTTTTTTGTCCTCCAATTGCAATTCCTTTGATGTTGACTCCATTCCAGCGTGTTTGTAGGTCCTTCTTTTCTGTTTTGGCCTTCAGTGGGGATCAATTTTGGCAAGCTTTGCTGCATGTGCCTGCCCTTGGTGGCGTATGGCCTGCCTGCATTTTGATGGCTTTGACTTTGGGAAAGATTTTTCATTTTTTTTTGTTTTTGTTTGTTTTAAGTATTCATGCCATGTCCCTCATATCTTGCCCCCTAAGTTGTGTCTTCCTCCTTGACTTTTTCCCCTGCTTTTGCAACATCTGTGAGCTTAGTTTTGGCATCTTTTGGTCCTTTGCACTGCACCTGATAAAACCCTGGCCACTTTCTTAGAGTCACTAAATTTCCCAAAATTTTTTTTATCTCCTCAAATTGCAATTCCTTTGATGTTGACTCCTTTCCAGCGTGTTTGTAGGTCCTTCTTTTCTGTTTTGGCCTTCAGTGGGGATCAATTTCGGCAAGCTTTGCTGCATGTGCCTGCCCTTGGTGGCGTATGGCCTGCCAGCATTTTGATGGCTTTGACTTTGGGAAAGATTTTTTCTTTTTTTTTTTTTTTATTATTTTAAGTATTCATGCCATGTCCCTCATATCTTGCCCCCTAAGTTGTGTCTTCCTCCTTGACTTTTTCCCCTGCTTTTGCAACATCTGTGAGCTTAGTTTTGGCACCTTTTGTTCCTTTGCACTGCACATGATAAAACCCAAGACCACTTTCTAAGAGTCATTAAATTTCCCAAATTTTCTTTTTTTCTCCTCCAATTGCAATTTCTTTGATGGTGTCTCCATTCCAGCGTGTTTGTAAGTCCTTCTTTTCTGTTTTGGCCTTCAGTGGGGATCAATTTTGGCAAGCTTTGCTGCATGTGCCTGCCCTTGCTGGCGTATGGCCTGCCTGCATTTTGATGGTTTTGACTTTGGGAAAGATTTTTTCTTTTTTTTTTCTTTTTTGTTTTAAGTATTCATGCCATGTCCCTCATATCTTGCCACCTAAGTGGTGTCTTCCTCCTTGACTTTTTCCCCTGCTTTTGCAACATCTGTGAGCTTAGTTTTGGCATCTTTTGGTCCTTTGCACTGCACCTGATAAAATCCCAGGCCATTTTCTTAGAGTCACTAAATTTCCCAAATTTTTTTTTTTCTCCTCCAATTGCAATTCCTTTGATGTTGACTCCTTTCCAGCGTGTTTGTAAGTCCTTCTTTTCTGTTTTGCCTTCAGTGGGGATCATTTTTGGCAAGCTTTGCTGCATGTGCCTGCCCTTGCTGGCGTATGGCCTGCCTGCATTTTGATGGCTTTGACATTCGGAAAGATTTTTTCATTTTTTTTTTAATATTTTAAGTATTCATGCCATGTTCCTCATATCTTGCCCCCTAAGTTGTGTCTTCCTCCTTGACTTTTTATCCTGCTTTTGCAACATTTGTGAGCTTAGTTTTGGCACCTTTTGGTCCTTTGCACTGCACCTGATATAAACCCCAGGCCACTTTCTAAGAGTCACTAAATTTCCCAAATTTTCTTTTTTTTTGTCCTCCAATTGCAATTCCTTTGATGTTGACTCCATTCCAGCGTGTTTGTAGGTCCTTCTTTTCTGTTTTGGCCTTCAGTGGGGATCAATTTTGGCAAGCTTTGCTGCATGTGCCTGCCCTTGGTGGCGTATGGCCTGTCTGCATTTTGATGGCTTTGACTTTGGGAAAGATTTTTCATTTTTTTTTTGTTTGTTTGTTTTAAGTATTCATGCCATGTCCCTCATATCTTGCCCCCTAAGTTGTGTCTTCCTCCTTGACTTTTTCCCCTGCTTTTGCAACATCTGTGAGCTTAGTTTTGGCATCTTTTGGTCCTTTGCACTGCACCTGATAAAACCCCAGGCCATTTTCTTAGAGTCACTAAATTTCCCAAATTTTCTTTTTTTCTCCTCCAATTGCAATTCCTTTGATGTTGTCTCCTTTCCAGATTGTTTGTAGGTCCTTCTTTTCTGTTTTGGCCTTCAGTGGGGATCAATTTTGGCAAGCTTTGCTGCATGTGCCTGCCCTTGGTGGCGTATGGCCTGCCTGCATTTTGATGGCTTTGACTTTGGGAAAGATTTTTTCTTTTTTTTTTTAATATTTTAAGTATTCATGCCATGTTCCTCATATCTTGCCCCCTAAGTTGTGTCTTCCTCCTTGACTTTTTATCCTGCTTTTGCAACATTTGTGAGCTTAGTTTTGGCACCTTTTGGTCCTTTGCACTGCACCTGATATAAACCCCAGGCCACTTTCTAAGAGTCACTAAATTTCCCAAATTTTCTTTTTTTTTGTCCTCCAATTGCAATTCCTTTGATGTTGACTCCATTCCAGCGTGTTTGTAGGTCCTTCTTTTCTGTTTTGGCCTTCAGTGGGGATCAATTTTGGCAAGCTTTGCTGCATGTGCCTGCCCTTGGTGGCGTATGGCCTGTCTGCATTTTGATGGCTTTGACTTTGGGAAAGATTTTTCTTTTTTTTTTTGTTTGTTTGTTTTAACTATTCATGCCATGTCCCTCATATCTTGCCCCCTAAGTTGTGTCTTCCTCCTTGACTTTTTCCCCTGCTTTTGCAACATCTGTGAGCTTAGTTTTGGCATCTTTTGGTCCTTTGCACTGCACCTCATAAAACCCCAGGCCATTTTCTTAGAGTCACTAAATTTCCCAAATTTTCTTTTTTTCTCCTCCAATTGCAATTCCTTTGATGTTGTCTCCTTTCCAGATTGTTTGTAGGTCCTTCTTTTCTGTTTTGGCCTTCAGTGGGGATCAATTTTGGCAAGCTTTGCTGCATGTGCCTGCACTTGGTGGCGTATGGCCTGCCTGCATTTTGATGGCTTTGACTTTGGGAAAGATTTTTTCTTTTTTTTTTTTTTTTTTATTATTTTAAGTGTTCATGCCATGGCCCTCATATCTTGCCCCCTAAGTTGTGTCTTCCTCCTTGACTTTTTCCCCTGCTTTTGCAACATTTGTGAGCTTAGTTTTGGCACCTTTTGGTCCTTTGCACTGCACCTGATAAAACCCCTTGCCATATTCTAAGAGTCATTAAATTTCCCAAATTTTCTTTTTTTCTCCTCCAATTGCAATTCCTTTGATATTGACTCCATTCCAGCGTGTTTGTAGGTCCTTGTTTTCTCTTTTGGCCTTCAGTGGGGATCAATTTTGGCAAGCTTTGCTGCATGTGCCTGCCCTTGGTGGCGTATGGCCTGCCTGCATTTTGATGGCTTTGACTTGGGAAAGATTTTTTCTTTTTTTTTTTTTAATATTTTAAGTATTCAATCCATGTCCCTCATATCTTGCCCCCTAAGTTGTGTCTTCCTCCTTGACTTTTTCCCCTGCTTTTGCAACATCTGTGAGCTTAGTTTTGGCATCTTTTGGTCCTTTGCAATGCAGCTGATTTCCTCACAGCCTATTTTTTGAAGAGATGGTAAGTCCCGATTTTCTGCTTTTTTCAATTGCATTTCATTTGAACCTATCTCCTTTCCAGAGTGTTTGTAAGCTTTTCTTTTGGGATTCGCAAGATTCTTTTTCCCTTCCCGAAAGGAAATGAAATTTCCTTTCGGGAAGGGAAAAGGAATCTTGCAATTTCAATGGGGACCAATAGAGGAATCTTTGGTGCATGTCCCTGCACTTGATGGCAGGCCATGCCTTTTGATGGCTTTGACTTTGGGAAAGATTTTTTTCTTTTTTTGGTTGTTTTCTGAAGTGTTCATGCCATGTCCCTCATATCTTGCCCCCTAAGTTGTGTCTTCCTCCTTGACTTTTTCCCCTGCTTTTGCAACATTTGTGAGCTTAGTTTTGTCACCTTTAGGTCCTTTGCATTGCGCCTTATGTAAACCCCAGGCCACTTTCTAAGAGTCACTAAATTTCCCAAATTTTCTTTTTTTCTCCTCCAATTGCAATTCCTTTGATGTTGACTCCATTCCAGCGTGTTTGTAGGTCCTTCTTTTCTGTTTTGGCCTTCAGTGGGGATCAATTTTGGCAAGCTTTGCTGCATGTGCCTGCCCTTGGTGGCGTATGGCCTGCCTGCATTTTGATGGCTTTGACTTTGGGAAAGATTTTTTCTTTTTTTTTATTTAATATTTTAAGTATTCATGCCATGTCCCTCATATCTTGCCCCCTAAGTTGTGTCTTCCTCCTTGACTTTTTCCCCTGCTTTTGCAACATCTGTGTGCTTAGTTTTGGCACCTTTTGTCCTTTGCAATTCACCTGATATAAACCCAGGCCATTTTTTTAGAGTCAGTAATTTCCCAAATTTTCTATTTTCTCCTCCAATTGCAAATCCTTTGATGTTGTCTCCATTCCAGCGTGTTTGTAAGTCCTTCTTTTCTGTTTTGGCCTTCAGTGGGGATCAATTTTGGCAAGCTTTGCTGCATGTGCCTGCCCTTGCTGGCGTATGGCCTGCCTGCATTTTGATGGCTTTGACTTTGGGAAAGATATTTTCTTTTTTTTTTTTTTTTGTTTTAAGTATTCATGCCATGTCCCTCATATCTTGCCCCCTAAGTTGTGTCTTCCTCCTTGACTTTTTCCCCTGCTTTTGCAACATCTGTAAGCTTAGTTTTGGCACCTTTTGGTCCTTTGCAATGCAGCTGATTTCCTCACAGCCTATTTTTTGAAGAGACTAATATTCCCGATTTTCTGCTTTTTTCAATTGCATTTCATTTGAACCTATCTCCTTTCCAGAGTGTTTGTAAGCCTTTCTTTTGGGATCCGCAAGATTCCTTTTCCCTTCCCGAAAGGAAATTTCATTTCCTTTCGGGAAGGGAAAAGGAATCTTCCGATTTCAATGGGGACCAAAAGAAGAATCTTGGGTGCATGTCCCTGCACTTGATGGCAGGCGATGCCTTTTGATGGCTTTGACTTTGGGAAAGATTTTTTTCTTTTTTGGTTGTTTTCTGAAGTGTTCATGCCATGTCCCTCATATCTTGCCCCCTAAGTTCTGTCATCCTCCTTGACTTTTTCCCCTGCTTTTGCAACATCTGTGAGCTTAGTTTTGGCACCTTTTGGTCCTTTGCAATGCAGCTGATTTCCTCACAGCCTATTTTTTGAAGAGACTAAAATTCCAGATGTTCTGCTTTTTTCAATTGCATTTCATTTGAACCTATCTCCTTTCCAGAGTGTTTGTAAGCCTTTCTTTGGGATTCGCAAGATTCCTTTTCCCTTCCTGAAAGGAAATGAAATTTCCTTTCGGGAAGGGAAAAGGAATCTTGCGATTTCAATGGGGACCAATAGAGGAATCTTTGGTGCATGTCCCTGCACTTGATGGCAGGCCATGGCATTTGATGGCTTTGACTTAGGGAAAGATTTTTTTCTTTTTTTGGTTGTTTTCTGAAGTGTTCATGCCATGTCCCTCATATCTTGCCCCCTAAGTTGTGTCTTCCTCCTTGACTTTTTCCCATGTTTTGCAACATCTGTGAGCTTAGTTTTGGCATCTTTTGGTCCTTTGCACTGCACCAGATAAAACACCGGGCCATTTTCTTAGAGTCACTAAATTTCCCAAATTTTCTTTTTTTCTCCTCCAATTGCAATTCCTTTGATGTTGACTCATTTCCATCGTGTTTGTAGGTCCCTCTTTTCTGTTTTGGCCTTCAGTGGGGATCAATTTTGGCAAGCTTTGCTGCATGTGCCTGCCCTTGGTGGCGTATTGCGTGCCTGCATTTTGATGGCTTTGACTTTGGGAAAGATTTTTTCTTTTTTTTTTTTTTTTATTTTTTTAAGTATTCATGCCATGTCCCTCATATCTTGCCCCCTAAGTTGTGTCTTCCTCCTTGACTTTTTCCCCTGCTTTTGCAACATCTGTGAGCTTAGTTTTGGCACCTTTTTGTCGTTTGCAATGCAGCTGATTTCCTCACAGCCTATTTTTTGAAGAGACTAAAATTCCAGACTTTCTGCTTTTTTCAATTGCATTTCATTTGAACCTATCTCCTTTCCAGAGTGTTTGTAGCCTTTCTTTTGGGATTCGCAAGATTCCTTTTCCCTTCCCGAAAGGAAATTTAATTCCCTTTCGGGAAGGGAAAAGGAATCTTGCGATTTCAATGGGGACCAATAGAGGAATCTTTGGTGCATGTCCCTGCACTTGATGGCAGGCCATGCCTTTTGATGGCTTTGACTTTGGGAAAGATTTTTTTCTGGTTTTGGTTGTTTTCTGAAGTGTTCATGCCATGTCCCTCATATCTTGCCCCCTAAGTTGTGTCTTCCTCCTTGACTTTTACCCCTGCTTTTGCAACATCTGTGATCTCAGTTTTGGCATCTTTTGGTCCTTTGCACTGCACCTGATAAAAACCCAGGCCACTTTCTAAGAGTCATTAAATTTCCCAAATTTTCTTTTTTTCTCATAGAAATTGAATTCCTTTGATGGTGTCTCCTTTCCAGCGTGTCTGTAAGTCCTTCTTTCCTGTTTTGGCCTTCAGTGGGGATCAAATTTGGCAAGCTTTGCTGCATGTGCCTGCCCTTGCTGGCGTATGGCCTGCCTGCATTTTGATGGCTTTGACTTTGGGAAAGATTTTTACTTTTTTTTTTTTCATATTTTAAGTATTCATGCCATGTCCCTCATATCTTGCCCCCTAAGTTTTGTCTTCCTCCTTGACTTTTTCCCCTGCTTTTGCAACATCTGTGAGCTTAGTTTTGGCATCTTTTGGTCCTTTGCACTGCACCTGATAAAACCCCAGGCCACTTTCTAAGAGTCATTAAATTTCCCAAATTTTCTTTTTTTCTCCTCCAATTGCAATTCCTTTGATGTTGACTCCTTTCCAGCGTGTTTGTAGGTCCTTCTTTTCTGTTTTGGCCTTCAGTGGGGATCAATTTTGGCAAGCTTTGCTGCATGTGCCTGCCCCTGGTGGCGTATTGCGTGCCTGCATTTTGATGGCTTTGACTTTGGGAAAGATTTTTTCTTTTTTTTTTTTTTTTGTTTTACGTATTCATGCCATGTTCCTCATATCTTGCCCCCTGTTGTGTCTTCCTCCTTGACTTTTTCCCCTGCTTTTGCAACATCTGTGAGCTTAGCTTTGGCATCTTTTGGTCCTTTGCACTGCACCTGATATAAACCCGGGCCATTTTCTTAGAGTCATTAAATTTCCCAAATTTTCATTTTTTCTCCTCCAATTGCAATTCCTTTGATGTTGTCTCCATTCCAGCGTGTTTGTAAGTCCTTCTTTTCATTTTTGGCCTTCAGTGGGGAACAATTTTGGCAAGCTTTGCTGCATGTGCCTGCACTTGCTGGCGTATGGCCTGCCTGCATTTTGATGGCTTTGACTTTGGGAAAGATTTTTTCTTTTTTTTTTTTTTTTTTTTTTTTAAGTGTTCATGCCATGTCCCTCATATCTTGCCCCCTAAGTTGTGTCTTCCTCCTTGACTTTCTCCCCTGCTTTTGCAACATCTGTGAGCTTAGTTTTGGCACCTTTTTGTCATTTGCAATGCAGCTGATTTCCTCACAGCCTATTTTTTGAAGAGACGATAAGTCCCGATTTTCTGCTTTTTTCAATTGCATTTCATTTGAACCTATCTCCTTTCCAGAGTGTTTGTAAGCCTTTCTTTTGGGATTCGCAAGATTCCTTTTCCCTTCCCGAAAGGAAATGAAATTTCCTTTTGATGGCTTTGACTTTGGGAAAGATTTTTTTCTTTTTTTGGTTGTTTTCTGAAGTGTTCATGCCATGTCCCTCATATCTTGCCCCCTAAGTTGTGTCTTCCTCCTTCACTTTTTCCCCTGCTTTTGCAACATCTGTGGACTCAGTTTTGGCATCTTTTGGTCCTTTGCACTGCACCTGATATAAACCCAGGCCACTTTCTAAGAGTCATTAAATTTCCCAAATTTCCATTTTTTCTCCTCCAATTGCAATTCCTTTGATGGTGTCTCCATTCCAGCGTTTTTGCAAGTCCTTCTTTTCTGTTTTGGCCTTCAGTGGGGATCAATTTTGGCAAGCTTTGCTGCATGTGCCTGCCCTTGCTGGCGTATGGCCTGCCTGCATTTTGATGGCTTTGACTTTGGGAAAGATATTTTCTTTTTTTTTTTTTTTTTGTTTTAAGTATTCATGCCATGTCCCTCATATCTTTCCCCCTAAGTTGTGTCTTCCTCCTTGACTTTTTCCCCTGCTTTTGCAACATCTGTAAGCTTAGTTTTGGCACCTTTTGGTCCTTTGCAATGCAGCTGATTTCCTCACAGCCTATTTTTTGAAGAGACTAAGATTCCCGATTTTCTGCTTTTTTCAATTGCATTTCATTTGAACCTATCTCCTTTCCAGAGTGTTTGTAAGCCTTTCTTTTGGGATCCGCAAGATTCCTTTTCCCTTCCCGAAAGGAAATTTCATTTCCTTTCGGGAAGGGAAAAGGAATCTTGCGATTTCAATGGGGACCAATAGAAGAATCTTTGGTGCATGTCCCTGCACTTGATGGCAGGCGATGCCTTTTGATGGCTTTGACTTTGGGAAAGATTTTTTTCTTTTTTGGTTGTTTTCTGAAGTGTTCATGCCATGTCCCTCATATCTTGCCCCCTAAGTTCTGTCATCCTCCTTGACTTTTTCCCCTGCTTTTGCAACATCTGTGAGCTTAGTTTTGGCACCTTTTGGTCCTTTGCAATGCAGCTGATTTCCTCACAGCCTATTTTTTGAAGAGACTAAAATTCCAGATTTTCTGCTTTTTTCAATTGCATTTCATTTGAACCTATCTCCTTTCCAGAGTGTTTGTAAGCCTTTCTTTGGGATTCGCAAGATTCCTTTTCCCTTCCTGAAAGGAAATGAAATTTCCTTTCGGGAAGGGAAAAAGAATCTTGCGATTTCAATGGGGACCAATAGAGGAATCTTTGGTGCATGTCCCTGCACTTGATGGCAGGCCATGCCTTTTGATGGCTTTGACTTTGGGAAAGATTTTTTTCTGGTTTTGGTTGTTTTCTGAAGTGTTCATGCCATGTCCCTCATATCTTGCCCCCTAAGTTGTGTCTTCCTCCTTGACTTTTACCCCTGCTTTTGCAACATCTGTGATCTCAGTTTTGGCATCTTTTGGTCCTTTGCACTGCACCTGATATAAACCCAGGCCACTTTCTAAGAGTCATTAAATTTCCCAAATTTTCTTTTTTTCTCATAGAAATTGAATTCCTTTGATGGTGTCTCCTTTCCAGCGTGTCTGTAAGTCCTTCTTTCCTGTTTTGGCCTTCAGTGGGGATCAAATTTGGCAAGCTTTGCTGCATGTGCCTGCCCTTGCTGGCGTATGGCCTGCCTGCATTTTGATGGCTTTGACTTTGGGAAAGATTTTTACTTTTTTTTTTTTTTAATATTTTAAGTATTCATGCCATGTCCCTCATATCTTGCCCCCTAAGTTGTGTCTTCCTCCTTGACTTTTTCCCCTGCTTTTGCAACATCTGTGTGCTTAGTTTTGGCACCTTTTGTCCTTTGCAATTCACCTGATATAAACCCAGGCCATTTTTTTAGAGTCAGTAATTTCCCAAATTTTCTATTTTCTCCTCCAATTGCAAATCCTTTGATGTTGTCTCCATTCCAGCGTGTTTGTAAGTCCTTCTTTTCTGTTTTGGCCTTCAGTGGGGATCAATTTTGGCAAGCTTTGCTGCATGTGCCTGCCCTTGCTGGCGTATGGCCTGCCTGCATTTTGATGGCTTTGACTTTGGGAAAGATATTTTCTTTTTTTTTTTTTTTTGTTTTAAGTATTCATGCCATGTCCCTCATATCTTGCCCCCTAAGTTGTGTCTTCCTCCTTGACTTTTTCCCCTGCTTTTGCAACATCTGTAAGCTTAGTTTTGGCACCTTTTGGTCCTTTGCAATGCAGCTGATTTCCTCACAGCCTATTTTTTGAAGAGACTAATATTCCCGATTTTCTGCTTTTTTCAATTGCATTTCATTTGAACCTATCTCCTTTCCAGAGTGTTTGTAAGCCTTTCTTTTGGGATCCGCAAGATTTCTTTTCCCTTCCCGAAAGGAAATTTCATTTCCTTTCGGGAAGGGAAAAGGAATCTTCCGATTTCAATGGGGACCAAAAGAAGAATCTTGGGTGCATGTCCCTGCACTTGATGGCAGGCGATGCCTTTTGATGGCTTTGACTTTGGGAAAGATTTTTTTCTTTTTTGGTTGTTTTCTGAAGTGTTCATGCCATGTCCCTCATATCTTGCCCCCTAAGTTCTGTCATCCTCCTTGACTTTTTCCCCTGCTTTTGCAACATCTGTGAGCTTAGTTTTGGCACCTTTTGGTCCTTTGCAATGCAGCTGATTTCCTCACAGCCTATTTTTTGAAGAGACTAAAATTCCAGATGTTCTGCTTTTTTCAATTGCATTTCATTTGAACCTATCTCCTTTCCAGAGTGTTTGTAAGCCTTTCTTTGGGATTCGCAAGATTCCTTTTCCCTTCCTGAAAGGAAATGAAATTTCCTTTCGGGAAGGGAAAAGGAATCTTGCGATTTCAATGGGGACCAATAGAGGAATCTTTGGTGCATGTCCCTGCACTTGATGGCAGGCCATGGCATTTGATGGCTTTGACTTAGGGAAAGATTTTTTTCTTTTTTTGGTTGTTTTCTGAAGTGTTCATGCCATGTCCCTCATATCTTGCCCCCTAAGTTGTGTCTTCCTCCTTGACTTTTTCCCATGTTTTGCAACATCTGTGAGCTTAGTTTTGGCATCTTTTGGTCCTTTGCACTGCACCAGATAAAACACCGGGCCATTTTCTTAGAGTCACTAAATTTCCCAAATTTTCTTTTTTTCTCCTCCAATTGCAATTCCTTTGATGTTGACTCATTTCCATCGTGTTTGTAGGTCCCTCTTTTCTGTTTTGGCCTTCAGTGGGGATCAATTTTGGCAAGCTTTGCTGCATGTGCCTGCCCTTGGTGGCGTATTGCGTGCCTGCATTTTGATGGCTTTGACTTTGGGAAAGATTTTTTCTTTTTTTTTTTTTTTTATTTTTTTAAGTATTCATGCCATGTCCCTCATATCTTGCCCCCTAAGTTGTGTCTTCCTCCTTGACTTTTTCCCCTGCTTTTGCAACATCTGTGAGCTTAGTTTTGGCACCTTTTTGTCGTTTGCAATGCAGCTGATTTCCTCACAGCCTATTTTTTGAAGAGACTAAAATTCCAGACTTTCTGCTTTTTTCAATTGCATTTCATTTGAACCTATCTCCTTTCCAGAGTGTTTGTAGCCTTTCTTTTGGGATTCGCAAGATTCCTTTTCCCTTCCCGAAAGGAAATTTAATTCCCTTTCGGGAAGGGAAAAGGAATCTTGCGATTTCAATGGGGACCAATAGAGGAATCTTTGGTGCATGTCCCTGCACTTGATGGCAGGCCATGCCTTTTGATGGCTTTGACTTTGGGAAAGATTTTTTTCTGGTTTTGGTTGTTTTCTGAAGTGTTCATGCCATGTCCCTCATATCTTGCCCCCTAAGTTGTGTCTTCCTCCTTGACTTTTACCCCTGCTTTTGCAACATCTGTGATCTCAGTTTTGGCATCTTTTGGTCCTTTGCACTGCACCTGATAAAAACCCAGGCCACTTTCTAAGAGTCATTAAATTTCCCAAATTTTCTTTTTTTCTCATAGAAATTGAATTCCTTTGATGGTGTCTCCTTTCCAGCGTGTCTGTAAGTCCTTCTTTCCTGTTTTGGCCTTCAGTGGGGATCAAATTTGGCAAGCTTTGCTGCATGTGCCTGCCCTTGCTGGCGTATGGCCTGCCTGCATTTTGATGGCTTTGACTTTGGGAAAGATTTTTACTTTTTTTTTTTTCATATTTTAAGTATTCATGCCATGTCCCTCATATCTTGCCCCCTAAGTTTTGTCTTCCTCCTTGACTTTTTCCCCTGCTTTTGCAACATCTGTGAGCTTAGTTTTGGCATCTTTTGGTCCTTTGCACTGCACCTGATAAAACCCCAGGCCACTTTCTAAGAGTCATTAAATTTCCCAAATTTTCTTTTTTTCTCCTCCAATTGCAATTCCTTTGATGTTGACTCCTTTCCAGCGTGTTTGTAGGTCCTTCTTTTCTGTTTTGGCCTTCAGTGGGGATCAATTTTGGCAAGCTTTGCTGCATGTGCCTGCCCCTGGTGGCGTATTGCGTGCCTGCATTTTGATGGCTTTGACTTTGGGAAAGATTTTTTCTTTTTTTTTTTTTTTTGTTTTACGTATTCATGCCATGTTCCTCATATCTTGCCCCCTGTTGTGTCTTCCTCCTTGACTTTTTCCCCTGCTTTTGCAACATCTGTGAGCTTAGCTTTGGCATCTTTTGGTCCTTTGCACTGCACCTGATATAAACCCGGGCCATTTTCTTAGAGTCATTAAATTTCCCAAATTTTCATTTTTTCTCCTCCAATTGCAATTCCTTTGATGTTGTCTCCATTCCAGCGTGTTTGTAAGTCCTTCTTTTCATTTTTGGCCTTCAGTGGGGAACAATTTTGGCAAGCTTTGCTGCATGTGCCTGCACTTGCTGGCGTATGGCCTGCCTGCATTTTGATGGCTTTGACTTTGGGAAAGATTTTTTCTTTTTTTTTTTTTTTTTTTTTTTTAAGTGTTCATGCCATGTCCCTCATATCTTGCCCCCTAAGTTGTGTCTTCCTCCTTGACTTTCTCCCCTGCTTTTGCAACATCTGTGAGCTTAGTTTTGGCACCTTTTTGTCATTTGCAATGCAGCTGATTTCCTCACAGCCTATTTTTTGAAGAGACGATAAGTCCCGATTTTCTGCTTTTTTCAATTGCATTTCATTTGAACCTATCTCCTTTCCAGAGTGTTTGTAAGCCTTTCTTTTGGGATTCGCAAGATTCCTTTTCCCTTCCCGAAAGGAAATGAAATTTCCTTTTGATGGCTTTGACTTTGGGAAAGATTTTTTTCTTTTTTTGGTTGTTTTCTGAAGTGTTCATGCCATGTCCCTCATATCTTGCCCCCTAAGTTGTGTCTTCCTCCTTCACTTTTTCCCCTGCTTTTGCAACATCTGTGGACTCAGTTTTGGCATCTTTTGGTCCTTTGCACTGCACCTGATATAAACCCAGGCCACTTTCTAAGAGTCATTAAATTTCCCAAATTTCCATTTTTTCTCCTCCAATTGCAATTCCTTTGATGGTGTCTCCATTCCAGCGTTTTTGCAAGTCCTTCTTTTCTGTTTTGGCCTTCAGTGGGGATCAATTTTGGCAAGCTTTGCTGCATGTGCCTGCCCTTGCTGGCGTATGGCCTGCCTGCATTTTGATGGCTTTGACTTTGGGAAAGATATTTTCTTTTTTTTTTTTTTTTTGTTTTAAGTATTCATGCCATGTCCCTCATATCTTTCCCCCTAAGTTGTGTCTTCCTCCTTGACTTTTTCCCCTGCTTTTGCAACATCTGTAAGCTTAGTTTTGGCACCTTTTGGTCCTTTGCAATGCAGCTGATTTCCTCACAGCCTATTTTTTGAAGAGACTAAGATTCCCGATTTTCTGCTTTTTTCAATTGCATTTCATTTGAACCTATCTCCTTTCCAGAGTGTTTGTAAGCCTTTCTTTTGGGATCCGCAAGATTCCTTTTCCCTTCCCGAAAGGAAATTTCATTTCCTTTCGGGAAGGGAAAAGGAATCTTGCGATTTCAATGGGGACCAATAGAAGAATCTTTGGTGCATGTCCCTGCACTTGATGGCAGGCGATGCCTTTTGATGGCTTTGACTTTGGGAAAGATTTTTTTCTTTTTTGGTTGTTTTCTGAAGTGTTCATGCCATGTCCCTCATATCTTGCCCCCTAAGTTCTGTCATCCTCCTTGACTTTTTCCCCTGCTTTTGCAACATCTGTGAGCTTAGTTTTGGCACCTTTTGGTCCTTTGCAATGCAGCTGATTTCCTCACAGCCTATTTTTTGAAGAGACTAAAATTCCAGATTTTCTGCTTTTTTCAATTGCATTTCATTTGAACCTATCTCCTTTCCAGAGTGTTTGTAAGCCTTTCTTTGGGATTCGCAAGATTCCTTTTCCCTTCCTGAAAGGAAATGAAATTTCCTTTCGGGAAGGGAAAAAGAATCTTGCGATTTCAATGGGGACCAATAGAGGAATCTTTGGTGCATGTCCCTGCACTTGATGGCAGGCCATGCCTTTTGATGGCTTTGACTTTGGGAAAGATTTTTTTCTGGTTTTGGTTGTTTTCTGAAGTGTTCATGCCATGTCCCTCATATCTTGCCCCCTAAGTTGTGTCTTCCTCCTTGACTTTTACCCCTGCTTTTGCAACATCTGTGATCTCAGTTTTGGCATCTTTTGGTCCTTTGCACTGCACCTGATATAAACCCAGGCCACTTTCTAAGAGTCATTAAATTTCCCAAATTTTCTTTTTTTCTCATAGAAATTGAATTCCTTTGATGGTGTCTCCTTTCCAGCGTGTCTGTAAGTCCTTCTTTCCTGTTTTGGCCTTCAGTGGGGATCAAATTTGGCAAGCTTTGCTGCATGTGCCTGCCCTTGCTGGCGTATGGCCTGCCTGCATTTTGATGGCTTTGACTTTGGGAAAGATTTTTACTTTTTTTTTTTTAATATTTTAAGTATTCATGCCATGTCCCTCATATCTTGCCCCCTAAGTTGTGTCTTCCTCCTTGACTTTTTCCCCTGCTTTTACAACATCTGTGAGCTTAGTTTTGGCACCTTTTGGTCCTTTGCACTGCACCTGATAAAACCCCAGGCCACTTTCTAAGAGTCATTAAATTTCCCAAATTTTCTTTTTTTCTCCTCCAATTGCAATTCCTTTGATGTTGACTCCTTTCCAGCGTGTTTGTAGGTCCTTCTTTTCTGTTTTGGCCTTCAGTGGGGATCAATTTTGGCAAGCTTTGCTGCATGTGCCTGCCCCTGGTGGCGTATTGTGTGCCTGCATTTTGATGGCTTTGACTTTGGGAAAGATTTTTTCTTTTTTTTTTTTTTTTGTTTTACGTATTCATGCCATGTTCCTCATATCTTGCCCCCTGTTGTGTCTTCCTCCTTGACTTTTTCCCCTGCTTTTGCAACATCTGTGAGCTTAGCTTTGGCATCTTTTGGTCCTTTGCACTGCACCTGATATAAACCCGGGCCATTTTCTTAGAGTCATTAAATTTCCCAAATTTTCATTTTTTCTCCTCCAATTGCAATTCCTTTGATGTTGTCTCCATTCCAGCGTGTTTGTAAGTCCTTCTTTTCATTTTTGGCCTTCAGTGGGGAACAATTTTGGCAAGCTTTGCTGCATGTGCCTGCACTTGCTGGCGTATGGCCTGCCTGCATTTTGATGGCTTTGACTTTGGGAAAGATTTTTTCTTTTTTTTTTTTTTTTTTTTTTTTTAAGTGTTCATGCCATGTCCCTCATATCTTGCCCCCTAAGTTGTGTCTTCCTCCTTGACTTTCTCCCCTGCTTTTGCAACATCTGTGAGCTTAGTTTTGGCACCTTTTTGTCATTTGCAATGCAGCTGATTTCCTCACAGCCTATTTTTTGAAGAGACGATAAGTCCCGATTTTCTGCTTTTTTCAATTGCATTTCATTTGAACCTATCTCCTTTCCAGAGTGTTTGTAAGCCTTTCTTTTGGGATTCGCAAGATTCCTTTTCCCTTCCCGAAAGGAAATGAAATTTCCTTTTGATGGCTTTGACTTTGGGAAAGATTTTTTTCTTTTTTTGGTTGTTTTCTGAACTGTTCATGCCATGTCCCTCATATCTTGCCCCCTAAGTTATGTCTTCCTCCTTTACTTTTTCCCCTGCTTTTGCAACATCTGTGAGCTTAGTTTTGGCATCTTTTGGGCCTTTGCACTGCACCTGCTAAAACCCCAGGCCACTTTCTAAGAGTCATTAAATTTCCCAAATTTTCTTTTTTTCTCCTCCAACTGCAATTCCTTTGATGGTGTCTCCATTCCAGCGTGTTTGTAAATCCTTCTTTCCTGTTTTGGCCTTCAGTGGGGATCAATTTTGGCAAGCTTTGTTGCATGTGCCTGCCCTTGCTGGCGTATGGCCTGCCTGCATTTTGATGGCTTTCACTTTGGGAAAGATTTTTTCTTTTTTTTTTTTTCATATTTTAAGTATTCATGCCATGTCCTTCATATCTTGCCCCCTAAGTTGTGTCTTCCTCCATGACTTTTTCCCCTGCTTTTGCAACATCTGTGAGCTTAGTTTTGGCACCTTTTGGTCCTTTGCACTGCACCTGATATAAACCCCAGGCCACTTTCTAAGAGTCACTAAATTTCCGAAATTTTCTTTTTTTTTGTCCTCCAATTGCAATTCCTTTGATGTTGACTCCATTCCAGCGTGTTTGTAGGCCCTTCTTTTCTGTTTTGGCCTTCACTGGGGATCAATTTTGGCAAGCTTTGCTGCATGTGCCTGCCCCTGGTGGCGTATGGCCTGCCTGCATTTTGATGGCTTTGACTTTGGGAAAGATTTTTCATTTTTTTTTGTTTGTGTTTGTTTTAAGTATTCATGCCATGTCCCTCATATCTTGCCCCCTAAGTTGTGTCTTCCTCCTTGACTTTTTCCCCTGCTTTTGCAACATCTGTGTGCTTAGTTTTGGCATCTTTTGGTCCTTTGCACTGCACCTGATAAAACCCCAGGCCATTTTCTTAGAGTCACTAAATTTCCCAAATTTTCTTTTTTTCTCCTCCAATTGCAATTCTTTTGATGTTGACTCCTTTCCAGCGTGTTTGTAGGTCCTTCTTTTCTGTTTTGGCCCTCAGTGGGGATCAATTTTGGCAAGCTTTGCTGCATGTGCCTGCACTTGCTGGCGTATTGCCTGCCTGCATTTTGATGGCTTTGACTTTGGGAAAGATTTTTTCTTTTTTTTTTTTTTTTATTATTCTAAGTATTCATGCCATGTCCCTCATATCTTGCCCCCTAAGTTGTGTCTTCCTCCTTGACTTTTTCCCCTGCTTTTGCAACATCTGTGAGCTTAGTTTTGGCATCTTTTGGTCCTTTGCACTGCACCTGATAAAACCCCTGGCCACTTTCTAAGAGTCATTAAATTTCCCAAAATTTCTTTTTTTCTCCTCCAATTGCAATTCCTTTGATATTGACTCCTTTCCAGTGTGTTTGTAGGTCCTTCTTTTCTGTTTTGGCCTTCAGTGGGGATCAATTTTGGCAAGCTTTGCTGCATGTGCCTGCCCTTGCTGGCGTATGGCCTGCCTGCATTTTGATGGCTTTGACTTTGGGAAAGATTTTTTCTTCTTTTTTTTTTAATATTTTAAGTATTCAATCCATGTCCCTCATATCTTGCCCCCTAAGTTGTGTCTTCCTCCTTGACTTTTTCCCCTGCTTTTGCAACATCTGTGAGCTTAGTTTTGGCATCTTTTGGTCCTTTGCAATGCAGCTGATTTCCTCACAGCCTATTTTTTGAAGAGATGGTAAGTCCCGATTTTCTGCTTTTTTCAATTGCATTTCATTTGAACCTATCTCCTTTCCAGAGTGTTTGTAAGCTTTTCTTTTGGGATTCGCAAGATTCTTTGTCCCTTCCCGAAAGGAAATGAAATTTCCTTTCGGGAAGGGAAAAGGAATCTTGCAATTTCAATGGGGACCAATAGAGGAATCCTTGGTGCATGTCCCTGCACTTGATGGCAGGCCATGCCTTTTGATGGCTTTGACTTTGGGAAAGATTTTTTTCTTTTTTTGGTTGTTTTCTGAAGTGTTCATGCCATGTCCCTCATATCTTGCCCCCTACGTTGTGTCTTCCTCCTTGACTTTTTCCCCTGCTTTTGCAACATCTGTGAGCTTAGTTTTGTCACCTTTTGGTCCTTTGCACTGCGCCTGATGTAAACCCCAGGCCACTTTCTAAGAGTCACTAAATTTCCAAAATTTTCTTTTTTTCTCCTCCAATTGCAATTCCTTTGATGTTGACTCCATTCCAGCGTGTTTGTAGGTCCTTCTTTTCTGTTTTGGCCTTCAGTGGGGATCAATTTTGGCAAGCTTTGCTGCATGTGCCTGCCCTTGGTGGCGTATGGCCTGCCTGCATTTTGATGGCTTTGACTTGGGAAAGATTTTTTCGTTTTTTTTTTTTTTTTATTACTTTAAGTATTCATGCCATGTCCCTCATATCTTGCCCACCAAGTTGTGTCTTCCTCCTTTACTTTTTCCCCTGCTTTTGCAACATCTGTGAGCTTAGTTTTGGCATCTTTTGGTCCTTTACAATGCGCCTGTTATAAACCCAGGCCATTTTCTTAGAGTCACTAAATTTCCAAAATTTTCTTTTTTTCTCCTCCAATTGCAATTCCTTTGAGGTTGTCTCAATTCCAGCGTGTTTGTAGGTCCTTCTTTTCTGTTTTGGCCTTCAGTGGGGATCAATTTTGGCAAGCTTTGCTGCATGTCTCTGCACTTGCTGGCGTATGGCCTGCCTGCATTTTGATGGCTTTGACTTTGGAAAGATTTTTTTCATTTTTTTTTTTTTTTGTTTTAAGTATTCATGCCATGTCCCTCATATCTTGCTCCCTAAGTTGTGTCTTCCTCCTTGACTTTTTCCCGTGCTTTTGCAACATCTGTGAGCTTAGTTTTGGCACCTTTTCGTCCTTTGAAATGCACCTGATATAAACCCAGGCCATTTTTTAGAGTCAGTAATTTCCCTGATTTTCATTTTTTCTCCTCCAATTGCAATTACTTTGATGTTGTCTCAATTCCAGCGTGTTTGTAGGTCCTCCTTTTCTGTTTTGGCCTTCAGTGGGGATCAATTTTGGCAAGCTTTGCTGCATGTGCCTGCCCTTGGTGGCGTATGGCCTGCCTGCATTTTGATGGCTTTGACTTTGGGAAAGATTTTTACTTTTTTTTTTTTTTATTATTTTAAGTATTCATGCCATGTCCCTCATATCTTGCCCCCTAAGTTGTGTCTTCCTCCTTGACTTTTTCCCCTGCTTTTGCAACATCTGTGAGCTTAGTTTTGGCACCTTTTGGTCCTTTGCAATGCAGCTGATTTCCTCACAGCCTATTTTTTCTAGAGACTGAAATTCCCGATTTTCTGCTTTTTTCAATTGCATTTCATTTGAACCTATCTCCTTTCCAGAGTGTTTGTAAGCCTTTCTATTGGGATTCGCAAGATTCCTTTTCCCTTCCCGAAAGGAAATTTCATTTCCTTTCGGGAAGGGAATAGGAATCTTGCGATTTCAATGGGGACCAATAGAGGAATCTTTGGTGCATGTCCCTGCACTTGATGGCAGGCCATGCCTTTTGATGGCTTTGACTTTGGAAAAGATTTTATTCTTTTTTTGGTTTTTTTCTGAAGTGTTTATGCCATGTCCCTCATATCTTGCCCCCTAAGTTGTGTCTTTCTCCTTGACTTTTTCCCCTGCTTTTGCAACATCTGTGAGCTTAGTTTTGGCATCTTTTGGTCCTTTGCACTGCACCTGATATAAACCCAGGCCATTTTCTTAGAGTCACTAAATTTCCAAAATTTTCATTTTTTCTCCTCCAATTGCAATTCCTTTGATGTTGACCCCTTTCCAGCGTGTTTGTAGGTCCTTCTTTTCTGTTTTGGCCTTCATTGGGGATCAATTTGGGCAAGCTTTGCTTCATGTGCCTGCCCTTGGTGGCGTATGGCCTGCCTGCATTTTGGTGGCTTTGACTTTGGGAAAGTTTTTCTCTTTTTTTTTTTTTTTTTGTTTTATGTATTCATGCCATGTCCCTCATATCTTGCCCCCTAAGTTGTGTCTTCCTCCTTGACTTTTTCCCCTGCTTTTGCAACATCTCTGAGCTTAGTTTTGGCATCTTTTGGTCCTTTGCACTGCACCTGATAAAACCCCAGGCCACTTTCTAAGAGTCACTAAATTTCCCAAATTTTCTTTTTTTCTCCTCCAAATGCAATTCCTTTGATGTTGACTCCTTTCCAGTGTGTTTGTAGGTCCTTCTTTTCTGTTTTGGCCTTCAGTGGGGATCAATTTTGGCAAGCTTTGCTGAATGTGCCAGCCCTTGGTGGCGTATGGCCTGCCTGCATTTTGATGGCTTTGACTTTGGGAAAGATTTTTTCTGGTTTTTTTTTTTTTTATTATTTTAAGTATTCATGCCATGTCCCTCATATCTTGCCCCCTAAGTTGTGTCTTCCTCCTTGACTTTTTCCCCTGCTTTTGCAACATCTGTGAGCTTAGTTTTTGCATCTTTCGGTCCTTTGCACTGCACCTGATAAAACCCCAGGCCATTTTCTTAGAGTCACTATATTTCCAATATTTTCTTTTTTTCTCCTCCAATTGCAATTCCTTTGATGTTGTCTCCATTCCAGCGTTTTTGCAAGTCCTTCTTTTCTGTTTTGGCCTTCAGTGGGGATCAATTTTGGCAAGATTTGCTGCATGTCTCTGCACTTGCTGGCGTATGGCCTGCCTGCATTTTGATGGCTTTGACTTTGGGAAAGATTTTTTTCATTTTTTTTTTGTTTTGTTTTAAGTATTCATGCCATGTCCCTCATATCTTGCTCCCTAAGTTGTGTCTTCCTCCTTGACTTTTTCCCCTGCTTTTGCAACATCTGTGAGCTTAGTTTTGGCACCTTTTGGTCCTTTGAAATGCACCTGATATAAACCCAGGCCATTTTTTAGAGTTAGTAATTTCCCTGATTTTCATTTTTTCTCCTCCAATTGCAATTCCTTTGATGTTGTCTCAATTCCAGAGTGTTTGTAGGTCCTTCTTTTCTGTTTTGGCCTTCAGTGGGGATCAATTTTGGCAAGCTTTGCTGCATGTGCCTGCCCTTGGTGGCGTATGGCCTGCCTGCATTTTGATGGCTTTGACTTTGGGAAAGATTTTTTCTTTTTTTTTTTTTTTATTATTTTAAGTATTCATGCCATGTCCCTCATATCTTGCCCCCTAAGTTGTGTCTTCCTCCTTGACTTTTTCCCCTGCTTTTGCAACATCTGTGAACTTAGTTTTGGCACCTTTTGGTCCTTTGCAATGCAGCTGATTTCCTCACAGCCTATTTTTTCTAGAGACTGAAATTCCCGATTTTCTGCTTTTTTCAATTGCATTTCATTTGAACCTATCTCCTTTCCAGAGTGTTTGTAAGCCTTTCTATTGGGATTCGCAAGATTCCTTTTCCCTTCCCGAAAGGAAATGAAATTTCCTTTCGGGAAGGGAAAAGGAATCTTTCGATTTCAATGGGGACCAATAGAGGAATCTTTGGTGCATGTCCCTGGCTTTGATGGCAGGCCATGCCTTTTGATGGCTTTGACTTTGGGAAAGATTTTTTCTTTTTTTGGTTTTTTTCTGAAGTGTTCATGCCATGTCCCTCATATCTTGCCCCCTAAGTTGTGTCTTCCTCCTTGACTTTTTCCCCTGCTTTTGCAAGATCTGTGAGCTTAGTTTTGGCATCTTTTGGTCCACTGCACTGCACATGATATAAACCCAGGCCATTTTCTTAGAGTCATTAAATTTCCCATTTATTTTTTTTCTCCTCCAATTGCAATTCTTTTGCTGTTGTCTCCATTCCAGCGTGTTTGTAAGTCCTTCTTTTCTGTTTTGGCCTTCAGTGGGGATCAATGTTGGCAAGCTTTGCTGCATGTGCCTGCCCTTGGTGGCGTATGGCCTGCCTGCATTTTGATGGCTTTGACTTTGGGAAAGATTTTTTCTTTTTTTTTTTTTTATTATTTTAAGTATTCATGCCATGTCCCTCATATCTTGCCCCCTAAGTTGTGTCTTCCTCCTTGACTTTTTCCCCTGCTTTTGCAACATCTGTGAGCTTAGTTTTGGCACCTTTTGGTCCTTTGCACTGCACCTGATAAAACCCCAGGCCACTTTCTAAGAGTCACTAAATTTCCCAAATTTTCTTTTTTTCTCCTCCAATTGCAATTCCTTTGATGTTGACTCCTTTCCAGTGTGTTTGTAGGTCCTTCTTTCCTGTTTTGGCCTTTAGTGGGGATGAATTTTGGCAAGCTTTGCTGCATGTGCCTGCCCTTGGTGGCGTATGGCCTGCCTGCATTTTGATGGCTTTGACTTTGGGAAAGATTTTTTTCTTTTTTTTTTTTTTTTGTTTTAAGTATTCATGCCATGTCCCTCATATCTTGCCCCCTAAGTTGTGTCTTCCTCCTTGACTTTTACCCCTGCTTTTGCAACATCTGTGAGCTTAGTTTTGGCATCTTTTGGTCCTTTGCACTGCACCTGATAAAACCCCAGGCCACTTTCTAAGAGTCACTAAATTTCCCAAATTTTCTTTTTTTCTCCTCCAATTGCAATTCCTTTGATGTTGACTCCTTTCCAGTGTGTTTGTAGGTCCTTCTTTTCTGTTTTGGCCTTCAGTGGGGATCAATTTTGGCAAGCTTTGCTGCATGTCTCTGCACTTGCTGGCGTATGGCCTGCCTGCATTTTGATGGCTTTGACTTTGGGAAAGATTTTTTTCATTTTTTTTTTTTTTTGTTTTAAGTATTCATGCCATGTCCCTCATATCTTGCTCCCTAAGTTGTGTCTTCCTCCTTGACTTTTTCCCCTGCTTTTGCAACATCTGTGAGCTTAGTTTTGGCACCTTTTGGTCCTTTGCAATGCACCTGATATAAACCCAGGCCACTTTCTAAGAGTCATTAAATTTCCCAAATTTTCTTTTTTTCTCCTCCAATTGCAATTCCTTTGATGTTGTCTCAATTCCAGCGTGTTTGTAGGTCCTTCTTTTCTGTTTTGGCCTTCAGTGGGGATCAATTTTGGCAAGCTTTGCTGCATGTGCCTGCCCTTGGTGGCGTATGGCCTGCCTGCATTTTGATGGCTTTGACTTTGGGAAAGATTTTTTCTTTTTTTTTTTTTTATTATTTTAAGTATTCATGCCATGTCCCTCATATCTTGCCCCCTAAGTTGTGTCTTCCTCCTTGACTTTTTCCCCTGCTTTTGCAACATCTGTGAGCTTAGTTTTGGCATCTTTTGGTCCTTTGCAATGCAGCTGATTTCCTCACAGCCTATTTTTTGAAGAGACTAAAATTCCAGATTTTCTGCTTTTTTCAATTGCATTTCATTTGAAACTATCTCCTTTCCAGACTGTTTTTAAGCCTTTCTTTTGGGATTCGCAAGATTCCTTTTCCCTACCAGAAAGGAAATTTCATTTCCTTTCGGGAAGGGAAAAGGAATCTTGCAATTTCAATGGGGACCACTGGAGGAATCTTTGGTGCATGTCCTTGCACTTGATGGCAGGCCATGCCTTTTGATGGCTTTGACTTTGGGAAAGATTTTTTTCTTTTTTTGGTTTTTTTCTGAAGTGTTTATGCCATGTCCCTCATATCTTGCCCCCTAAGTTGTGTCTTCCTCCTTGACTTTTTCCCCTGCTTTTGCAACATCTGTGAGCTTAGTTTTGGCATCTTTTGGTCCTTTGCACTGCACCTGATATAAACCCAGGCCATTTTCTTAGAGTCACTAAATTTCCCAAATTTTCTTTTTTTCTCCTCCAATTGCAATTCCTTTGATGTTGACTCCTTTCCAGGGTGTTTGTAGGTCCTTCTTTTCTGTTTTGGCCTTCATTGGGGATCAATTTTGGCAAGCTTTGCTGCATGTGCCTGCCCTTTGTGGCGTATGGCCTGCCTGCATTTTGGTGGCTTTGAGTTTGGGAAAGTTTTTCTCTATTTTTTTTTTTTTTTTTTTTGTTTTATGTATTCATGCCATGTCCCTCATATCTTGCCCCCTAAGTTGTGTCTTCCTCCTTGACTTTTTCCCCTGCTTTTGCAACATCTGTGAGCTTAGTTTTGGCATCTTTTGGTCCTTTGCACTGCACCTGATAAAACCCCAGGCCACTTTCTAAGAGTCACTAAATTTCCCAAATTTTCTTTTTTTCTCCTCCAATTGCAATTCCTTTGATGTTGACTCCTTTCCAGTGTGTTTGTAGGTCCTTCTTTTCTGTTTTGGCCTTCAGTGGGGATCAATTTTGGCAAGCTTTGCTGCATGTGCATGCCCTTGGTGGCGTATGGCCTGCCTGCATTTTGATGGCTTTGACTTTGGGAAAGATTTTTTCTGTTTTTTTTTTTTTTATTATTTTAAGTATTCATGCCATGTCCCTCATATCTTGCCCCCTAAGTTGTGTCTTCCTCCTTGACTTTTTCCCCTGCTTTTGCAATATCTGTGACCTTAGTTTTTGCATCTTTCGGTCCTTTGCACTGCACCTGATATAAACGCAGGCCATTTTCTTAGAGTCACTAAATTTCCAAAATTTTCATTTTTCTCCTCCAATTTAAAATCCTTTGATGTTGTCTCAATTCCAGCGTGTCTGTAGGTCCTTCTTTTCTGTTTTGGCCTTCAGTGGGGATCAATTTTGGCAAGCTTTGCTGCATGTGCCTGCCCTTGCTGGCGTATGGCCTGCCTGCATTATGATGGCTTTGAATTTGGGAAAGATTTTTTCTGGTTTTTTTTTTTTTTTTTGTTTTAAGTATTCATGCCATGTCCCTCATATCTTGCCCGCCAAGTTGTGTCTTCCTCCTTTACTTTTTCCCCTGCTTTTGCAACATCTGTGAGCTTAGTTTTGGCATCTTTTGGTCCTTTACAATGCGCCTGTTATAAACCCAGGCCATTTTCTTAGAGTCACTAAATTTCCAAAATTTTCATTTTTTCTCCTCCAATTGCAATTCCTTTGATGTTGTCTCAATTCCAGCGTGTTTGTAGGTCCTTCTTTTCTGTTTTGGCCTTCAGTGGGGATCAATTTTGGCAAGCTTTGCTGCATGTGCCTGCACTTGCTGGCGTATGGCCTGCCTGCATTTTGATGGCTTTGACTTTGGAAAGATTATTTTCATTATTTTTTTTTTTTGTTTTAAGTATTCATGCCATGTCCCTCATATCTTGCTCCCTAAGTTGTGTCTTCCTCCTTGACTTTTTCCCCTGCTTTTGCAACATCTGTGAGCTTAGTTTTGGCACCTTTTGGTCCTTTGAAATGCACCTGATATAAACCCAGGCCATTTTTTAGAGTCAGTAATTTCCCTGATTTTCATTTTTTCTCCTCCAATTGCAATTCCTTTGATGTTGTCTCAATTCCAGCGTGTTTGTAGGTCCTTCTTTTCTGTTTTGGCCTTCAGTGGGGATCAAATTTGGCAAGCTTTGCTGCATGTGCCTGCCCTTGCTGGCGTATGGCCTGCCTGCATTTTGATGGCTTTGACTTTGGGAAAGATTTTTTCTTTTTTTTTTTTTTATTTTTTTAAGTATTCATGCCATGTCCCTCATATCTTGCCCCCTAAGTTGTGTCTTCCTCCTTGACTTTTATCCCTGCTTTTGCAACATCTGTGAGCTTATTTTTGGCACCTTTTGGTCCTTTGCAATGCAGCTGATTTCCTCACAGCCTATTTTTTGAAGAGATGGTAAGTCCCGATTTTCTGCTTTTTTCAATTGCATTTCATTTGAACCTATCTCCTTTCCAGAGTGTTTGTAAGCCTTTCTTTTGGGATTCGCAAGATTCTTTGTCCCTTCCCGAAAGGAAATGAAATTTCCTTTCGGGAAGGGAAAAGGAATCTTGCAATTTCAATGGGGACCAATAGAGGAATCCTTGGTGCATGTCCCTGCACTTGATGGCAGGCCATGCCTTTTGATGGCTTTGACTTTGGGAAAGATTTTTTTCTTTTTTTGGTTGTTTTCTGAAGTGTTCATGCCATGTCCCTCATATCTTGCCCCCTACGTTGTGTCTTCCTCCTTGACTTTTTCCCCTGCTTTTGCAACATCTGTGAGCTTAGTTTTGGCACCTTTTGGTCCTTTGCACTGCGCCTGATGTAAACCCCAGGCCACTTTCTAAGAGTCACTAAATTTCCAAAATTTTCTTTTTTTCTCCTCCAATTGCAATTCCTTTGATGTTGACTCCATTCCAGCGTGTTTGTAGGTCCTTCTTTTCTGTTTTGGCCTTCAGTGGGGATCAATTTTGGCAAGCTTTGCTGCATGTGCCTGCCCTTGGTGGCGTATGGCCTGCCTGCATTTTGATGGCTTTGACTTTGGGAAAGATTTTTCATTTTTTTTTGTTTTTGTTTGTTTTAAGTATTCATGCCATGTCCCTCCTATCTTGCCCCCTAAGTTGTGTCTTCCTCCTTGACTTTTTCCCCTGCTTTTGCAACATCTGTGAGCTTAGTTTTGGCATCTTTTGGTCCTTTGCACTGCACCTGATATAAACCCAGGCCATTTACTTAGAGTCATTAAATTTCCCTTTTTTTTTTTTCTCCTCCAATTGCAATTCCTTTGATGGTGTCTCCATTCCAGCGTGTATGTTAGTCCTTCTTTTCTGTTTTGGCCTTCAGTGGGGATCAATTTTGGCAAGCTTTGCTGCATGTGCCTGCCCTTGGTGACGTATGGCCTGCCTGCATTTTGATGGCTTTGACTTGGGAAAGATTTTTTCGTTTTTTTTTTTTTTTTATTACTTTAAGTATTCATGCCATGTCCCTCATATCTTGCCCACCAAGTTGTGTCTTCCTCCTTTACTTTTTCCCCTGCTTTTGCAACATCTGTGAGCTTAGTTTTGGCATCTTTTGGTCCTTTACAATGCGCCTGTTATAAACCCAGGCCATTTTCTTAGAGTCACTAAATTTCCAAAATTTTCTTTTTTTCTCCTCCAATTGCAATTCCTTTGATGTTGTCTCAATTCCAGCGTGTTTGTAGGTCCTTCTTTTCTGTTTTGGCCTTCAGTGGGGATCAATTTTGGCAAGCTTTGCTGCATGTCTCTGCACTTGCTGGCGTATGGCCTGCCTGCATTTTGATGGCTTTGACTTTGGAAAGATTTTTTTCATTTTTTTTTTTTTTTGGTTTAAGTATTCATGCCATGTCCCTCATATCTTGCTCCCTAAGTTGTGTCTTCCTCCTTGACTTTTTCCCGTGCTTTTGCAACATCTGTGAGCTTAGTTTTGGCACCTTTTCGTCCTTTGAAATGCACCTGATATAAACCCAGGCCATTTTTTAGAGTCAGTAATTTCCCTGATTTTCATTTTTTCTCCTCCAATTGCAATTCCTTTGATGTTGTCTCAATTCCAGCGTGTTTGTAGGTCCTCCTTTTCTGTTTTGGCCTTCAGTGGGGATCAATTTTGGCAAGCTTTGCTGCATGTGCCTGCCCTTGGTGGCGTATGGCCTGCCTGCATTTTGATGGCTTTGACTTTGGGAAAGATTTTTACATTTTTTTTTTTTTAATATTTTAAGTATTCATGCCATGTCCCTCATATCTTGCCCCCTAAGTTGTGTCTTCCTCCTTGACTTTTTCCCCTGCTTTTGCAACATCTGTGAGCTTAGTTTTGGCACCTTTTGGTCCTTTGCAATGCAGCTGATTTCCTCACAGCCTATTTTTTCTAGAGACTGAAATTCCCGATTTTCTGCTTTTTTCAATTGCATTTCATTTGAACCTATCTCCTTTCCAGAGTGTTTGTAAGCCTTTCTATTGGGATTCGCAAGATTCCTTTTCCCTTCCCGAAAGGAAATTTCATTTCCTTTCGGGAAGGGAATAGGAATCTTGCGATTTCAATGGGGACCAATAGAGGAATCTTTGGTGCATGTCCCTGGCTTTGATGGCAGGCCATGCCTTTTGATGGCTTTGACTTTGGAAAAGATTTTATTCTTTTTTTGGTTTTTTTCTGAAGTGTTTATGCCATGTCCCTCATATCTTGCCCCCTAAGTTGTGTCTTTCTCCTTGACTTTTTCCCCTGCTTTTGCAACATCTGTGAGCTTAGTTTTGGCATCTTTTGGTCCTTTGCACTGCACCTGATATAAACCCAGGCCATTTTCTTAGAGTCACTAAATTTCCAAAATTTTCATTTTTTCTCCTCCAATTGCAATTCCTTTGATGTTGACCCCTTTCCAGCGTGTTTGTAGGTCCTTCTTTTCTGTTTTGGCCTTCAGTGGGGATCAATTTGGGCAAGCTTTGCTGCATGTGCCTGCCCTTGGTGGCGTATGGCCTGCCTGCATTTTGGTGGCTTTGACTTTGGGAAAGTTTGTCTCTTTTTTTTTTTTTTTTTGTTTTATGTATTCATGCCATGTCCCTCATATCTTGCCCCCTAAGTTGTGTCTTCCTCCTTGACTTTTTCCCCTGCTTTTGCAACATCTCTGAGCTTAGTTTTGGCATCTTTTGGTCCTTTGCACTGCACCTGATAAAACCCCAGGCCACTTTCTAAGAGTCACTAAATTTCCCAAATTTTCTTTTTTTCTCCTCCAAATGCAATTCCTTTGATGTTGACTCCTTTCCAGTGTGTTTGTAGGTCCTTCTTTTCTGTTTTGGCCTTCAGTGGGGATCAATTTTGGCAAGCTTTGCTGAATGTGCCAGCCCTTGGTGGCGTATGGCCTGCCTGCATTTTGATGGCTTTGACTTTGGGAAAGATTTTTTCTGGTTTTTTTTTTTTTTATTATTTTAAGTATTCATGCCATGTCCCTCATATCTTGCCCCCTAAGTTGTGTCTTCCTCCTTGACTTTTTCCCCTGCTTTTGCAACATCTGTGAGCTTAGTTTTTGCATCTTTCGGTCCTTTGCACTGCACCTGATAAAACCCCAGGCCATTTTCTTAGAGTCACTATATTTCCAATATTTTCTTTTTTTCTCCTCCAATTGCAATTCCTTTGATGTTGTCTCCATTCCAGCGTTTTTGCAAGTCCTTCTTTTCTGTTTTGGCCTTCAGTGGGGATCAATTTTGGCAAGATTTGCTGCATGTCTCTGCACTTGCTGGCGTATGGCCTGCCTGCATTTTGATGGCTTTGACTTTGGGAAAGATTTTTTTCATTTTTTTTTTGTTTTGTTTTAAGTATTCATGCCATGTCCCTCATATCTTGCTCCCTAAGTTGTGTCTTCCTCCTTGACTTTTTCCCCTGCTTTTGCAACATCTGTGAGCTTAGTTTTGGCACCTTTTGGTCCTTTGAAATGCACCTGATATAAACCCAGGCCATTTTTTAGAGTTAGTAATTTCCCTGATTTTCATTTTTTCTCCTCCAATTGCAATTCCTTTGATGTTGTCTCAATTCCAGAGTGTTTGTAGGTCCTTCTTTTCTGTTTTGGCCTTCAGTGGGGATCAATTTTGGCAAGCTTTGCTGCATGTGCCTGCCCTTGCTGGCGTATGGCCTGCCTGCATTTTGATGGCTTTGACTTTGGGAAAGATTTTTTCTTTTTTTTTTTTTTTATTATTTTAAGTATTCATGCCATGTCCCTCATATCTTGCCCCCTAAGTTGTGTCTTCCTCCTTGACTTTTTCCCCTGCTTTTGCAACATCTGTGAACTTAGTTTTGGCAGCTTTTGGTCCTTTGCAATGCAGCTGATTTCCTCACAGCCTATTTTTTCTAGAGACTGAAATTCCCGATTTTCTGCTTTTTTCAATTGCATTTCATTTGAACCTATCTCCTTTCCAGAGTGTTTGTAAGCCTTTCTATTGGGATTCGCAAGATTCCTTTTCCCTTCCCGAAAGGAAATGAAATTTCCTTTCGGGAAGGGAATAGGAATCTTGCGATTTCAATGGGGACCAATAGAGGAATCTTTGGTGCATGTCCCTGGCTTTGATGGCAGGCCATGCCTTTTGATGGCTTTGACTTTGGAAAAGATTTTATTCTTTTTTTGGTTTTTTTCTGAAGTGTTTATGCCATGTCCCTCATATCTTGCCCCCTAAGTTGTGTCTTTCTCCTTGACTTTTTCCCCTGCTTTTGCAACATCTGTGAGCTTAGTTTTGGCATCTTTTGGTCCTTTGCACTGCACCTGATATAAACCCAGGCCATTTTCTTAGAGTCACTAAATTTCCAAAATTTTCATTTTTTCTCCTCCAATTGCAATTCCTTTGATGTTGACCCCTTTCCAGCGTGTTTGTAGGTCCTTCTTTTCTGTTTTGGCCTTCAGTGGGGATCAATTTGGGCAAGCTTTGCTGCATGTGCCTGCCCTTGGTGGCGTATGGCCTGCCTGCATTTTGGTGGCTTTGACTTTGGGAAAGTTTGTCTCTTTTTTTTTTTTTTTTTGTTTTATGTATTCATGCCATGTCCCTCATATCTTGCCCCCTAAGTTGTGTCTTCCTCCTTGACTTTTTCCCCTGCTTTTGCAACATCTCTGAGCTTAGTTTTGGCATCTTTTGGTCCTTTGCACTGCACCTGATAAAACCCCAGGCCACTTTCTAAGAGTCACTAAATTTCCCAAATTTTCTTTTTTTCTCCTCCAAATGCAATTCCTTTGATGTTGACTCCTTTCCAGTGTGTTTGTAGGTCCTTCTTTTCTGTTTTGGCCTTCAGTGGGGATCAATTTTGGCAAGCTTTGCTGAATGTGCCAGCCCTTGGTGGCGTATGGCCTGCCTGCATTTTGATGGCTTTGACTTTGGGAAAGATTTTTTCTGGTTTTTTTTTTTTTTATTATTTTAAGTATTCATGCCATGTCCCTCATATCTTGCCCCCTAAGTTGTGTCTTCCTCCTTGACTTTTTCCCCTGCTTTTGCAACATCTGTGAGCTTAGTTTTTGCATCTTTCGGTCCTTTGCACTGCACCTGATAAAACCCCAGGCCATTTTCTTAGAGTCACTATATTTCCAATATTTTCTTTTTTTCTCCTCCAATTGCAATTCCTTTGATGTTGTCTCCATTCCAGCGTTTTTGCAAGTCCTTCTTTTCTGTTTTGGCCTTCAGTGGGGATCAATTTTGGCAAGATTTGCTGCATGTCTCTGCACTTGCTGGCGTATGGCCTGCCTGCATTTTGATGGCTTTGACTTTGGGAAAGATTTTTTTCATTTTTTTTTTGTTTTGTTTTAAGTATTCATGCCATGTCCCTCATATCTTGCTCCCTAAGTTGTGTCTTCCTCCTTGACTTTTTCCCCTGCTTTTGCAACATCTGTGAGCTTAGTTTTGGCACCTTTTGGTCCTTTGAAATGCACCTGATATAAACCCAGGCCATTTTTTAGAGTTAGTAATTTCCCTGATTTTCATTTTTTCTCCTCCAATTGCAATTCCTTTGATGTTGTCTCAATTCCAGAGTGTTTGTAGGTCCTTCTTTTCTGTTTTGGCCTTCAGTGGGGATCAATTTTGGCAAGCTTTGCTGCATGTGCCTGCCCTTGCTGGCGTATGGCCTGCCTGCATTTTGATGGCTTTGACTTTGGGAAAGATTTTTTCTTTTTTTTTTTTTTTATTATTTTAAGTATTCATGCCATGTCCCTCATATCTTGCCCCCTAAGTTGTGTCTTCCTCCTTGACTTTTTCCCCTGCTTTTGCAACATCTGTGAACTTAGTTTTGGCAGCTTTTGGTCCTTTGCAATGCAGCTGATTTCCTCACAGCCTATTTTTTCTAGAGACTGAAATTCCCGATTTTCTGCTTTTTTCAATTGCATTTCATTTGAACCTATCTCCTTTCCAGAGTGTTTGTAAGCCTTTCTATTGGGATTCGCAAGATTCCTTTTCCCTTCCCGAAAGGAAATGAAATTTCCTTTCGGGAAGGGAAAAGGAATCTTTCGATTTCAATGGGGACCAATAGAGGAATCTTTGGTGCATGTCCCTGGCTTTGATGGCAGGCCATGCCTTTTGATGGCTTTGACTTTGGGAAAGATTTTTTCTTTTTTTGGTTTTTTTCTGAAGTGTTCATGCCATGTCCCTCATATCTTGCCCCCTAAGTTGTGTCTTCCTCCTTGACTTTTTCCCCTGCTTTTGCAAGATCTGTGAGCTTAGTTTTGGCATCTTTTGGTCCACTGCACTGCACATGATATAAACCCAGGCAATTTCTTAGAGTCATTAAATTTCCCATTTATTTTTTTTCTCCTCCAATTGCAATTCTTTTGCTGTTGTCTCCATTCCAGCGTGTTTGTAAGTCCTTCTTTTCTGTTTTGGCCTTCAGTGGGGATCAATGTTGGCAAGCTTTGCTGCATGTGCCTGCCCTTGGTGGCGTATGGCCTGCCTGCATTTTGATGGCTTTGACTTTGGGAAAGATTTTTTCTTTTTTTTTTTTTTATTATTTTAAGTATTCATGCCATGTCCCTCATATCTTGCCCCCTAAGTTGTGTCTTCCTCCTTGACTTTTTCCCCTGCTTTTGCAACATCTGTGAGCTTAGTTTTTGCATCTTTCGGTCCTTTGCACTGCACCTGATAAAACCCCAGGCCATTTTCTTAGAGTCACTATATTTCCAATATTTTCTTTTTTTCTCCTCCAATTGCAATTCCTTTGATGTTGACTCCTTTCCAGTGTGTTTGTAGGTCCTTCTTTCCTGTTTTGGCCTTTAGTGGGGATGAATTTTGGCAAGCTTTGCTGCATGTGCCTGCCCTTGCTGGCGTATGGCCTGCCTGCATTTTGATGGCTTTGACTTTGGGAAAGATTTTTTTCATTTTTTTTTTGTTTTGTTTTAAGTATTCATGCCATGTCCCTCATATCTTGCTCCCTAAGTTGTGTCTTCCTCCTTGACTTTTTCCCCTGCTTTTGCAACATCTGTGAGCTTAGTTTTGGCACCTTTTGGTCCTTTGAAATGCACCTGATATAAACCCAGGCCATTTTTTAGAGTTAGTAATTTCCCTGATTTTCATTTTTTCTCCTCCAATTGCAATTCCTTTGATGTTGTCTCAATTCCAGAGTGTTTGTAGGTCCTTCTTTTCTGTTTTGGCCTTCAGTGGGGATCAATTTTGGCAAGCTTTGCTGCATGTGCCTGCCCTTGCTGGCGTATGGCCTGCCTGCATTTTGATGGCTTTGACTTTGGGAAAGATTTTTTCTTTTTTTTTTTTTTTATTATTTTAAGTATTCATGCCATGTCCCTCATATCTTGCCCCCTAAGTTGTGTCTTCCTCCTTGACTTTTTCCCCTGCTTTTGCAACATCTGTGAACTTAGTTTTGGCAGCTTTTGGTCCTTTGCAATGCAGCTGATTTCCTCACAGCCTATTTTTTCTAGAGACTGAAATTCCCGATTTTCTGCTTTTTTCAATTGCATTTCATTTGAACCTATCTCCTTTCCAGAGTGTTTGTAAGCCTTTCTATTGGGATTCGCAAGATTCCTTTTCCCTTCCCGAAAGGAAATGAAATTTCCTTTCGGGAAGGGAAAAGGAATCTTTCGATTTCAATGGGGACCAATAGAGGAATCTTTGGTGCATGTCCCTGGCTTTGATGGCAGGCCATGCCTTTTGATGGCTTTGACTTTGGGAAAGATTTTTTCTTTTTTTGGTTTTTTTCTGAAGTGTTCATGCCATGTCCCTCATATCTTGCCCCCTAAGTTGTGTCTTCCTCCTTGACTTTTTCCCCTGCTTTTGCAAGATCTGTGAGCTTAGTTTTGGCATCTTTTGGTCCACTGCACTGCACATGATATAAACCCAGGCAATTTCTTAGAGTCATTAAATTTCCCATTTATTTTTTTTCTCCTCCAATTGCAATTCTTTTGCTGTTGTCTCCATTCCAGCGTGTTTGTAAGTCCTTCTTTTCTGTTTTGGCCTTCAGTGGGGATCAATGTTGGCAAGCTTTGCTGCATGTGCCTGCCCTTGGTGGCGTATGGCCTGCCTGCATTTTGATGGCTTTGACTTTGGGAAAGATTTTTTCTTTTTTTTTTTTTTATTATTTTAAGTATTCATGCCATGTCCCTCATATCTTGCCCCCTAAGTTGTGTCTTCCTCCTTGACTTTTTCCCCTGCTTTTGCAACATCTGTGAGCTTAGTTTTGGCACCTTTTGGTCCTTTGCACTGCACCTGATAAAACCCCAGGCCACTTTCTAAGAGTCACTAAATTTCCCAAATTTTCTTTTTTTCTCCTCCAATTGCAATTCCTTTGATGTTGACTCCTTTCCAGTGTGTTTGTAGGTCCTTCTTTCCTGTTTTGGCCTTTAGTGGGGATGAATTTTGGCAAGCTTTGCTGCATGTGCCTGCCCTTGGTGGCGTATGGCCTGCCTGCATTTTGATGGCTTTGACTTTGGGAAAGATTTTTTTCTTTTTTTTTTTTTTTTGTTTTAAGTATTCATGCCATGTCCCTCATATCTTGCCCCCTAAGTTGTGTCTTCCTCCTTGACTTTTACCCCTGCTTTTGCAACATCTGTGAGCTTAGTTTTGGCATCTTTTGGTCCTTTGCACTGCACCTGATAAAACCCCAGGCCACTTTCTAAGAGTCACTAAATTTCCCAAATTTTCTTTTTTTCTCCTCCAATTGCAATTCCTTTGATGTTGACTCCTTTCCAGTGTGTTTGTAGGTCCTTCTTTTCTGTTTTGGCCTTCAGTGGGGATCAATTTTGGCAAGCTTTGCTGCATGTCTCTGCACTTGCTGGCGTATGGCCTGCCTGCATTTTGATGGCTTTGACTTTGGGAAAGATTTTTTTCATTTTTATTTTTTTTTGTTTTAAGTATTCATGCCATGTCCCTCATATCTTGCCCCCTAAGGTGTGTCTTCCTCCTTGACTTTTTCCCCTGCTTTTGCAACATCTGTGAGCTTAGTTTTGGCACCTTTTGGTCCTTTGCAATGCACCTGATATAAACCCAGGCCACTTTCTAAGAGTCATTAAATTTCCCAAATTTTCTTTTTTTCTCCTCCAATTGCAATTCCTTTGATGTTGTCTCAATTCCAGCGTGTTTGTAGGTCCTTCTTTTCTGTTTTGGCCTTCAGTGGGGATCAATTTTGGCAAGCTTTGCTGCATGTGCCTGCCCTTGGTGGCGTATGGCCTGCCTGCATTTTGATGGCTTTGACTTTGGGAAAGATTTTTTCTTTTTTTTTTTTTTATTATTTTAAGTATTCATGCCATGTCCCTCATATCTTGCCCCCTAAGTTGTGTCTTCCTCCTTGACTTTTTCCCCTGCTTTTGCAACATCTGTGAGCTTAGTTTTGGCATCTTTTGGTCCTTTGCAATGCAGCTGATTTCCTCACAGCCTATTTTTTGAAGAGACTAAAATTCCAGATTTTCTGCTTTTTTCAATTGCATTTCATTTGAAACTATCTCCTTTCCAGACTGTTTTTAAGCCTTTCTTTTGGGATTCGCAAGATTCCTTTTCCCTACCAGAAAGGAAATTTCATTTCCTTTCGGGAAGGGAAAAGGAATCTTGCAATTTCAATGGGGACCACTGGAGGAATCTTTGGTGCATGTCCCTGCACTTGATGGCAGGCCATGCCTTTTGATGGCTTTGACTTTGGGAAAGATTTTTTTCTTTTTTTGGTTTTTTTCTGAAGTGTTTATGCCATGTCCCTCATATCTTGCCCCCTAAGTTGTGTCTTCCTCCTTGACTTTTTCCCCTGCTTTTGCAACATCTGTGAGCTTAGTTTTGGCATCTTTTGGTCCTTTGCACTGCACCTGATATAAAACCAGGCCATTTTCTTAGAGTCACTAAATTTCCCAAATTTTCTTTTTTTCTCCTCCAATTGCAATTCCTTTGATGTTGACTCCTTTCCAGGGTGTTTGTAGGTCCTTCTTTTCTGTTTTGGCCTTCATTGGGGATCAATTTTGGCAAGCTTTGCTGCATGTGCCTGCCCTTGGTGGCGTATGGCCTGCCTGCATTTTGGTGGCTTTGAGTTTGGGAAAGTTTTTCTCTATTTTTTTTTTTTTTTTTTGTTTTAAGTATTCATGCCATGTCCCTCATATCTTGCCCCCTAAGTTGTGTCTTCCTCCTTGACTTTTTCCCCTGCTTTTGCAACATCTGTGAGCTTAGTTTTGGCATCTTTTGGTCCTTTGCACTGCACCTGATAAAACCCCAGGCCACTTTCTAAGAGTCACTAAATTTCCCAAATTTTCTTTTTTTCTCCTCCAATTGCAATTCCTTTGATGTTGACTCCTTTCCAGTGTGTTTGTAGGTCCTTCTTTTCTGTTTTGGCCTTCAGTGGGGATCAATTTTGGCAAGCTTTGCTGCATGTGCATGCCCTTGGTGGCGTATGGCCTGCCTGCATTTTGATGGCTTTGACTTTGGGAAAGATTTTTTCTGTTTTTTTTTTTTTTTATTATTTTAAGTATTCATGCCATGTCCCTCATATCTTGCCCCCTAAGTTGTGTCTTCCTCCTTGACTTTTTCCCCTGCTTTTGCAATATCTGTGACCTTAGTTTTTGCATCTTTCGGTCCTTTGCACTGCACCTGATATAAACGCAGGGCATTTTCTTAGAGTCACTAAATTTCCAAAATTTTCATTTTTCTCCTCCAATTTAAAATCCTTTGATGTTGTCTCAATTCCAGCGTGTCTGTAGGTCCTTCTTTTCTGTTTTGGCCTTCAGTGGGGATCAATTTTGGCAAGCTTTGCTGCATGTGCCTGCCCTTGCTGGCATATGGCCTGCCTGCATTATGATGGCTTTGAATTTGGGAAAGATTTTTTCTGGTTTTTTTTTTTTTTTTTTGTTTTAAGCATTCATGCCATGTCCCTCATATCTTGCCCGCCAAGTTGTGTCTTCCTCCTTGACTTTTTCCCCTGCTTTTGCAACATCTGTGAGCTTAGTTTTGGCATCTTTTGGTCCTTTACAATGCGCCTGTTATAAACCCAGGCCATTTTCTTAGAGTCACTAAATTTCCAAAATTTTCATTTTTTCTCCTCCAATTGCAATTCCTTTGATGTTGTCTCAATTCCAGCGTGTTTGTAGGTCCTTCTTTTCTGTTTTGGCCTTCAGTGGGGATCAATTTTGGCAAGCTTTGCTGCATGTGCCTGCACTTGCTGGCGTATGGCCTGCCTGCATTTTGATGGCTTTGACTTTGGAAAGATTATTTTCATTATTTTTTTTTTTTGTTTTAAGTATTCATGCCATGTCCCTCATATCTTGCTCCCTAAGTTGTGTCTTCCTCCTTGACTTTTTCCCCTGCTTTTGCAACATCTGTGAGCTTAGTTTTGGCACCTTTTGGTCCTTTGAAATGCACCTGATATAAACCCAGGCCATTTTTTAGAGTCAGTAATTTCCCTGATTTTCATTTTTTCTCCTCCAATTGCAATTCCTTTGATGTTGTCTCAATTCCAGCGTGTTTGTAGGTCCTTCTTTTCTGTTTTGGCCTTCAGTGGGGATCAAATTTGGCAAGCTTTGCTGCATGTGCCTGCCCTTGCTGGCGTATGGCCTGCCTGCATTTTGATGGCTTTGACTTTGGGAAAGATTTTTTCTTTTTTTTTTTTTTATTTTTTTAAGTATTCATGCCATGTCCCTCATATCTTGCCCCCTAAGTTGTGTCTTCCTCCTTGACTTTTATCCCTGCTTTTGCAACATCTGTGAGCTTATTTTTGGCACCTTTTGGTCCTTTGCAATGCAGCTGATTTCCTCACAGCCTATTTTTTGAAGAGATGGTAAGTCCCGATTTTCTGCTTTTTTCAATTGCATTTCATTTGAACCTATCTCCTTTCCAGAGTGTTTGTAAGCTTTTCTTTTGGGATTCGCAAGATTCTTTGTCCCTTCCCGAAAGGAAATGAAATTTCCTTTCGGGAAGGGAAAAGGAATCTTGCAATTTCAATGGGGACCAATAGAGGAATCCTTGGTGCATGTCCCTGCACTTGATGGCAGGCCATGCCTTTTGATGGCTTTGACTTTGGGAAAGATTTTTTTCTTTTTTTGGTTGTTTTCTGAAGTGTTCATGCCATGTCCCTCATATCTTGCCCCCTACGTTGTGTCTTCCTCCTTGACTTTTTCCCCTGCTTTTGCAACATCTGTGAGCTTAGTTTTGGCACCTTTTGGTCCTTTGCACTGCGCCTGATGTAAACCCCAGGCCACTTTCTAAGAGTCACTAAATTTCCAAAATTTTCTTTTTTTCTCCTCCAATTGCAATTCCTTTGATGTTGACTCCATTCCAGCGTGTTTGTAGGTCCTTCTTTTCTGTTTTGGCCTTCAGTGGGGATCAATTTTGGCAAGCTTTGCTGCATGTGCCTGCCCTTGGTGGCGTATGGCCTGCCTGCATTTTGAAGGCTTTGACTTTGGGAAAGATTTTTCATTTTTTTTTGTTTTTGTTTGTTTTAAGTATTCATGCCATGTCCCTCCTATCTTGCCCCCTAAGTTGTGTCTTCCTCCTTGACTTTTTCCCCTGCTTTTGCAACATCTGTGAGCTTAGTTTTGGCATCTTTTGGTCCTTTGCACTGCACCTGATATAAACCCAGGCCATTTTCTTAGAGTCATTAAATTTCCCTTTTTTTTTTTTCTCCTACAATTGCAATTCCTTTGATGGTGTCTCCATTCCAGCGTGTATGTAAGTCCTTCTTTTCTGTTTTGGCCTTCAGTGGGGATCAATTTTGGCAAGCTTTGCTGCATGTGCCTGCCCTTGGTGACGTATGGCCTGCCTGCATTTTGATGGCTTTGACTTGGGAAAGATTTTTTCGTTTTTTTTTTTTTTTATTACTTTAAGTATTCATGCCATGTCCCTCATATCTTGCCCACCAAGTTGTGTCTTCCTCCTTTACTTTTTCCCCTGCTTTTGCAACATCTGTGAGCTTAGTTTTGGCATCTTTTGGTCCTTTACAATGCGCCTGTTATAAACCCAGGCCATTTTCTTAGAGTCACTAAATTTCCAAAATTTTCTTTTTTTCTCCTCCAATTGCAATTCCTTTGATGTTGTCTCAATTCCAGCGTGTTTGTAGGTCCTTCTTTTCTGTTTTGGCCTTCAGTGGGGATCAATTTTGGCAAGCTTTGCTGCATGTCTCTGCACTTGCTGGCGTATGGCCTGCCTGCATTTTGATGGCTTTGACTTTGGAAAGATTTTTTTCATTTTTTTTTTTTTTTGTTTTAAGTATTCATGCCATGTCCCTCATATCTTGCTCCCTAAGTTGTGTCTTCCTCCTTGACTTTTTCCCGTGCTTTTGCAACATCTGTGAGCTTAGTTTTGGCACCTTTTCGTCCTTTGAAATGCACCTGATATAAACCCAGGCCATTTTTTAGAGTCAGTAATTTCCCTGATTTTCATTTTTTCTCCTCCAATTGCAATTCCTTTGATGTTGTCTCAATTCCAGCGTGTTTGTAGGTCCTCCTTTTCTGTTTTGGCCTTCAGTGGGGATCAATTTTGGCAAGCTTTGCTGCATGTGCCTGCCCTTGGTGGCGTATGGCCTGCCTGCATTTTGATGGCTTTGACTTTGGGAAAGATTTTTACATTTTTTTTTTTTTAATATTTTAAGTATTCAATCCATGTCCCTCATATCTTGCCCCCTAAGTTGTGTCTTCCTCCTTGACTTTTTCCCCTGCTTTTGCAACATCTGTGAGCTTAGTTTTGGCCCCTTTTGGTCCTTTGCAATGCAGCTGATTTCCTCACAGCCTATTTTTTCTAGAGACTGAAATTCCCGATTTTCTGCTTTTTTCAATTGCATTTCATTTGAACCTATCTCCTTTCCAGAGTGTTTGTAAGCCTTTCTATTGGGATTCGCAAGATTCCTTTTCCCTTCCCGAAAGGAAATTTCATTTCCTTTCGGGAAGGGAATAGGAATCTTGCGATTTCAATGGGGACCAATAGAGGAATCTTTGGTGCATGTCCCTGGCTTTGATGGCAGGCCATGCCTTTTGATGGCTTTGACTTTGGAAAAGATTTTATTCTTTTTTTGGTTTTTTTCTGAAGTGTTTATGCCATGTCCCTCATATCTTGCCCCCTAAGTTGTGTCTTTCTCCTTGACTTTTTCCCCTGCTTTTGCAACATCTGTGAGCTTAGTTTTGGCATCTTTTGGTCCTTTGCACTGCACCTGATATAAACCCAGGCCATTTTCTTAGAGTCACTAAATTTCCAAAATTTTCATTTTTTCTCCTCCAATTGCAATTCCTTTGATGTTGACCCCTTTCCAGCGTGTTTGTAGGTCCTTCTTTTCTGTTTTGGCCTTCATTGGGGATCAATTTGGGCAAGCTTTGCTGCATGTGCCTGCCCTTGGTGGCGTATGGCCTGCCTGCATTTTGGTGGCTTTGACTTTGGGAAAGTTTGTCTCTTTTTTTTTTTTTTTTTGTTTTATGTATTCATGCCATGTCCCTCATATCTTGCCCCCTAAGTTGTGTCTTCCTCCTTGACTTTTTCCCCTGCTTTTGCAACATCTGTGAGCTTAGTTTTGGCACCTTTTGGTCCTTTGAAATGCACCTGATATAAACCCAGGCCATTTTTTAGAGTTAGTAATTTCCCTGATTTTCATTTTTTCTCCTCCAATTGCAATTCCTTTGATGTTGTCTCAATTCCAGAGTGTTTGTAGGTCCTTCTTTTCTGTTTTGGCCTTCAGTGGGGATCAATTTTGGCAAGCTTTGCTGCATGTGCCTGCCCTTGGTGGCGTATGGCCTGCCTGCATTTTGATGGCTTTGACTTTGGGAAAGATTTTTTCTTTTTTTTTTTTTTTATTATTTTAAGTATTCATGCCATGTCCCTCATATCTTGCCCCCTAAGTTGTGTCTTCCTCCTTGACTTTTTCCCCTGCTTTTGCAACATCTGTGAACTTAGTTTTGGCACCTTTTGGTCCTTTGCAATGCAGCTGATTTCCTCACAGCCTATTTTTTCTAGAGACTGAAATTCCCGATTTTCTGCTTTTTTCAATTGCATTTCATTTGAACCTATCTCCTTTCCAGAGTGTTTGTAAGCCTTTCTATTGGGATTCGCAAGATTCCTTTTCCCTTCCCGAAAGGAAATGAAATTTCCTTTCGGGAAGGGAAAAGGAATCTTTCGATTTCAATGGGGACCAATAGAGGAATCTTTGGTGCATGTCCCTGGCTTTGATGGCAGGCCATGCCTTTTGATGGCTTTGACTTTGGGAAAGATTTTTTCTTTTTTTGGTTTTTTTCTGAAGTGTTTATGCCATGTCCCTCATATCTTGCCCCCTAAGTTGTGTCTTCCTCCTTGACTTTTTCCCCTGCTTTTGCAAGATCTGTGAGCTTAGTTTTGGCATCTTTTGGTCCACTGCACTGCACATGATATAAACCCAGGCCATTTTCTTAGAGTCATTAAATTTCCCATTTATTTTTTTTCTCCTCCAATTGCAATTCTTTTGCTGTTGTCTCCATTCCAGCGTGTTTGTAAGTCCTTCTTTTCTGTTTTGGCCTTCAGTGGGGATCAATGTTGGCAAGCTTTGCTGCATGTGCCTGCCCTTGGTGGCGTATGGCCTGCCTGCATTTTGATGGCTTTGACTTTGGGAAAGATTTTTTCTTTTTTTTTTTTTTATTATTTTAAGTATTCATGCCATGTCCCTCATATCTTGCCCCCTAAGTTGTGTCTTCCTCCTTGACTTTTTCCCCTGCTTTTGCAACATCTGTGAGCTTAGTTTTGGCACCTTTTGGTCCTTTGCACTGCACCTGATAAAACCCCAGGCCACTTTCTAAGAGCCACTAAATTTCCCAAATTTTCTTTTTTTCTCCTCCAATTGCAATTCCTTTGATGTTGACTCCTTTCCAGTGTGTTTGTAGGTCCTTCTTTCCTGTTTTGGCCTTTAGTGGGGATGAATTTTGGCAAGCTTTGCTGCATGTGCCTGCCCTTGGTGGCGTATGGCCTGCCTGCATTTTGATGGCTTTGACTTTGGGAAAGATTTTTTTCTTTTTTTTTTTTTTTTTGTTTTAAGTATTCATGCCATGTCCCTCATATCTTGCCCCCTAAGTTGTGTCTTCCTCCTTGACTTTTACCCCTGCTTTTGCAACATCTGTGAGCTTAGTTTTGGCATCTTTTGGTCCTTTGCACTGCACCTGATAAAACCCCAGGCCACTTTCTAAGAGTCACTAAATTTCCCAAATTTTCTTTTTTTCTCCTCCCATTGCAATTCCTTTGATGTTGACTCCATTCCAGTGTGTTTGTAGGTCCTTCTTTTCTGTTTTGGCCTTCAGTGGGGATCAATTTTGGCAAGCTTTGCTGCATGTCTCTGCACTTGCTGGCGTATGGCCTGCCTGCATTTTGATGGCTTTGACTTTGGGAAAGATTTTTTTCATTTTTTTTTTTTTTTGTTTTAAGTATTCATGCCATGTCCCTCATATCTTGCTCCCTAAGTTGTGTCTTCCTCCTTGACTTTTTCCCCTGCTTTTGCAACATCTGTGAGCTTAGTTTTGGCACCTTTTGGTCCTTTGCAATGCACCTGATATAAACCCAGGCCACTTTCTAAGAGTCATTAAATTTCCCAAATTTTCTTTTTTTCTCCTCCAATTGCAATTCCTTTGATGTTGTCTCAATTCCAGCGTGTTTGTAGGTCCTTCTTTTCTGTTTTGGCCTTCAGTGGGGATCAATTTTGGCAAGCTTTGCTGCATGTGCCTGCCCTTGGTGGCGTATGGCCTGCCTGCATTTTGATGGCTTTGACTTTGGGAAAGATTTTTTCTTTTTTTTTTTTTTATTATTTTAAGTATTCATGCCATGTCCCTCATATCTTGCCCCCTAAGTTGTGTCTTCCTCCTTGACTTTTTCCCCTGCTTTTGCAACATCTGTGAGCTTAGTTTTGGCATCTTTTGGTCCTTTGCAATGCAGCTGATTTCCTCACAGCCTATTTTTTGAAGAGACTAAAATTCCAGATTTTCTGCTTTTTTCAATTGCATTTCATTTGAAACTATCTCCTTTCCAGACTGTTTTTAAGCCTTTCTTTTGGGATTCGCAAGATTCCTTTTCCCTACCAGAAAGGAAATTTCATTTCCTTTCGGGAAGGGAAAAGGAATCTTGCAATTTCAATGGGGACCACTGGAGGAATCTTTGGTGCATGTCCCTGCACTTGATGGCAGGCCATGCCTTTTGATGGCTTTGACTTTGGGAAAGATTTTTTTCTTTTTTTGGTTTTTTTCTGAAGTGTTTATGCCATGTCCCTCATATCTTGCCCCCTAAGTTGTGTCTTCCTCCTTGACTTTTTCCCCTGCTTTTGCAACATCTGTGAGCTTAGTTTTGGCATCTTTTGGTCCTTTGCACTGCACCTGATATAAACCCAGGCCATTTTCTTAGAGTCACTAAATTTCCCAAATTTTCTTTTTTTCTCCTCCAATTGCAATTCCTTTGATGTTGACTCCTTTCCAGGGTGTTTGTAGGTCCTTCTTTTCTGTTTTGGCCTTCATTGGGGATCAATTTTGGCAAGCTTTGCTGCATGTGCCTGCCCTTGGTGGCGTATGGCCTGCCTGCATTTTGGTGGCTTTGACTTTGGGAAAGATTTTCTCTATTTTTTTTTTTTTTTTTTTGTTTTATGTATTCATGCCATGTCCCTCATATCTTGCCCCCTAAGTTGTGTCTTCCTCCTTGACTTTTTCCCCTGCTTTTGCAACATCTGTGAGCTTAGTTTTGGCATCTTTTGGTCCTTTGCACTGCACCTGATAAAACCCCAGGCCACTTTCTAAGAGTCACTAAATTTCCCAAATTTTCTTTTTTTCTCCTCCAATTGCAATTCCTTTGATGTTGACTCCTTTCCAGTGTGTTTGTAGGTCCTTCTTTTCTGTTTTGGCCTTCAGTGGGGATCAATTTTGGCAAGCTTTGCTGCATGTGCATGCCCTTGGTGGCGTATGGCCTGCCTGCATTTTGATGGCTTTGACTTTGGGAAAGATTTTTTCTGGTTTTTTTTTTTTTATTATTTTAAGTATTCATGCCATGTCCCTCATATCTTGCCCCCTAAGTTGTGTCTTCCTCCTTGACTTTTTCCCCTGCTTTTGCAACATCTGTGACCTTAGTTTTTGCATCTTTCGGTCCTTTGCACTGCACCTGATATAAACGCAGGCCATTTTCTTAGAGTCACTAAATTTCCAAAATTTTCATTTTTCTCCTCCAATTTAAAATCCTTTGATGTTGTCTCAATTCCAGCGTGTCTGTAGGTCCTTCTTTTCTGTTTTGGCCTTCAGTGGGGATCAATTTTGGCAAGCTTTGCTGCATGTGCCTGCCCTTGCTGGCGTATGGCCTGCCTGCATTTTGATGGCTTTGAATTTGGGAAAGATTTTTTCTGGTTTTTTTTTTTTTTTTTGTTTTAAGTATTCATGCCATGTCCCTCATATCTTGCCCACCAAGTTGTGTCTTCCTCCTTTACTTTTTCCCCTGCTTTTGCAACATCTGTGAGCTTAGTTTTGGCATCTTTTGGTCCTTTACAATGCGCCTGTTATAAACCCAGGCCATTTTCTTAGAGTCACTAAATTTCCAAAATTTTCATTTTTTCTCCTCCAATTGCAATTCCTTTGATGTTGTCTCAATTCCAACGTGTTTGTAGGTCCTTCTTTTCTGTTTTGGCCTTCAGTGGGGATCAATTTTGGCAAGCTTTGCTGCATGTGCCTGCACTTGGTGGCGTATGGCCTGCCTGCATTTTGATGGCTTTGACTTTGGAAAGATTATTTTCATTATTTTTTTTTTTTGTTTTAAGTATTCATGCCATGTCCCTCATATCTTGCTCCCTAAGTTGTGTCTTCCTCCTTGACTTTTTCCCCTGCTTTTGCAACATCTGTGAGCTTAGTTTTGGCACCTTTTGGTCCTTTGAAATGCACCTGATATAAACCCAGGCCATTTTTTAGAGTCAGTAATTTCCCTGATTTTCATTTTTTCTCCTCCAATTGCAATTCCTTTGATGTTGTCTCAATTCCAGCGTGTTTGTAGGTCCTTCTTTTCTGTTTTGGCCTTCAGTGGGGATCAATTTTGGCAAGCTTTGCTGCATGTGCCTGCCCTTGGTGGCGTATGGCCTTCCTGCATTTTGATGGCTTTGACTTTGGGAAAGATTTTTTCTTTTTTTTTTTTTTATTTTTTTAAGTATTCATGCCATGTCCCTCATATCTTGCCCCCTAAGTTGTGTCTTCCTCCTTGACTTTTATCCCTGCTTTTGCAACATCTGTGAGCTTATTTTTGGCACCTTTTGGTCCTTTGCAATGCAGCTGATTTCCTCGTCAGCCTATTTTTTGAAGAGACTGAAATTCCCGATTTTCTGCTTTTTTCAATTGCATTTCATTTGAAACTATCTCCTTTCCAGAGTGTTTGTAAGCCTTTCTATTGGGATTCGCAAGATTCCTTTTCCCTTCCCGAAAGGAAATGAAATTTCCTTTCGGGAAGGGAAAAGGAATCTTGCGATTTCAATGGGGACCAATAGAGGAATCTTTGGTGCATGTCCCTGCACTTGATGGCAGGCCATGCCTTTTGATGGCTTTGACTTTGGAAAAGATTTTTTTCTTTTTTTGGTTGTTTTCTGAAGTGTTTATGCCATGTCCCTGGTATCTTGCTCCCTAAGTTGTGTCTTCCTCCTTGACTTTTTCCCCTGCTTTTGCAACATCTGTGAGCTTAGTTTTGGCATCTTTTGGTCCTTCGCACTGCACCTGATATAAACCCAGGCCATTTTCTTAGAGTCACTAAATTTCCAAAATTTTCTTTTTTTCTCCTCCAATTGCAATTCCTTTGATGTTGACTCCTTTCCAGCGTGTTTGTAGGTCCTTCTTTTCTGTTTTGGCCTTCATTGGGGATCAATTTTGGCAAGCTTTGCTGCATGTGCCTGCCCTTGGTGGCGTATGGCCTGCCTGCATTTTGGTGGCTTTGACTTTGGGAAAGTTTTTCTCTTTTTTTTTTTTTTTTTGTTTTATGTATTCATGCCATGTCCCTCATATCTTGCCCCCTAAGTTGTGTCTTCCTCCTTGACTTTTTCCCCTGCTTTTGCAACATCTCTGAGCTTAGTTTTGGCATCTTTTGGTCCTTTGCACTGCACCTGATAAAACCCCAGGCCACTTTCTAAGTGTCAATAAATTTCCCAAATTTTCTTTTTTTCTCCTCCAAATGCAATTCCTTTGATGTTGACTCCTTTCCAGTGTGTTTGTAGGTCCTTCTTTTCTGTTTTGGCCTTCAGTGGGGATCAATTTTGGCAAGCTTTGCTGAATGTGCCAGCCCTTGGTGGCGTATGGCCTGCCTGCATTTTGATGGCTTTGACTTTGGGAAAGATTTTTTCTGTTTTTTTTTTTTTTTATTATTTTAAGCATTCATGCCATGTCCCTCATATCTTGCCCCCTAAGTTGTGTCTTCCTCCTTGACTTTTTCCCCTGCTTTTGCAACATCTGTGACCTTAGTTTTTGCATCTTTCGGTCCTTTGCACTGCACCTGATATAAACGCAGGCCATTTTCTTAGAGTCACTATATTTCCAAAATTTTCTTTTTTTCTCCTCCAATTGCAATTCCTTTGATGTTGTCTCCATTCCAGCGTTTTTGCAAGTCCTTCTTTTCTGTGTTGGCCTTCAGTGGGGATCAATTTTGGCAAGCTTTACTGCATGTCTCTGCACATGCTGGCGTATGGCCTGCCTGCATTTTGATGGCTTTGACTTTGGGAAAGATTTTTTTCATTTTTTTTTTGTTTTGTTTTAAGTATTCATTCCATGTCCCTCATATCTTGCTCCCTAAGTTGTGTCTTCCTCCTTGACTTTTTCCCCTGCTTTTGCAACATTTGTGAGCTTAGTTTTGGCACCTTTTGGTAATTTGAAATGCACCTGATATAAACCCAGGCCATTTTTTAGAGTTAGTAATTTCCCTGATTTTCATTTTTTCTCCTCCAATTGCAATTCCTTTGATGTTGTCTCAATTCCAGAGTGTTTGTAGGTCCTTCTTTTCTGTTTTGGCCTTCAGTGGGGATCAATTTTGGCAAGCTTTGCTGCATGTGCCTGCCCTTTGTGGCGTATGGCCTGCCTGCATTTTGATGGCTTTGACTTTGGGAAAGATTTTTTCTTTTTTTTTTTTTTTATTATTTTAAGTATTCATGCCATGTCCCTCATATCTTGCCCCCTAAGTTGTGTCTTCCTCCTTGACTTTTTCCCCTGCTTTTGCAACATCTGTGAGCTTAGTTTTGGCACCTTTTGGTCCTTTGCAATGCAGCTGATTTCCTCACGGCCTATTTTTTGTAGAGACTGAAATTCCCGATTTTCTGCTTTTTTCAATTGCATTTCATTTGAACCTATCTCCTTTCCAGAGTGTTTGTAAGCCTTTCTATTGGGATTCGCAAGATTCCTTTTCCCTTCCCGAAAGGAAATTTCATTTCCTTTCGGGAAGGGAAAAGGAATCTTGCGATTTCAATGGGGACCAATAGAGGAATCTTTGGTGCATGTCCCTGCACTTGATGGCAAGCCATGCCTTTTGATGGCTTTGACTTTGGGAAAGATTTTTTCTTTTTTTGGTTTTTTTCTGAAGTGTTCATGCCATGTCCCTCATATCTTGCCCCCTAAGTTGTGTCTTCCTCCTTGACTTTTTCCCCTGCTTTTGCAACATCTGTGAGCTTAGTTTTGGCATCTTTTGGTCCTTTGCACTGCACCAGATATAAACCCAGGCCATTTTCTTAGAGTCATTAAATTTCCCATTTATTTTTTTTCTCCTCCAATTGCAATTCTTTTGATATTGTCTCCATTCCAGCGTGTTTGTAAGTCCTTCTTTTCTGTTTTGGCCTTCAGTGGGGATCAATTTTGGCAAGCTTTGCTGCATGTGCCTGCCCTTGGTGGCATATGGCCTGCCTGCATTTTGATGGCTTTGACTTTGGGAAAGATTTTTTCTTTTTTTTTTTTTTATTATTTTAAGTATTCATGCCATGTCCCTCATATCTTGCCCCCTAAGTTGTGTCTTCCTCCTTGACTTTTTCCCCTGCTTTTGCAACATCTGTGAGCTTAGTTTTGGCATCTTTTGGTCCTTTGCACTGCACCTGATAAAACCCAAGACCACTTTCTAAGAGTCACTAAATTTCCCAAATTTTCTTTTTTCTCCTCCAATTTAAAATCCTTTGATGTTTTCTCAATTCCAGCGTGTCTGTAGGTCCTTCTTTTCTGTTTTGGCCTTCAGTGGGGATCAATTTTGGCAAGCTTTGCTGCATGTGCCTTCCCTTGGTGGCATGTGGCCTGCCTGTATTTTGATGGCTTTGAATTTGGGAAAGATTTTTTCTGTTTTTTTTTTTTTTTTTGTTTTAAGTATTCATGCCATGTCCCTCATATCTTGCCCACCAAGTTGTGTCTTCCTCCTTTACTTTTTCCCCTGCTTTTGCAACATCTGTGAGCTTAGTTTTGGCATCTTTTGGTCCTTTGCAATGCGCCTGTTATAAACCCAGGCCATTTTATTAGAGTCACTAAATTTCCAAAATGTTCTTTTTTTCTCCTCCAATTGCAATTCCTTTGATGTTGACTTCTTTCCAGCGTGTTTGTAGGTCCTTCTTTTCTATTTTGGCCTTCAGTGGGGATCAATTTTGGCAAGCTTTGCTGCATGTGCCTGCCCTTGCTGGCGTATGGCCTGCCTGCATTTTGATGGCTTTGACTTTGGGAAAGATTTTTTTTTTTTTTTTTTTTTTTGTTTTAAGTATTCATGCCATGTCCCTCACATCTTGCTCCCTAGGTTGTGTCTTCCTCCTTGACTTTTTCCCCTGCTTTTGCAACATCTGTGAGGTTAGTTTTGGCATCTTTTGGTCCTTTGCACTGCACCTGATATAAACCCCAGGCCATTTTCTTAGAGTCACTAAATTTCCAAAATTTTCTTTTTTTTCTCCTCCAATTGCAATTCCTTTGATGTTGTCTCCATTCCAGCGTTTTTGCATGTCCTTCTTTTCTGTTTTGGCCTTCAGTGGGGATCAATTTTGGCAAGCTTTGCTGCATGTCTCTGCACTTGCTGGCGTATGGCCTGCCTGCATTTTGATGGCTTTGACTTTGGGAAAGATTTTTTTCATTTTTTGGTTGTTTTGTTTTAAGTATTCATGCCATGTCCCTCATATCTTGCTCCCTAAGTTGTGTCTTCCTCCTTGACTTTTTCCCCTGCTTTTGCAACATCTGTGAGCTTAGTTTTGGCACCTTTTGGTCCTTTGAAATGCACCTGATATAAACCCAGGCCATTTTTTAGAGTTAGTAATTTCCCTGATTTTCATTTTTTCTCCTCCAATTGCAATTCCTTTGATATTGTCTCAATTCCAGCGTGTTCGTAGGTCCTTCTTTTCTGTTTTGGCCTTCAGTGGGGATCAATTTGGCAAGCTTTGCTGCATGTGCCTGCCCTTGGTGGCGTATGGCCTGCCTGCATTTTGATGGCTTTGACTATGGGAAAGATTTTTTCTTTTTTTTTTTTTTTATTATTTTAAGTATTCATGCCATGTCCCTCATATCTTGCCCCCTAAGTTGTGTCTTCCTCCTTGACTTTTTCCCCCTGCTTTTGCAACATCTGTTAACTTAGTTTTGGCACCTTTTGGTCCTTTGCAATGCAGCTGATTTCCTCACAGCCTATTTTTTCTAGAGACTGAAATTCCCGATTTTCTGCTTTTTTCAATTGCATTTCATTTGAACCTATCTCCTTTCCAGAGTGTTTGTAAGCCTTTCTTTTGTGATTCGCAAGATTCCTTTTCCCTTCCCGAAAGGAAATTTCATTTCCTTTCGGGAAGGGAAAAGGAATCTTTCGATTTCAATGGGGACCAATAGAGGAATCTTTGGTGCATGTCCCTGCACTTGATGGCAAGACATGCCTTTTGATGGCTTTGACTTTGGGAAAGATTTTTTCTTTTTTTGGTTTTTTTCTGAAGTGTTCATGCGATGTCCCTCATATCTTGCCCCCTAAGTTGTGTCTTCCTCCTTGACTTTTTCCCCTGCTTTTGCAACATCTGTGAGCTTAGTTTTTGCATCTTTTGGTCCTTCGAACTGCACCTGATAATATCCCGGGCCATTTTCTTACAGTCACTAAATTTCCCAAATTTTCTTTTTTTCTCCTCCAATTGCAATTCCTTTGATGGTGTCTCCGCTCCAGCCTGTTTGTAGGCCCTTCTTTTCTGTTTTGGCCTTCAGTGGGGATCAGATTTGGCAAGCTTTGCTGCATGTGCCTGCACTTGCTGGCGTATGGCCTGCCTGCATTTTGAAGGCTTTGACTTTGGGAAGGATTTTTTCTTGTTTTTCTTTTTTCTTGTTTTAATTATTCATGCCATGTCCCTCATATCTTGCCACCTAAGTTGTGTTTTCCTCCTTGACTTTTTCCGCTGCTTTTGAAATATCTGTGAGCTTTGTTTTGGCATCATTTAGTCCTTCGCACTGCACCTGACATAATCCCGGGCCATTTTCTTACAGTCACTAAATTTACCAAATTTACATTTTTACTTTTCCTAATGCAATATTTCCGATGCTGTCTCCATGCACCGCCCCTCACTGCCTGAAGCCCTGCCCCTCACACAGGGAGCCCCAGCCATGACTGCCTAGTGCCCCGCCCCGCACTGACTGGATCCCCACCCCTGAAAGCCTGGAACCCCGCGCCTCACTCATGGGGCCTTGCCCTTCATAATTGGAGCCCCGCCCCTCAAATATGGAGCCTTGCCCCTGACTGCATGGAGCCCTGCCCATCCCTCATGGATCCCCACCCATCACTGGCTGGAGCCCTGCCCCACAAACATGGAGCCCTTTCCCTCACACATGGAGCCTTGCCCCTCTCTGGCTGGAGCCCTGCCACTAACACAAAGAGCCCCGGCCATCACTGCCCTGAGCCCCTCCCCTCACTGACTGGATCCCCACCCCTGAAAGCCTGGAACCCCGGCCTTCACTCATGGCGCCTTGCCCTTCATATTTGAAGCCCCGCCCCTCAACTATGGAGCCCCTATCCCTCACTGCATGGAGCCCTGCCCATCCCACATGGAGCCCCGCCCAGCACTGGCTGGAGCCCTGCCCCACACACATGGAGCCTTTTCCCCTCACACATGGAGCCCTGCCCCTCTCTGGCTGCAGCCCTAACCCTAACACATGGAGCCTCGGCAATCACTGCCTAGAGCCCCACCCCTCACTGACTGGATCCCCACCCCTCACAGCCCGGAACCCCGCCCCTCACGCATGGAACCCCTTCCCTCACTCATGGAGCCCTGCCCATCCCACATGGAGCCCCGCCCATCACTGGCTGGAGCCCTGCCCCACACACATGGAGCCGCTTCCGTCACACATAGAGCACCGCCCCTCACTGCCTGAAGCCCTGCCCCTCACACATGGAGCCCCGCGTTTGTAGGTCCTCCTTTTCAGTTTTGGCCTTCAGTGGGGATCAATTTTGGCAAGCTTTGCTGCATGTGTCTGCACTTGCTGGCGCATGGCCTGCCTGCATTTGGATGGCTTTGACTTTGGGAAAGATTTTTCTTGTTTTTTTTTTTTTGTTTAACTGTTCATGCCATGTCCCTCATATCTTGCCCCGTAAGTCGTGTCTTCCTCCTTGACTATTTCCCCTGATTTTGCAACATCTCTTAGCTTAATTTTTGCATCTTTTGGTCCTTCGCACTGCACCTCATATAATCCCAGGCCATTTTCTTAGAGTAACTAGATTTCCCAAATTACCTTTTTTTCTCCTCCAATTGCAATTCCTTTGATGGAGTCTCCGTTCCAGTGTGTTTGTAGGTCCTTCTTTTCTGTTTGGGCCTTCAGTGGGGATGAATTTTGGCAAGCTTTGCTGCATGTGCCTGCACTTGCTGGTGTACGGACTGCCTGCATTTTGATGGCTTTGACTTTGGATAATTTTTTTTTTTTCGTTGTTTTGTGAAGTGTCCATGCCATGTCCCTCATATCTTGCCCCCTAAGTTGTGTCTTCCTCCTTGACTTTATCCCCTGCTTTTGCAACATCTGTGAGCCTATTTTTTGCATGTTTTGGTCCTTTGCAATGCAGCTGATTTCCTCACAGCCTATTTTTTGAAGACATTAAAATTACTGATTTTCTGCTTTTTTCAATTGCATTTCATTTGAACTTATCTCCTTTCCAGAGTGTTTGCAAGCCTTTCTTTTGGGATTCACAAGATTCCTTTTCCCTTCCCGAAAGGAAATTTCATTTCCTTTCGGGAAGGGAAAAGAAATCTTGTGATTTCAATGGGGACGAATCGAAGAATCATTGGTGCATTTCCCTGCCCTTGATGGCATGCCATGCCTTTTGGTGGCTTTGACTTGGGGAAAGATTTTTTTCATTTTTTGGTTGATTTCTGAAGTGTCCATGCCATGTCCTCATATCTTGCCACCTAAGTTGTGTCTTCCTCCTTGACTTTTTCCCCTGCTTTTGCAACATCTGTGAGCTTAGTTTTTGCATCTTTTGGTCCTTCGCACTGCACCTGATATTATCCCGGGCCATTTTCTTACAGTCACTAAATTTCCCAAATTTTCTTTTTTTCTCCTCCAATTACAATTCCTTTGATGGTGTCGCCGCTCCAGCCTGTTTGTAGGCCCTTATTTTCTGTTTTTGCCTTCAGTGGGGATCAGATTTGGCAAGCTTTGCTGCATGTGCCTGCACTTGCTGGCCTATGGCCTGCCTGCATTTTGAAGGCTTTGACTTTGGGAAGGATTTTTTCTTGTTTTTCTTTTTTCTTGTTTTAAATATTCATGCCATGTCCCTCATATCTTGCCCCCTAAGTTGTGTTTTCCTCCTTGACTTTTTCCGCTGCTTTTGAAATATCTGTGAGCTTTGTTTTGGCATCATTTAGTCCTTCGCACTGCACCTGACATTATCCCGGGCCATTTTTCTTACAGTCACTAAATTTACCAAATTTACATTTTTACTTTTCCTAATGCAATATTTCCGATGCTGTCTCCATCCACCGCCCCTCACTGCCTGAAGCCCTGCCCCTCACACAGGGAGCCCCAGCCATGACTGCCTAGTGCCCTGCCCCGCACTGACTGGATCCCCACCCCTGAAAGCCTGGAACCCCGGCCTTCACTCATGGGGCCTTGCCCTTCATATTTGAAGCCCCGCCCCTCAAATATGGAGCCCCATCCCTCACTGCATGGAGCCCGGCCCATCCCACATGGAGCCCCGCCCATCACTGGCTGGAGCCCTGCCCCACACACATGGAGCCTTTTCCCTCACACATGGAGCCCTGCCCCTCTCTGGCTGCAGCCCTAACCCTAACACATGGAGCCTCGGCAATCACTGCCTAGAGCCCCACCCCTCACTGACTGGATCCCCACCCCTCACAGCCCGGAACCCCGCCCCTCACGCATGGAACCCCTTCCCTCACTCATGGAGCCCTGCCCATCCCACATGGAGCCCCACCCATCACTGGCTGGAGCCCTGCCCCACACACATGGAGCCGCTTCCGTCACACATAGAGCACCGCCCCTCACTGCCTGAAGCCCTGCCCCTCACACATGGAGCCCCGCGTTTGTAGGTCCTTCTTTTCGGTTTTGGCATTCAGTGGGGATCAATTTTGGCAAGCTTTGCTGCATGTGTCTGCACTTGCTGGCGTATGGCCTGCCTGCATTTTGATGGCTTTGACTTTGGGAAGGATTTTTTCTTGTTTTTTTTTTTTTGTTTAACTGTTCATGCCATGTCCCTCATATCTTGCCCCCTAAGTTGTGTCTTCCTCCTTGACTATTTCCCCTGATTTTGCAACATCTCTTAGCTTAATTTTTGCATCTTTTGGTCCTTTGCACTGCACCTCATATAATCCCGGGCCATTTTCTTAGAGTAACTAGATTTCCCAAATTTCCTTTTTTTCTCCTCCAATTGCAATTCCTTTGATGGAGTCTCCGTTCCAGTGTGTTTGTAGGTCGTTCTTTTCTTTTTGGGCCTTCAGTGGGGATCAATTTTGGCAAGCTTTGCTGCATGTGCCTGGACTTGCTGGTGTATGGCCTGCCTGCATTTTGATGGCTTTGACTTTGGAAAAATTTTTTTTTTTTCCTTTTTTTTGTGAAGTGTCCATGCCATGTCCCTCTTATCTTGCCCCCTAAGTTGTGTCTTCCTCCTTGACTTTATCCCCTGCTTTTGCAACATCTGTGAGCCTATTTTTTGCATGTTTTGGTCCTTTGCAATGCAGCTGATTTCCTCACAGCCTATTTTTTGAAGACATTAAAATTACTGATTTTCTGCTTTTTTCAATTGCATTTCATTTGAACTTATCTCCTTTCCAGAGTGTTTGCAAGCCTTTCTTTTGGGATTCACAAGATTCCTTTTCCCTTCCCGAAAGGAAATTTCATTTCCTTTCGGGAAGGGAAAAGAAATCTTGTGATTTCAATGGGGACGAATCGAAGAATCATTGGTGCATTTCCCTGCCCTTGATGGCATGCCATGCCTTTTGGTGGCTTTGACTTGGGGGAAAGATTTTTTTCATTTTTTGGTTGATTTCTGAAGTGTCCATGCCATGTCCTCATATCTTGCCACCTAAGTTGTGTCTTCCTCCTTGACTTTTTCCCCTGCTTTTGCAACATCTGTGAGCTTAGTTTTTGCATCTTTTGGTCCTTCGAACTGCACCTGATATTATCCAGGGCCATTTTCTTACAGTCACTAAATTTCCCAAATTTTCTTTTTTTCTCCTCCAATTACAATTCCTTTGATGGTGTCTCCGCTCCAGCCTGTTTGTAGGCCCTTCTTTTCTCTTTTGGCCTTCAGTGGGGATCAGATTTGGCAAGCTTTGCTGCATGTGCCTGCACTTGCTGGCGTATGGCCTGCCTGCATTTTGAAGGCTTTGACTTTGGGAAGGATTTTTTCTTGTTTTAAATATTCATGCCATGTCCCTCATATCTTGCCCCCTAAGTTGTGTTTCCCTCCTTGACTTTTTCCGCTGCTTTTGAAATATCTGTGAGCTTTGTTTTGGCATCATTTAGTCATTCCCACTCCACCTGACATAATCCCGGGCCATTTTCTTACAGTCACTAAATTTACCAAATTTACATTTTTACTTTTCCTAATGCAATATTTCCGATGCTGTCTCCATGCACCGCCCCTCACTGCCTGAAGCCCTGCCACTAACACAAAGAGCCCCGGCCATCACTGCCCTGAGCCCCGCCCCTCACTGACTGGATCCCCACCCCTGAAAGCCTGGAACCCCGGCCTTCACTCATGGGGCCTTGCCCTTCATATTTGAAGCCCCGCCCCTCAACTATGGAGCCCTATCCCTCACTGCATGGAGCCCTGCCCATCCCACATGGAGCCCCGCCCATCACTGGCTGGAGCCCTGCCCCACACACATGGAGCCTTTTCCCTCACACATGGAGCCCTGCCCCTCTCTGGCTGCAGCCCTAACCCTAACACATGGAGCCTCGGCAATCACTGCCTAGAACCCCACCCCTCACTGACTGGATCCCCACCCCTCACAGCCCGCAACCCCGCCCCTCACGCATGGAACCCCTTCCCTCACTCATGGAGCCCTGCCCATCCCACATGGAGCCCCGCCCCTCACTGCCTGAAGCCCTGCCCCTCACACATGGAGCCCCGCGTTTGTAGGTCCTTCTTTTCGGTTTTGGCCTTCACTGGGGATCAATTTTGGCAAGCTTTGCTGCATGTGTCTGCACTTGCTGGCGTATGGCCTGCCTGCATTTTGATGGCTTTGACTTTGGGAAAGATTTTTTCTTGTTTTTTTTTTTTTTTGTTTAACTGTTCATGCCATGTCCCTCATATCTTGCCCCGTAAGTTGTGTCTTCCTCCTTGACTATTTCCCCTGATTTTGCAACATCTCTTAGCTTAATTTTTGCATCTTTTGGTCCTTCGCACTGCACCTCATATAATCCCGGGCCATTTTCTTAGAGTAACTAGATTTCCCAAATTTCCTTTTTTTCTCCTCCAATTGCAATTCCTTTGATGGAGTCTCCGTTCCAGTGTGTTTGTAGGTCCTTCTTTTCTGTTTGGGCCTTCAGTGGGGATGAATTTTGGCAAGCTTTGCTGCATGTGCCTGGAGTTGCTGGTGTATGGCCTGCCTGCATTTTGATGGCTTTGTCTTTGGAAAAATTTTTTTTTTTTCGTTGTTTTGTGACTTGTCCATTCCATGTCCCTCATATCTTGCCCCCTAAGTTGTGTCTTCCTCCTTGACTTTTTCCCCTGCTTTTGCAACATCTGTGAGCCTATTTTTTGCATGTTTTGGTCCTTTGCAATGCAGCTGATTTCCTCACAGCCTATTTTTTGAAGGCATTAAATTTACTGATTTTCTGCTTTTTTCAATTGCATTTCATTTGAACTTATCTCCTTTCCAGAGTGTTTGCAAGCCTTTCTTTTGGGATTCACAAGATTCCTTTTCCCTTCCCGAAAGGAAATTTCATTTCCTTTCGGGAAGGGAAAAGAAATCTTGTGATTTCAATGGGGACGAATCGAAGAATCATTGGTGCATTTCCCTGCCCTTGATGGCATGCCATGCCTTTTGGTGGCTTTGACTTGGGGAAAGATTTTTTTCATTTTTTGGTTGATTTCTGAAGTGTCCATGCCATGTCCTCATATCTTGCCACCTAAATTGTGTCTTCCTCCTTGACTTTTTCCCCTGCTTTTGCAACATCTGTGAGCTTAGTTTTTGCATCTTTTGCTCCTTCACACTGCACCTGATATTATCCCGGGCCATTTTCTTACAGTCACTAAATTTCCCAAATTTTCTTTTTTTCTCCTCCAATTACAATTCCTTTGATGGTGTCTCCGCTCCAGCCTGTTTGTAGGCCCTTATTTTCTGTTTTGGCCTTCAGTGGGGATCAGATTTGGCAAGCTTTGCTGCATGTGCCTGCACTTGCTGGCGTATGGCCTGCCTGCATTTTGAAGGCTTTGACTTTGGGAAGGGTTTTTTCTTGTTTTTCTTTTTTCTTGTTTTAAATATTCATGCCATGTCCCTCATATCTTGCCCCCTAAGTTGTGTTTTCCTCCTTGACTTTTTCCGCTGCTTTTGAAATATCTGTGAGCTTTGTTTTGGCATCATTTAGTCCTTCGCACTGCACCTGACATAATCCCGGGCCATTTTCTTACAGTCACTATATTTACCAAATTTACATTTTTACTTTTCCTAATGCAATATTTCCGATGCTGTCTCCATCCACCGCCCCTCACTGCCTGAAGCCCTGCCCCTCACACAGGGAGCCCCAGCCATGACTGCCTAGTGCCCCGCCCCGCACTGACTGGATCCCCACCCCTGAAAGCCTGGAACCCCGCGCCTCACTCATGGGGCCTTGCCCTTCATCATTGGAGCCCCGCCCCTCAAATATGGAGCCTTGCCCCTGACTGCATGGAGCCCTGCCCATCCCTCATGGATCCCCGCCCATCACTGGCTGGAGCCCTGCCCCACAAACATGGAGCCCTTTCCCTCACACATGGAGCCTTGCCCCTCTCTGGCTGGAGCCCTGCCACTAACACAAACAGCCCTGGCCATCACTGCCCTGAGCCCCTCCCCTCACTGACTGGATCCCCACCCCTGAAAGCCTGGAACCCCGGCCTTCACTCATGGGGCCTTGCCCTTCATATTTGAAGCCCCGCCCCTCAACTATGGAGCCCTATCCCTCACTGCATGGAGCCCTGCCCATCCCACATGGAGCCCCGCCCATCACTGGCTGGAGCCCTGCCCCACACACATGGAGCCTTTTCCCTCACACATGGAGCCCTGCCCCTCTCTGGCTGCAGCCCTAACCCTAACACATGGAGCCTCGGCAATCACTGCCTAGAACCCCACCCCTCACTGACTGGATCCCCACCCCTCACAGCCCGGAACCCCGCCCCTCACTCATGGAACCCCTTCCCTCACTCATGGAGCCCTGCCCATCCCACATGGAGCCCCGCCCATCACTGGCTGGAGCCCTGCCCCACACACATGGAGCCGCTTCTGTCACACATAGAGCACCGCCCCTCACTGCCTGAAGCCCTGCCCCTCACACATGGAGCCCCGCGTTTGTAGGTCCTTCTTTTCGGTTTTGGCCTTCAGTGGGGATCAATTTTGGCAAGGTTTGCTGCATGTGTCTGCACTTGCTGGCGTATGGCCTGTCTGCATTTTGATGGCTTTGACTTTGGGAAAGATTTTTTTCATTTTTTTTTTGTTTTGTTTTAAGTATTCATGCCATGTCCCTCATATCTTGCTCCCTAAGTTGTGTCTTCCTCCTTGACTTTTTCCCCTGCTTTTGCAACATCTGTGAGCTTAGTTTTGGCACCTTTTGGTCCTTTGAAATGCACCTGATATAAACCCAGGCCATTTTTTAGAGTTAGTAATTTCCCTGATTTTCATTTTTTCTCCTCCAATTGCAATTCCTTTAATGTTGTCTCAATTCCAGCGTGTTTGTAGGTCCTTCTTTTCTGTTTTGGCCTTCAGTGGGGATCAATTTTGGCAAGCTTTGCTGCATGTGCCTGCCCTTGGTGGCGTATGGCCTGCCTGCATTTTGATGGCTTTGACTTTGGGAAAGAATTTTTCTTTTTTTTTTTTTTTATTATTTTAAGTATTCATGCCATGTCCCTCATATCTTGCCCCCTAAGTTGTGTCTTCCTCCTTGACTTTTTCCCCTGCTTTTGCAACATCTGTGAGCTTAGTTTTGGCACCTTTTGGTCCTTTGCAATGCAGCTGATTTCCTCACGGCCTATTTTTTGTAGAGACTGAAATTCCCGATTTTCTGCTTTTTTCAATTGCATTTCATTTGAACCTATCTCCTTTCCAGAGTGTTTGTAAGCCTTTCTATTGGGATTCGCAAGATTCCTTTTCCCTTCCCGAAAGGAAATTTCATTTCCTTTCGGGAAGGGAAAAGGAATCTTGCGATTTCAATGGGGACCAATAGAGGAATCTTTGGTGCATGTCCCTGCACTTGATGGCAAGCCATGCCTTTTGATGGCTTTGACTTTGGGAAAGATTTTTTCTTTTTTTGGTTTTTTTCTGAAGTGTTCATGCGATGTCCCTCATATCTTGCCCCCTAAGTTGTGTCTTCCTCCTTGACTTTTTTCCCCTGCTTTTGCAATATCTGTGAGCTTAGTTTTTGCATCTTTTGGTCCTTCGAACTGCACCTGATATTATCCCGGGCCATTTTCTTACAGTCACTAAATTTCCCAAATTTTCTTTTTTTCTTCTCCAATTGCAATTCATTTGATGGTGTCTCCGCTCCAGCCTGTTTGTAGGCCCTTCTTTTCTGTTTTGGCCTTCAGTGGGGATCAGATTTGGCAAGCTTTGCTGCATGTGCCTGCACTTGCTGGCGTATGGCCTGCCTGCATTTTGAAGGCTTTGACTTTGGGAAGGATTTTTTCTTGTTTTTCTTTTTTCTTGTTTTAAATATTCATGCCATGTCCCTCATATCTTGCCCCCTAAGTTGTGTTTTCCTCCTTGACTTTTTCCGCTGCTTTTGAAATATCTGTGAGCTTTGTTTTGGCATCATTTAGTCCTTCGCACTGCACCTGACATAATCCCGGGCCATTTTCTTACAGTCACTACATTTACCAAATTTACATTTTTACTTTTCCTAATGCAATATTTCCGATGCTGTCTCCATCCACCGCCCCTCACTGCCTGAAGCCCTGCCCCTCACACAGGGAGCCCCAGCCATGACTGCCTAGTGGCCCGCCCCGCACTGACTGGATCCCCACCCCTGAAAGCCTGGAACCCCGCGCCTCACTCATGGGGCCTTGCCCTTCATAATTGGAGCCCCGCCCCTCAATTATGGAGCCCTATCCCTCACTGCATGGAGCCCTGCCCATCCCACATGGAGCCCCGCCCATCACTGGCTGGAGCCCTGCCCCACACACATGGAGCCTTTTCCCTCACACATGGAGCCCTGCCCCTCTCTGGCTGCAGCCCTAACCCTAACACATGGAGCCTCGGCAATCACTGCCTAGAGCCCCACCCCTTACTGACTGGATCCCCACCCCTCACAGCCCGGAACCCCGCCCCTCACGCATGGAACCCCTTCCCTCACTCATGGAGCCCTGCCCATCCGACATGGAGCCCCGCCCATCACTGGCTGGAGCCCTGCCCCACACACATGGAGCCGCTTCCGTCACACATAGAGCACCGCCCCTCACTGCCTGAAGCCCTGCCCCTCACACATGGAGCCCCGCGTTTGTAGGTCCTCCTTTTCAGTTTTGGCCTTCAGTGGGGATCAATTTTGGCAAGCTTTGCTGCATGTGTCTGCACTTGCTGGCGCATGGCCTGCCTGCATTTGGATGGCTTTGACTTTGGGAAAGATTTTTCTTGTTTTTTTTTTTTTGTTTAACTGTTCATGCCATGTCCCTCATATCTTGCCCCGTAAGTCGTGTCTTCCTCCTTGACTATTTCCCCTGATTTTGCAACATCTCTTAGCTTAATTTTTGCATCTTTTGGTCCTTCGCACTGCACCTCATATAATCCCGGGCCATTTTCTTAGAGTAACTAGATTTCCCAAATTTCCTTTTTTTCTCCTCCAATTGCAATTCCTTTGATGGAGTCTCCGTTCCAGTGTGTTTGTAGGTCCTTCTTTTCTGTTTGGGCCTTCAGTGGGGATGAATTTTGGCAAGCTTTGCTGCATGTGCCTGGACTTGCTGGTGTACGGCCTGCCTGCATTTTGATGGCTTTGACTTTGGATAATTTTTTTTTTTTCCTTGTTTTGTGAAGTGTCCATGCCATGTCCCTCATATCTTGCCCCCTAAGTTGTGTCTTCCTCCTTGACTTTATCCCCTGCTTTTGCAACATCTGTGAGCCTATTTTTTGCATGTTTTGGTCCTTTGCAATCCAGCTGATTTCCTCACAGCCTACTTTTTGAAGACATTAAAATTACTTATTTTCTGCTTTTTTCAATTGCATTTCATTTGAACTTATCTCCTTTCCAGAGTGTTTGCAAGCCTTTCTTTTGGGATTCACAAGATTCCTTTTCCCTTCCCGAAAGGAAATTTCATTTCCTTTCGGGAAGGGAAAAGAAATCTTGTGATTTCAATGGGGACGAATCGAAGAATCATTGGAGCATTTCCCTGCCCTTGATGGCATGCCATGCCTTTTGGTGGCTTTGACTTGGGGAAAGATTTTTTTCATTTTTTGGTTGATTTCTGAAGTGTCCATGCCATGTCCTCATATCTTGCCACCTAAGTTGTGTCTTCCTCCTTGACTTTTTCCCCTGCTTTTGCAACATCTGTGAGCTTAGTTTTTGCATCTTTTGGTCCTTCGCACTGCACCTGATATTATCCCGGGCCATTTTCTTACAGTCACTAAATTTCCCAAATTTTCTTTTTTTCTCCTCCAATTACAATTCCTTTGATGGTGTCGCCGCTCCAGCCTGTTTGTAGGCCCTTATTTTCTGTTTTTGCCTTCAGTGGGGATCAGATTTGGCAAGCTTTGCTGCATGTGCCTGCACTTGCTGGCCTATGGCCTGCCTGCATTTTGAAGGCTTTGACTTTGGGAAGGATTTTTTCTTGTTTTTCTTTTTTCTTGTTTTAAATATTCATGCCATGTCCCTCATATCTTGCCCCCTAAGTTGTGTTTTCCTCCTTGACTTTTTCCGCTGCTTTTGAAATATCTGTGAGCTTTGTTTTGGCATCATTTAGTCCTTCGCACTGCACCTGACATTATCCCGGGCCATTTTCTTACAGTCACTAAATTTACCAAATTTACATTTTTACTTTTCCTAATGCAATATTTCCGATGCTGTCTCCATCCACCGCCCCTCACTGCCTGAAGCCCTGCCCCTCACACAGGGAGCCCCAGCCATGACTGCCTAGTGCCCCGCCCCGCACTGACTGGATCCCCACCCCTGAAAGCCTGGAACCTCGCGCCTCACTCATGGGGCCTTGCCCTTCATAATTGGAGCCCCGCCCCTCAAATATGGAGCCTTGCCCCTGACTGCATGGAGCCCTGCCCATCCCTCATGGATCCCCGCCCATCACTGGCTGGAGCCTTGCCCCACAAACATGGAGCCCTTTCCCTCACACATGGAGCCTTGCCCCTCTCTGGCTGGAGCCCTGCCACTAACACAAAGAGCCCCGGCCATCACTGCCCTGAGCCCCGCCCCTCACTGACTGGATCCCCACCCCTGAAAGCCTGGAACCCCGGCCTTCACTCATGGGGCCTTGCCCTTCATATTTGAAGCCCCGCCCCTCAAATATGGAGCCCCATCCCTCACTGCATGGAGCCCGGCCCATCCCACATGGAGCCCCGCCCATCACTGGCTGGAGCCCTGCCCCACACACATGGAGCCTTTTCCCTCACACATGGAGCCCTGCCCCTCTCTGGCTGCAGCCCTAACCCTAACACATGGAGCCTCGGCAATCACTGCCTAGAGCCCCACCCCTCACTGACTGGATCCCCACCCCTCACAGCCCGGAACCCCGCCCCTCACGCATGGAACCCCTTCCCTCACTCATCGAGCCCTGCCCATCCCACATGGAGCCCCACCCATCACTGGCTGGAGCCCTGCCCCACACACATGGAGCCGCTTCCGTCACACATAGAGCACCGCCCCTCACTGCCTGAAGCCCTGCCCCTCACACATGGAGCCCCGCGTTTGTAGGTCCTTCTTTTCGGTTTTGGCATTCAGTGCGGATCAATTTTGGCAAGCTTTGCTGCATGTGTCTGCACTTGCTGGCGTATGGCCTGCCTGCATTTTGATGGCTTTGACTTTGGGAAGGATTTTTTCTTGTTTATTTTTTTTTGTTTAACTGTTCATGCCATGTCCCTCATATCTTGCCCCGTAAGTTGTGTCTTCCTCCTTGACTATTTCCCCTGATTTTGCAACATCTCTTAGCTTAATTTTTGCATCTTTTGGTCCTTTGCACTGCACCTCATATAATCCCGGGCCATTTTCTTAGAGTAACTAGATTTCCCAAATTTCCTTTTTTTCTCCTCCAATTGCAATTCCTTTGATGGAGTCTCCATTCCAGTGGGTTTGTAGGTCCTTCTTTTCTGTTTGGGCCTTCAATGGGGATCAATTTTGGCAAGCTTTGCTGCATGTGCCTGCCCTTGGTGGCATATGGCCTGCCTGCATTTTGATGGCTTTGACTTTGGAAAAATTTTTTTTTTTTCCTTGTTTTGTGAAGTGTCCATGCCATGTCCCTCATATCTTGCCCCCTAAGTTGTGTCTTCCTCCTTGACTTTTTCCCCTGCTTTTGAAACATCTGTGAGCCTATTTTTTGCATGTTTTGGTCCTTTGCAATGCAGCTGATTTCCTCACAGCCTATTTTTTGAAGACATTAAAATTACTGATTTTCTGCTTTTTTCAATTGCATTTCATTTGAACTTATCTCCTTTCCAGCGTGTTTGCAAGCCTTTCTTTTGGGATTCACAAGATTCCTTTTCCCTTCCCGAAAGGAAATTTCATTTCCTTTCGGGAAGGGAAAAGAAATCTTGTGATTTCAATGGGGACGAATCGAAGAATCATTGGTGCATTTCCCTGCCCTTGATGGCATGCCATGCCTTTTGGTGGCTTTGACTTGGGGAAAGATTTTTTTCATTTTTTGGTTGATTTCTGAAGTGTCCATGCCATGTCCTCATATCTTGCCACCTAAGTTGTGTCTTCCTCCTTGACTTTTTCCCCTGCTTTTGCAACATCTGTGAGCTTAGTTTTGGCATCTTTTGCTCCTTCGCACTGCACCTGATATTATCCCGGGCCATATTCCTACAGTCACTAAATTTCCCAAATTTTCTTTTTTTCTCCTCCAATTACAATTCCTTTGATGGTGTCTCCGCTCCAGCCTGTTTGTAGTCCCTTATTTTCTGTTTTGGCCTTCAGTGGGTATCAGATTTGGCAAGCTTTGCTGCATGTGCCTGCACTTGCTGGCGTATGGCCTGCCTGCATTTTGAAGGCTTTGACTTTGGGAAGGATTTTTTCTTGTTTTTCTTTTTTCTTGTTTTAAATATTCATGCCATGTCCCTCATATCTTGCCCCCTAAGTTGTGTTTTCCTCCTTGACTTTTTCCGCTGCTTTTGAAATATCTGTGAGCTTTGTTTTGGCATCATTTAGTCCTTCGCACTGCACCTGACATAATCCCGGGCCATTTTCTTACAGTCACTAAATTTACCAAATTTACATTTTTACTTTTCCTAATGCAATATTTCCCATGCTGTCTCCATCCACCGCCCCTCACTGCCTGAAGCCCTGCCCCTCACACAGGGAGCCCCAGCCATGACTGCCTAGTGCCCCGCCCCGCACTGACTGGATCCCCACCCCTGAAAGCCTGGAACCCCGCGCCTCACTCATGGGGCCTTGCCCTTCATAATTGGAGCCCCGCCCCTCAAATATGGAGCCTTGCCCCTGACTGCATGGAGCCCTGCCCAACCCTGATGGATCCCTGCCCATCACTGGCTGGAGCCCTGCCCCACAAACATGGAGCCCTTTCCCTCACACATGGAGCCTTGCCCCTCTCTGGCTGGAGCCCTGCCACTAACACAAAGAGCCCCGGCCATCACTGCCCTGAGCCCCGCCCCTCACTGACTGGATCCCCACCCCTGAAAGCCTGGAACCCCGGCCTTCACTCATGGGGCCTTGCCCTTCATATTTGAAGCCCCGCCCCTCAACTATGGAGCCCTATCCCTCACTGCATGGAGCCCTGCCCATCCCACATGGGGCCCCGCCCATCACTGGCTGGAGCCCAGCCCCACACACATGGAGCCTTTTCCCTCACACATGGAGCCCTGCCCCTCTCTGGCTGCAGCCCTAACCCTAACACATGGAGCCTCGGCAATCACTGCCTAGAGCCCCACCCCTCACTGACTGGATCCCCACCCCTCACAGCCCAGAACCCCGCCCCTCACGCATGGAACCCCTTCCCTCACTCATGGAGCCCTGCCCATCCCACATGGAGCCCCGCCCATCACTGGCTGGAGCCCTGCCCCACACACATGGAGCCGCTTCCGTCACACATAGAGCACCGCCCCTCACTGCCTGAAGCCCTGCCCCTCACACATGGAGCCCCGCGTTTGTAGGTCCTTCTTTTCGGTTTTGGCCTTCAGTGGGGATCAATTTTGGCAAGCTTTGCTGCATGTGTCTGCACTTGCTGGCGTATGGCCTGCCTGCATTTTGATGGCTTTGACTTTGGGAAAGATTTTTTCTTGTTTTTTTTTTTTTGTTTAACTGTGCATGCCATGTCCCTCATATCTTGCCCCGTAAGTTGTGTCTTCCTCCTTGACTATTTCCCCTGATTTTGCAACATCTCTTAGCTTAATTTTTGCATCTTTTGGTCCTTCGCACTGCACCTCATATAATCCCGGGCCATTTTCTTAGAGTAACTAGATTTCCCAAATTTCCTTTTTGTCTCCTCCAATTGCAATTCCTTTGATGGAGTCTCCGTTCCAGTGTGTTTGTAGGTCCTTCTTTTCTGTTTGGGCCTTCAGTGGGGATGAATTTTGGCAAGCTTTGCTGCATGTGCCTGGACTTGCTGGTGTATGGCCTGCCTGCATTTTGATGGCTTTGACTTTGGAAAAATTTTTTTTTTTCCTTGTTTTGTGAAGTGTCCATGCCATGTCCCTCATATCTTGCCCCCTAAGTTGTGTCTTCCTCCTTGACTTTTTCCCCTGCTTTTGCAACATCTGTGAGCCTATTTTTTGCATGTTTTGGTCCTTTGCAATGCAGCTGATTTCCTCACAGCCTATTTTTTGAGGACATTAAAATTACTGATTTTCTGCTTTTTTCAATTGCATTTCATTTGAACTTATCTCCTTTCCAGAGTGTTTGCAAGCCTTTCTTTTGGGATTCACAAGATTCCTTTTCCCTTCCCGAAAGGAAATTTCATTTCCTTTCGGGAAGGGAAAAGAAATCTTGTGATTTCAATGGGGACGAATCGAAGAATCATTGGTGCATTTCCCTGCCCTTGATGGCATGCCATGCCTTTTGGTGGCTTTGACTTGGGGAAAGATTTTTTTCATTTTTTGGTTGATTTCTGAAGTGTCCATGCCATGTCCTCATATCTTGCCACCTAAGTTGTGTCTTCCTCCTTGACTTTTTCCCCTGATTTTGCAACATCTGTGAGCTTAGTTTTTGCATCTTTTGCTCCTTCGCACTGCACCTGATATTATCCCGGGCCATTTTCCTACAGTCACTAAATTTTCTCAAATTTTCTTTTTTTCTCCTCCAATTACAATTCCTTTGATGGTGTCTCCGCTCCAGCCTGTTTGTAGGCCCTTATTTTCTCTTTTGGCCTTCAGTGGGGATCAGATTTGGCAAGCTTTGCTGCATGTGCCTGCACTTGCTGGCGTATGGCCTGCCTGCATTTTGAAGGCTTTGACTTTGGGAAGGATTTTTTCTTGTTTTTCTTTTTTCTTGTTTTACATATTCATGCCATGTCCCTCATATCTTGCCCCCTAAGTTGTGTTTTCCTTCTTGACTTTTTCCGCTGCTTTTGAAATATCTATGAGCTTTGTTTTGGCATCTTTTACTCCTTCGCACTGCACCTGACATAATCCCGGGCCATTTTCTTACAGTCACTAAATTTACCAAATTTACATTTTTACTTTTCCTAATGCAATATTTCCCATGCTGTCTCCATCCACCGCCCCTCACTGCCTGAAGCCCTGCCCCTCACACAGGGAGCCCCAGCCATGACTGCCTAGTGCCCCGCCCCGCACTGACTGGATCCCCACCCCTGAAAGCCTGGAACCCCGCGCCTCACTCATGGGGCCTTGCCCTTCATCATTGGAGCCCCGCCCCTCAAATATGGAGCCTTGCCCCTGACTGCATGGAGCCCTGCCCAACCCTGATGGATCCCTGCCCATCACTGGCTGGAGCCCTGCCCCACAAACATGGAGCCCTTTCCCTCACACATGGAGCCTTGCCCCTCTCTGGCTGGAGCCCTGCCACTAACACAAAGAGCCCCGGCCATCACTGCCCTGAGCCCCGCCCCTCACTGACTGGATCCCCACCCCTGAAAGCCTGGAACCCCGGCCTTCACTCATGGGGCCTTGCCCTTCATATTTGAAGCCCCGCCCCTCAACTATGGAGCCCTATCCCTCACTGCATGGAGCCCTGCCCATCCCACATGGAGCCCCGCCCATCACTGGCTGGAGCCCTGCCCCACACACATGGAGCCGCTTCCGTCACACATAGAGCACCGCCCCCTCACTGCCTGAAGCCCTGCCCCTCACACATGGAGCCCCGCGTTTGTAGGTCCTTCTTTTCTGTTTGGGCCTTCAGTGGGGATGAATTTTGGCAAGCTTTGCTGCATGTGCCTGGACTTGCTGGTGTATGGCCTGCCTGCATTTTGATGGCTTTGACTTTGGAAAAATTTTTTTTTTTCCTTGTTTTGTGAAGTGTCCATGCCATGTCCCTCATATCTTGCCCCCTAAGTTGTGTCTTCCTCCTTGACTTTTTCCCCTGCTTTTGCAACATCTGTGAGCCTATTTTTTGCATGTTTTGGTCCTTTGCAATGCAGCTGATTTCCTCACAGCCTATTTTTTGAGGACATTAAAATTACTGATTTTCTGCTTTTTTCAATTGCATTTCATTTGAACTTATCTCCTTTCCAGAGTGTTTGCAAGCCTTTCTTTTGGGATTCACAAGATTCCTTTTCCCTTCCCGAAAGGAAATTTCATTTCCTTTCGGGAAGGGAAAAGAAATCTTGTGATTTCAATGGGGACGAATCGAAGAATCATTGGTGCATTTCCCTGCCCTTGATGGCATGCCATGCCTTTTGGTGGCTTTGACTTGGGGAAAGATTTTTTTCATTTTTTGGTTGATTTCTGAAGTGTCCATGCCATGTCCTCATATCTTGCCACCTAAGTTGTGTCTTCCTCCTTGACTTTTTCCCCTGCTTTTGCAACATCTGTGAGCTTAGTTTTTGCATCTTTTGGTCCTTCGCACTGCACCTGATATTATCCCGGGCCATTTTCTTACAGTCACTAAATTTCCCAAATTTTCTTTTTTTTTCCTCCAATTACAATTCCTTTGATGGTGTCTCCGCTCCAGCCTGTTTGTAGGCCCTTATTTTCTCTTTTGGCCTTCAGTGGGGATCAGATTTGGCAAGCTTTGCTGCATGTGCCTGCACTTGCTGGCGTATGGCCTGCCTGCATTTTGAAGGCTTTGACTTTGGGAAGGATTTTTTCTTGTTTTTCTTTTTTCTTGTTTTAAATATTCATGCCATGTCCCTCATATCTTGCCCCCTAAGTTGTGTTTTCCTCCTTGACTTTTTCCGCTGCTTTTGAAATATCTGTGAGCTTTGTTTTGGCATCATTTAGTCCTTCGCACTGCACCTGACATAATCCCGGGCCATTTTCTTACAGTCACTACATTTACCAAATTTACATTTTTACTTTTCCTAATGCAATATTTCCCATGCTGTCTCCATCCACCGCCCCTCACTGCCTGAAGCCCTGCCCCTCACACAGGGAGCCCCAGCCATGACTGCCTAGTGCCCCGCCCCGCACTGACTGGATCCCCACCCCTGAAAGCCTGGAACCCCGCGCCTCACTCATGGGGCCTTGCCCTTCATCATTGGAGCCCCGCCCCTCAAATATGGAGCCTTGCCCCTGACTGCATGGAGCCCTGCCCATCCCTGATGGATCCCCGCCCATCACTGGCTGGAGCCCTGCCCCACAAACATGGAGCCCTTTCCCTCACACATGGAGCCTTGCCCCTCTCTGGCTGGAGCCCTGCCACTAACACAAAGAGCCCCGGCCATCACTGCCCTGAGCCCCGCCCCTCACTGACTGGATCCCCACCCCTGAAAGCCTGGAACCCCGGCCTTCACTCATGGGGCCTTGCCCTTCATATTTGAAGCCCCGCCCCTCAAATATGGAGCCCTATCCCTCACTGCATGGAGCCCTGCCCATCCCACATGGAGCCCCGCCCATCACTGGCTGGAGCCCTGCCCCACACACATGGAGACTTTTCCCTCACACATGGAGCCCTGCCCCTCTCTGGCTGAAGCCCTAACCCTAACACATGGAGCCTCGGCAATCACTGCCTAGAGCCCCACCCCTCACTGACTGGATCCCCACCCCTCACAGCCCGGAACCCCGCCCCTCACGCATGGAACCCCTTCCCTCACTCATGGAGCCCTGCCCATCCCACATGGAGCCCCGCCCATCACTGGCTGGAGCCCTGCCCCACACACATGGAGCTGCTTCCGTCACACATAGAGCACCGCCCCTCACTGCCTGAAGCCCTGCCCCTCACACATGGAGCCCCGCGTTTGTAGGTCCTTCTTTTCGGTTTTGGCCTTCAGTGGTGATCAATTTTGGCAAGCTTTGCTGCATGTGTCTGCACTTGCTGGCGTATGGCCTGCCTGCATTTTGATGGCTTTGACTTTGGGAAAGATTTTTTCTTGTTTTTTTTTTTTTGTTTAACTGTTCATGCCATGTCCCTCATATCTTGCCCCCTAAGTTGTGTCTTCCTCCTTGACTATTTCCCCTGATTTTGCAACATCTCTTAGCCTAATTTTTGCATCTTTTGGTCCTTTGCACTGCACCTCATATAATCCCGGGCCATTTTCTTAGAGTCACTAAATTCCCCAAATTTCCTTTTTTTCTCCTCCAATTGCAATTCCTTTGATGGAGTCTCCGTTCCAGTGTGTTTGTAGGTCCTTCTTTTCTGTTTGGGCCTTCAGTGGGGATGAATTTTGGCAAGCTTTGCTGCATGTGCCTGGACTTGCTGGTGTATGGCCTGCCTGCATTTTGATGGCTTTGACTTTGGAAAAAATTTTTTTTTTTTCCTTGTTTTGTGAAGTGTCCATGCCATGTCCCTCATATCTTGCCCCCTAAGTTGTGTCTTCCTCCTTGACTTTTTCCCCTGCTTTTGCAACATCTGTGAGCCTATTTTTTGCATGTTTTGGTCCTTTGCAATGCAGCTGATTTCCTCACAGCCTATTTTTTGAAGACATTAAAATTACTGATTTTCTGCTTTTTTCAATTGCATTTCATTTGAACTTATCTTCTTTCCAGAGTGTTTGCAAGCCTTTCGTTTGGGATTCACAAGATTCCTTTTCCCTTCCCGAAAGGAAATTTCATTTCCTTTCGGGAAGGGAAAAGAAATCTTGTGATTTCAATGGGGACGAATCGAAGAATCATTGGTGCATTTCCCTGCCCTTGATGGCATGCCATGCCTTTTGGTGGCTTTGACTTGGGGAAAGATTTTTTTCATTTTTTGGTTGATTTCTGAAGTGTCCATGCCATGTCCTCATATCTTGCCACCTAAGTTGTGTCTTCCTCCTTGACTTTTTCCCCTGCTTTTGCAACATCTGTGAGCTTAGTTTTTGCATCTTTTGGTCCTTCGCACTGCACCTGATATTATCCCGGGCCATTTTCTTACAGTCACTAAATTTACCAAATTTTCTTTTTTTCTCCTCCAATTACAATTCCTTTGATGGTGTCTCCGCTCCAGCCTGTTTGTAGGCCCTTATTTTCTGTTTTGGCCTTCAGTGGGGATCAGATTTGGCAAGCTTTGCTGCATGTGCCTGCACTTGCTGGCGTATGGCCTGCCTGCATTTTGAAGGCTTTGACTTTGGGAAAGATTTTTTCTTGTTTTTCTTTTTTCTTGTTTTAAATATTCATGCCATGTCCCTCATATCTTGCCCCCTAAGTTGTGTTTTCCTCCTTGACTTTTTCCGCTGCTTTTGAAATATCTGTGAGCTTTGTTTTGGCATCATTTAGTCCTTCGCACTGCACCTGACATAATCCCGGGCCATTTTCTTACAGTCACTAAATTTACCAAATTTACATTTTTACTTTTCCTAATGCAATATTTCCGATGCTGTCTCCATCCACCGCCCCTCACTGCCTGAAGCCCTGCCCCTCACACAGGGAGCCCCAGCCATGACTGCCTAGTGCCCCGCCCCGCACTGACTGGATCCCCACCCCTGAAAGCCTGGAACCCCGCGCCTCACTCATGGGGCCTTGCCCTTCATCATTGGAGCCCCGCCCCTCCAATATGGAGCCTTGCCCCTGACTGCATGGAGCCCTGCCCATCCCTGATGGATCCCCGCCCATCACTGGCTGGAGCCCTGCCCCACAAACATGGAGCCCTTTCCCTCACACATGGAGCCTTGCCCCTCTCTGGCTGGAGCCCTGCCACAAACGCAAAGAGCCCCGGCCATCACTGCCCTGAGCCCCGCCCCTCACTGACTGGATCCCCACCCCTGAAAGCCTGGAACCCCGGCCTTCACTCATGGGGCCTTGCCCTTCATATTTGAAGCCCCGCCCCTCAACTATGGAGCCCTATCCCTCACTGCATGGAGCCCTGCCCATCCCACATGGAGCCCCGCCCATCACTGGCTGGAGCCCTGCCCCACACACATGGAGCCTTTTCCCTCACACATGGAGCCCTGCCCCTCTCTGGCTGCAGCCCTAACCCTAACACATGGAGCCTCGGCAATCACTGCCTAGAGCCCCACCCCTCACTGACTGGATCCCCAACCCTCACAGCCCGGAACCCCTCCCCTCACGCATGGAACCCCTTCCCTCACGCATGTAACCCCTTCCCTCACTCATGGAGCCCTGCCCATCCCACATGGAGCCCCGCCCATCACTGGCTGGAGCCCTGCCCCACACACATGGAGCCGCTTCCGTCACACATAGAGCACCACCCCTCACTGCCTGAAGCCCTGCCCCTCACACATGGAGCCCCGCGTTTGTAGGTCCTTCTTTTCGGTTTTGGCCTTCAGTGGGGATCAATTTTGGCAAGCTTTGCTGCATGTGTCTGCCCTTGGTGGCGTATGGCCTGCCTGCATTTTGATGGCTTTGACTTTGGGAAAGATTTTTTCTCGTTTTTTTTTTTTTTTGTTTAACTGTTCATGCCATGTCCCTCATATCTTGCCCCGTAAGTTGTGTCTTCCTCCTTGACTATTTCCCCTGATTTTGCAACATCTCTTAGCTTAAGTTTTGCATCTTTTGGTCCTTCGCACTGCACCTCATATAATCCCGGGACATTTTCTTAGAGTAACTAGATTTCCCAAATTTCCTTTTTTTCTCCTGCAATTGCAATTCCTTTGATGGAGTCTCCGTTCCAGTGTGTTTGTAGGTCCTTCTTTTCTGTTTGGGCCTTCAGTGGGGATGAATTTTGGCAAGCTTTACTGCATGTGCCTGGACTTGCTGGTGTATGGCCTGCCTGCATTTTGATGGCTTTGACTTTGGAAAAATTTTTTTTTTTCCTTGTTTTGTGAAGTGTCCATGCCATGTCCCTCATATCTTGCCCCCTAAGTTGTGTCTTCCTCCTTGACTTTTTCCCCTGCTTTTGCAACATCTGTGAGCCTATTTTTTGCATGTTTTGGTCCTTTGCAATGCAGCTGATTTCCTCACAGCCTATTTTTTGAAGACATTAAAATTACTGATTTTCTGCTTTTTTCAATTGCATTTCATTTGAACTTATCTCCTTTCCAGAGTGTTTGCAAGCCTTTCTTTTGGGATTCACAAGATTCCTTTTCCCTTCCCGAAAGGAAATTTCATTTCCTTTCGGGAAGGGAAAAGGAATCTTGTGATTTCAATGGGGACGAATCGAAGAATCATTGGTGCATTTCCCTGCCCTTGATGGCATGCCATGCCTTTTGGTGGCTTTGACTTGGGGAAAGATTTTTTTCATTTTTTGGTTGATTTCTGAAGTGTCCATGCCATGTCCTCATATCTTGCCACCTAAGTTGTGTCTTCCTCCTTGACTTTTTCCCCTGCTTTTGCAACATCTGTGAGCTTAGTTTTTGCATCTTTTGGTCCTTCGCACTGCACCTGATATTATCCCAGGCCATTTTCTTACAGTCACTAAATTTCCCAAATTTTCTTTTTTTCTCCTCCAATTACAATTCCTTTGATGGTGTCTCCGCTCCAGCCTGTTTGTAGGCCCTTATTTTCTGTTTTGGCCTTCAGTGGGGATCAGATTTGGCAAGCTTTGCTGCATGTGCCTGCACTTGCTGGCGTATGGCCTGCCTGCATTGTGAAGGCTTTGACTTTGGGAAGGATTTTTTCTTGTTTTTCTTTTTTCTTGTTTTAAATATTCATGCCATGTCCCTCATATCTTGCCCCCTAAGTTGTGTTTTCCTCCTTGACTTTTTCCGCTGCTTTTGAAATATCTGTGAGCTTTGTTTTGGCATCATTTGGTCCTTCGCACTGCACCTGACATAATCCCGGGCCATTTTCTTACAGTCACTAAATTTACCAAATTGACATTTTTACTTTTCCTAATGCAATATTTCCGATGCTGTCTCCATCCACCGCCCCTCACTGCCTGAAGCCCTGCCCCTCACACAGGGAGCCCCAGCCATGACTGCCTAGTGCCCCGCCCCGCACTGACTGGATCCCCACCCCTGAAAGCCTGGAACCCCGCGCCTCACTCATGGGGCCATGCCCTTCATAATTGGAGCCCCGCCCCTCAAATATGGAGCCTTGCCCCTGACTGCATGGAGCCCTGCCCATCCCTGATGGATCCCCGCCCATCACTGGCTGGAGCCCTGCCCCACAAACATGGAGCCCTTTCCCTCACACATGGAGCCTTGCCCCTCTCTGGCTGGAGCCCTGCCACAAACGCAAAGAGCCCCGGCCATCACTGCCCTGAGCCCCGCCCCTCACTGACTGGATCCCCACCCCTGAAAGCCTGGAACCCCGGCCTTCACTCATGGGGCCTTGCCCTTCATATTTGAAGCCCCGCCCCTCAACTATGGAGCCCTATCCCTCACTGCATGGAGCCCTGCCCATCCCACATGGGGCCCCGCCCATCACTGGCTGGAGCCCTGCCCCACGCACATGGAGCCTTTTCCCTCACACATGGAGCCCTGCCCCTCTCTGGCTGCAGCCCTAACCCTAACACATGGAGCCTCGGCAATCACTGCCTAGAGCCCCACCCCTCACTGACTGGATCCCCACCCCACACAGCCCGGAACCCCGCCCCTCACTCATGGAACCCCTTCCCTCACTCATGGAGCCCTGCCTATCCCACATGGAGCCCCGCCCATCACTGGCTGGAGCCCTGCCCCACACACATGGAGCCGCTTCCGTCACACATAGAGCACCGCCCCTCACTGCCTGAAGCCCTGCCCCTCACACATGGAGCCCCGCGTTTGTAGGTCCTTCTTTTCGGTTTTGGCCTTCAGTGGGGATCAATTTTGGCAAGCTTTGCTGCATGTGTCTGCACTTGCTGGCGTATGGCCTGCCTGCATTTTGATGGCTTTGACTTTGGGAAAGATTTTTTCTTGTTTTTTTTTTTTTGTTTAACTGTTCATGCCATGTCCCTCATATCTTGCCCCGTAAGTTGTGTCTTCCTCCTTGACTATTTCCCCTGATTTTGCCACATCTCTTAGCTTAATTTTTGCATCTTTTGGTCCTTCGCACTGCACCTCATATAATCCCGGGCCATTTTCTTAGAGTAACTAGATTTCCCAAATTTCCTTTTTTTCTCCTCCAATTGCAATTCCTTTGATGGAGTCTCCGTTCCAGTGTGTTTGTAGGTCCTTCTTTTCTGTTTGGGCCTTCAGTGGGGATGAATTTTGGCAAGCTTTGCTGCATGTGCCTGGACTTGCTGGTGTATGGCCTGCCTGCATTTTGATGGCTTTGACTTTGGAAAAAATTTTTTTTTTTCGTTGTTTTGTGAAGTGTCCAGGCCATGTCCCTCATATCGTGCCCCCTAAGTTGTGTCTTCCTCCTTGACTTTTTCCCCTGCTTTTGCAACATCTGTGAGCCTATTTTTTGCATGTTTTGGTCCTTTGCAATGCAGCTGATTTCCTCACAGCCTATTTTTTGAAGACATTAAAATTACTGATTTTCTGCTTTTTTGAATTGCATTTCATTTGAACTTATCTCCTTTCCAGAGTGTTTGCAAGCCTTTCTTTTGGGGTCCGCAAGATTCCTTTTCCCTTCCCGAAAGGAAATTTCATTTCCTTTCGGGAAGGGAAAAGAAATCTTGTGATTTCAATGGGGACGAATCGAAGAATCATTGGTGCATTTCCCTGCCCTTGATGGCATGCCATGCCTTTTGGTGGCTTTGACTTGGGGGAAGATTTTTTTCATTTTTTGGTTGATTTCTGAAGTGTCCATGCCATGTCCTCATATCTTGCCACCTAAGTTGTGTCTTCCTCCTTGACTTTTTCCCCTGCTTTTGCAACATCTGTGAGCTTAGTTTTTGCATCTTTTGGTCCTTCGCACTGCACCTGATATTATCCCGGGCCATTTTCTTACAGTCACTAAATTTACCAAATTTTCTTTTTTTCTCCTCCAATTACAATTCCTTTGATGGTGTCTCCGCTCCAGCCTGTTTGTAGGCCCTTATTTTCTGTTTTGGCCTTCAGTGGGGATCAGATTTGGCTAGCTTTGCTGCATGTGCCTGCACTTGCTGGCGTATGGCCTGCCTGCATTTTGAAGGCTTTGACTTTGGGAACGATTTTTTCTTGTTTTTCTTTTTTCTTGTTTTAAATATTCATGCCATGTCCCTCATATCTTGCCCCCTAAGTTGTGTTTTCCTCCTTGACTTTTTCCGCTGCTTTTGAAATATCTGTGAGCTTTGTTTTGGCATCATTTAGTCCTTCGCACTGCACCTGACATAATCCCGGGCCATTTTCTTACAGTCACTAAATTTACCAAATTTACATTTTTACTTTTCCTAATGCAATATTTCCGATGCTGTCTCCATCCACCGCCCCTCACTGCCTGAAGCCCTGCCCCTCACACAGGGAGCCCCAGCCATGACTGCCTAGTGCCCCGCCCCGCACTGACTGGATCCCCACCCCTGAAAGCCTGGAACCCCGCGCCTCACTCATGGGGCCTTGCCCTTCATAATTGGAGCCCCGCCCCTCAAATATGGAGCCTTGCCCCTGACTGCATGGAGCCCTGCCCATCCCTGATGGATCCCCGCCCATCACTGGCTGGAGCCCTGCCCCACAAACATGGAGCCCTTTCCCTCACACATGGAGCCTTGCCCCTCTCTGGCTGGAGCCCTGCCACAAACGCAAAGAGCCCCGGCCATCACTGCCCTGAGCCCCGCCCCTCACTGACTGGATCCCCACCCCTGAAAGCCTGGAACCCCGGCCTTCACTCATGGGGCCTTGCCCTTCATATTTGAAGCCCCGCCCCTCAACTATGGAGCCCTATCCCTCACTGCATGGAGCCCTGCCCATCCCACATGGGGCCCCGCCCATCACTGGCTGGAGCCCTGCCCCACACACATGGAGCCTTTTCCCTCACACATGGAGCCCTGCCCCTCTCTGGCTGCAGCCCTAACCCTAACACATGGAGCCTCGGCAATCACTGCCTAGAGCCCCACCCCTCACTGACTGGATCCCCACCCCTCACAGCCCGGAACCCCGCCCCTCACGCATGGAACCCCTTCCCTCACTCATGGAGCCCTGCCCATCCCACATGGAGCCCCGCCCATCACTGGCTGGAGCCCTGCCCCACACACATGGAGCCGCTTCCGTCACACATAGAGCACCGCCCCTCACTGCCTGAAGCCCTGCCCCTCACACATGGAGCCCCGCGTTTGTAGGTCCTCCTTTTCAGTTTTGGCCTTCAGTGGGGATCAATTTTGGCAAGCTTTGCTGCATGTGTCTGCACTTGCTGGCGTATGGCCTGCCTGCATTTTGATGGCTTTGACTTTGGGAAACATTTTTTCTTGTTTTTTTTTTTTTGTTTAACTGTTCGTGCCATGTCCCTCATATCTTGCCCCGTAAGTTGTGTCTTCCTCCTTGACTATTTCCCCTGATTTTGCCACATCTCTTAGCTTAATTTTTGCATTTTTGGTCCTTCGCACTGCACCTCATATAATCCCGGGCCATTTTCTTAGAGTAACTAGATTTCCCAAATTTCCTTTTTTTCTCCTCCAATTGCAATTCCTTTGATGGAGTCTCCGTTCCAGTGTGTTTGTAGGTCCTTCTTTTCTGTTTGGGCCTTCAGTGGGGATGAATTTTGGCAAGCTTTGCTGCATGTGCCTGGAGTTGCTGGTGTATGGCCTGCCTGCATTTTGATGGCTTTGACTTTGGAAAAATTATTTTTTTTTCGTTGTTTTGTGAAGTGTCCAGGCCATGTCCCTCATATCGTGCCCCCTAAGTTGTGTCTTCCTCCTTGACTTTTTCCCCTGCTTTTGCAACATCTGTGAGCCTATTCTTTGCATGTTTTGGTCCTTTGCAATGCAGCTGATTTCCTCACAGCCTATTTTTTGAGGACATTAAAATTACTGATTTTCTGCTTTTTTCAATTGCATTTCATTTGAACTTATCTCCTTTCCAGAGTGTTTGCAAGCCTTTCTTTTGGGGTCCGCAAGATTCCTTTTCCCTTCCCGAAAGGAAATTTCATTTCCTTTCGGGAAGGGAAAAGAAATCTTGTGATTTCAATGGGGACGAATCGAAGAATCATTGGTGCATTTCCCTGCCCTTGATGGCATGCCATGCCTTTTGGTGGCTTTGACTTGGGGGAAGATTTTTTTCATTTTTTGGTTGATTTCTGAAGTGTCCATGCCATGTCCTCATATCTTGCCACCTAAGTTGTGTCTTCCTCCTTGACTTTTTCCCCTGCTTTTGCAACATCTGTGAGCTTAGTTTTTGCATCTTTTGGTCCTTCGCACTGCACCTGATATTATCCCGGGCCATTTTCTTACAGTCACTTAATTTCCCAAATTTTCTTTTTTTTCTCCTCCAATTACAATTCCTTTGATGGTGTCTCCGCTCCAGCCTGTTTGTAGGCCCTTATTTTCTGTTTTGGCCTTCAGTGGGGATCAGATTTGGCTAGCTTTGCTGCATGTGCCTGCACTTGCTGGCGTATGGCCTGCCTGCATTTTGAAGGCTTTGACTTTGGGAACGATTTTTTCTTGTTTTTCTTTTTTCTTGTTTTAAATATTCATGCCATGTCCCTCATATCTTGCCCCCTAAGTTGTGTTTTCCTCCTTGACTTTTTCCGCTGCTTTTGAAATATCTGTGAGCTTTGTTTTGGCATCATTTAGTCCTTCGCACTGCACCTGACATAATCCCGGGCCATTTTCTTACAGTCACTAAATTTACCAAATTTACATTTTTACTTTTCCTAATGCAATATTTCCGATGCTGTCTCCATCCACCGCCCCTCACTGCCTGAAGCCCTGCCCCTCACACAGGGAGCCCCAGCCATGACTGCCTAGTGCCCCGCCCCGCACTGACTGGATCCCCACCCCTGAAAGCCTGGAACCCCGCGCCTCACTCATGGGGCCTTGCCCTTCATAATTGGAGCCCCGCCCCTCAAATATGGAGCCTTGCCCCTGACTGCATGGAGCCCTGCCCATCCCTGATGGATCCCCGCCCATCACTGGCTGGAGCCCTGCCCCACAAACATGGAGCCCTTTCCCTCACACATGGAGCCTTGCCCCTCTCTGGCTGGAGCCCTGCCACAAACGCAAAGAGCCCCGGCCATCACTGCCCTGAGCCCCGCCCCTCACTGACTGGATCCCCACCCCTGAAAGCCTGGAACCCCGGCCTTCACTCATGGGGCCTTGCCCTTCATATTTGAAGCCCCGCCCCTCAACTATGGAGCCCTATCCCTCACTGCATGGAGCCCTGCCCATCCCACATGGGGCCCCGCCCATCACTGGCTGGAGCCCTGCCCCACACACATGGAGCCTTTTCCCTCACACATGGAGCCCTGCCCCTCTCTGGCTGCAGCCCTAACCCTAACACATGGAGCCTCGGCAATCACTGCCTAGAGCCCCACCCCTCACTGACTGGATCCCCACCCCTCACAGCCCGGAACCCCGCCCCTCACGCATGGAACCCCTTCCCTCACTCATGGAGCCCTGCCCATCCCACATGGAGCCCCGCCCATCACTGGCTGGAGCCCTGCCCCACACACATGGAGCCGCTTCCGTCACACATAGAGCACCGCACCTCACTGCCTGAAGCCCTGCCCCTCACACATGGAGCCCCGCGTTTGTAGGTCCTTCTTTTCGGTTTTGGCCTTCAGTGGGGATCAATTTTGGCAAGCTTTGCTGCATGTGTCTGCACTTGCTGGCCTATGGCCTGCCTGCATTTTGATGGCTTTGACTTTGGGAAAGATTTTTTCTTGTTTTTTTTTTTTTTGTTTAACTGTTCATGCCATGTCCCTCATATCTTGCCCCGTAAGTTGTGTCTTCCTCCTTGACTATTTCCCCTGATTTTGCCACATCTCTTAGCTTAATTTTTGCATCTTTTGGTCCTTCGCACTGCACCTCATATAATCCCGGGCCATTTTCTTAGAGTAACTAGATTTCCCAAATTTCCTTTTTTTCTCCTCCAATTGCAATTCCTTTGATGGAGTCTCCGTTCCAGTGTGTTTGTAGGTCCTTCTTTTCTGTTTGGGCCTTCAGTGGGGATGAATTTTGGCAAGCTTTGCTGCATGTGCCTGGACTTGCTGGTGTATGGCCTGCCTGCATTTTGATGGCTTTGACTTTGGAAAAATTTTTTTTTTTTCCTTGTTTTGTGAAGTGTCCATGCCATGTCCCTCATATCTTGCCCCCTAAGTTGTGTCTTCCTCCTTGACTTTTTCCCCTGCTTTTGCAACATCTGTGAGCCTATTTTTTGCATGTTTTGGTCCTTTGCAATGCAGCTGATTTCCTCACAGCCTATTTTTTGAAGACATTAAAATTACTGATTTTCTGCTTTTTTCAATTGCATTTCATTTGAACTTATCTCCTTTCCAGAGTGTTTGCAAGCCTTTCTTTTGGGATTCACAAGATTCCTTTTCCCTTCCCGAAAGGAAATTTCATTTCCTTTCGGGAAGGGAAAAGAAATCTTGTGATTTCAATGGGGACGAATCGAAGAATCATTGGTGCATTTCCCTGCCCTTGATGGCAAGCCATGCCTTTTGGTGGCTTTGACTTGGGGAAAGAATTTTTTCATTTTTTGGTTGATTTCTGAAGTGTCCATGCCATGTCCTCATATCTTGCCACCTAAGTTGTGTCTTCCTCCTTGACTTTTTCCCCTGCTTTTGCAACATCTGTGAGCTTAGTTTTTGCATCTTTTGTTCCTTCGCACTGCACCTGATATTATCCCGGGCCATTTTCTTACAGTCACTTAATTTCCCAAATTTTCTTTTTTTCTCCTCCAATTACAATTCCTTTGATGGTGTCTCCGCTCCAGCCTGTTTGTAGGCCCTTCTTTTCTGTTTTGGCCTTCAGTGGGGATCAGATTTGGCTAGCTTTGCTGCATGTGCCTGCACTTGCTGGCGTATGGCCTGCCTGCATTTTGAAGGCTTTGACTTTGGGAACGATTTTTTCTTGTTTTTCTTTTTTCTTGTTTTAAATATTCATGCCATGTCCCTCATATCTTGCCCCCTAAGTTGTGTTTTCCTCCTTGACTTTTTCCGCTGCTTTTGAAATATCTGTGAGCTTTGTTTTGGCATCATTTAGTCCTTCGCACTGCACCTGACATAATCCCGGGCCATTTTCTTACAGTCACTAAATTTACCAAATTTACATTTTTACTTTTCCTAATGCAATATTTCCGATGCTGTCTCCATCCACCGCCCCTCACTGCCTGAAGCCCTGCCCCTCACACAGGGAGCCCCAGCCATGACTGCCTAGTTCCCCGCCGCGCACTGACTGGATCCCCACCCCTGAAAGCCTGGAACCCCGCGCCTCACTCATGGGGCCTTGCCCTTCATCATTGGAGCCCCGCCCCTCAAATATGGAGCCTTGCCCCTGACTGCATGGAGCCCTGCCCATCCCTGATGGATCCCCGCCCATCACTGGCTGGAGCCCTGCCCCACAAACATGGAGCCCTTTCCCTCACACATGGAGCCTTGCCCCTCTCTGGCTGGAGCCCTGCCACAAACGCAAAGAGCCCCGGCCATCACTGCCCTGAGCCCCGCCCCTCACTGACTGGATCCCCACCCCTGAAAGCCTGGAACCCCGGCCTTCACTCATGGGGCCTTGCCCTTCATATTTGAAGCCCCGCCCCTCAACTATGGAGCCCTATCCCTCACTGCATGGAGCCCTGCCCATCCCACATGGAGCCCCGCCCATCACTGGCTGGAGCCCTGCCCCACACACATGGAGCCTTTTCCCTCACACATGGAGCCCTGCCCCTCTCTGGCTGCAGCCCTAACCCTAACACATGGAGCCTCGGCAATCACTGCCTAGAGCCCCACTCCTCACTGACTGGATCCCCACCCCACACAGCCCGGAACCCCGCCCCTCACGCATGGAACCCCTTCCCTCACGCATGGAACCCCTTCCCTCACTCATGGAGCCCTGCCTATCTCACATGGAGCCCCGCCCATCACTGGCTGGAGCCCTGCCCCACACACATGGAGCCGCTTCCGTCACACATAGAGCACCGCCCCTCACTGCCTGAAGCCCTGCCCCTCACACATGGAGCCCCGCGTTTGTAGGTCCTTCTTTTCGGTTTTGGCCTTCAGTGGGGATCAATTTTGGCAACCTTTGCTGCATGTGTCTGCACTTGCTGGCGTATGGCCTGCCTGCATTTTGATGGCTTTGACTTTGGGAAAGAATTTTTCTTGTTTTTTTTTTTTTGTTTAACTGTTCATGCCATGTCCCTCATATCTTGCCCCGTAAGTTGTGTCTTCCTCCTTGACTATTTCCCCTGATTTTGCAACATCTCTTAGCTTAATTTTTGCATCTTTTGGTCCTTCGCACTGCACCTCATATAATCCCGGGCCATTTTCTTAGAGTAACTAGATTTCCCAAATTTCCTTTTTTTCTCCTCCAATTGCAATTCCTTTGATGGAGTCTCCGTTCCAGTGTGTTTGTAGGTCCTTCTTTTCTGTTTGGGCCTTCAGTGGGGATGAATTTTGGCAAGCTTTGCTGCATGTGCCTGGACTTGCTGGTGTATGGCCTGCCTGCATTTTGATGGCTTTGACTTTGGAAAAATTATTTTTTTTTCGTTGTTTTGTGAAGTGTCCAGGCCATGTCCCTCATATCGTGCCCCCTAAGTTGTGTCTTCCTCCTTGACTTTTTCCCCTGCTTTTGCAACATCTGTGAGCCTATTCTTTGCATGTTTTGGTCCTTTGCAATGCAGCTGATTTCCTCACAGCCTATTTTTTGAAGACATTAAAATTACTGATTTTCTGCTTTTTTCAATTGCATTTCATTTGAACTTATCTCCTTTCCAGAGTGTTTGCAAGCCTTTCTTTTGGGGTCCGCAAGATTCCTTTTCCCTTCCCGAAAGGAAATTTCATTTCCTTTCGGGAAGGGAAAAGAAATCTTGTGATTTCAATGGGGACGAATCGAAGAATCATTGGTGCATTTCCCTGCCCTTGATGGCATGCCATGCCTTTTGGTGGCTTTGACTTGGGGGAAGATTTTTTTCATTTTTTGGTTGATTTCTGAAGTGTCCATGCCATGTCCTCATATCTTGCCACCTAAGTTGTGTCTTCCTCCTTGACTTTTTCCCCTGCTTTTGCAACATCTGTGAGCTTAGTTTTTGCATCTTTTGGTCCTTCGCACTGCACCTGATATTATCCCGGGCCATTTTCTTACAGTCACTAAATTTCCCAAATTTTCTTTTTTTCTCCTCCAATTACAATTCCTTTGATGGTGTCTCCGCTCCAGCCTGTTTGTAGGCCCTTCTTTTCTGTTTTGGCCTTCAGTGGGGATCAGATTTGGCAAGCTTTGCTGCATGTGCCTGCACTTGCTGGCGTATGGCCTGCCTGCATTGTGAAGGCTTTGACTTTGGGAAGGATTTTTTCTTGTTTTTCTTTTTTCTTGTTTTAAATATTCATGCCATGTCCCTCATATCTTGCCCCCTAAGTTGTGTTTTCCTCCTTGACTTTTTCCGCTGCTTTTGAAATATCTGTGAGCTTTGTTTTGGCATCATTTGGTCCTTCGCACTGCACCTGACATAATCCCGGGCCATTTTCTTACAGTCACTAAATTTACCAAATTTACATTTTTACTTTTCCTAATGCAATATTTCCGATGCTGTCTCCATCCACCGCCCCTCACTGCCTGAAGCCCTGCCCCTCACACAGGGAGCCGCAGCCATGACTGCCTAGTGCCCCGCCCCGCACTGACTGGATCCCCACCCCTGAAAGCCTGGAACCCCGCGCCTCACTCATGGGGCCTTGCCCTTCATCATTGGAGCCCCGCCCCTCAAATATGGAGCCTTGCCCCTGACTGCATGGAGCCCTGCCCATCCCTGATGGATCCCCGCCCATCACTGGCTGGAGCCCTGCCCCACAAACATGGAGCCCTTTCCCTCACACATGGAGCCTTGCCCCTCTCTGGCTGGAGCCCTGCCACTAACACAAAGAGCCCCGGCCATCACTGCCCTGAGCCCCGCCCCTCACTGACTGGATCCCCACCCCTGAAAGCCTGGAACCCCGGCCTTCACTCATGGGGCCTTGCCCTTCATATTTGAAGCCCCGCCCCTCAACTATGGAGCCCTATCCCTCACTGCATGGAGCCCTGCCCATCCCACATGGGGCCCCGCCCATCACTGGCCGGAGCCCTGCCCCACACACATGGAGCCTTTTCCCTCACACATGGAGCCCTGCCCCTCTCTGGCTGCAGCCCTAACCCTAACACATGGAGCCTCGGCAATCACTGCCTAGAGCCCCACCCCTCACTGACTGGATCCCCACCCCACACAGCCCGGAACCCCGCCCCTCACGCATGGAACCCCTTCCCTCACTCATGGAGCCCTGCCCATCCCACATGGAGCCCCGCCCATCACTGGCTGGAGCCCTGCCCCACACACATGGAGCCGCTTCCGTCACACATAGAGCACCGCCCCTCACTGCCTGAAGCCCTGCCCCTCACACATGGAGCCCCGCGTTTGTAGGTCCTGCTTTTCGGTTTTGGCCTTCAGTGGGGATCAATTTTGGCAACCTTTGCTGCATGTGTCTGCACTTGCTGGCGTATGGCCTGCCTGCATTTTGATGGCTTTGACTTTGGGAAAGAATTTTTCTTGTTTTTTTTTTTTTGTTTAACTGTTCATGCCATGTCCCTCATATCTTGCCCCCTAAGTTGTGTCTTCCTCCTTGACTATTTCCCCTGATTTTGCCAAATCTCTTAGCTTAATTTTTGCATCTTTTGGTCCTTTGCACTGCACCTCATATAATCCCGGGACATTTTCTTAGAGTAACTAGATTTCCCAAATTTCCTTTTTTTCTCCTCCAATTGCAATTCCTTTGATGGAGTCTCCGTTCCAGTGTGTTTGTAGGTCCTTCTTTTCTGTTTGGGCCTTCAGTGGGGATCAATTTTGGCAAGCTTTGCTGCATGTGCCTGGACTTGCTGGTGTATGGCCCGATCTGCATTTTGATGGCTTTGACTTTGGAAAAATTTTTTTTTTTCCTTGTTTTGTGAAGTGTCCATGCCATGTCCCTCATATCTTGCCCCTAAGTTGTGTCTTCCTCCTTGACTTTTTCCCCTGCTTTTGCAACATCTGTGAGCCTATTTTTTGCATGTTTTGGTCCTTTGCAATGCAGCTGATTTCCTCACAGCCTATTTTTTGAGGACATTAAAATTACTGATTTTCTGCTTTTTTCAATTGCATTTCATTTGAACTTATCTCCTTTCCAGAGTGTTTGCAAGCCTTTCTTTTGGGATTCACAAGATTCCTTTTAGCTTCCCGAAAGGAAATTTCATTTCCTTTCGGGAAGGGAAAAGGAATCTTGTGATTTCAATGGGGACGAATCGAAGAATCATTGGTGAATTTCCCTGCCCTTGATGGCATGCCATGCCTTTTGGTGGCTTTGTCTTGGGGAAAGATTTTTTTCATTTTTTGGTTGATTTCTGAAGTGTCCATGCCATGTCCTCATATCTTGCCACCTAAGTTGTGTCTTCCTCCTTGACTTTTTCCCCTGCTTTTGCAACATCTGTGAGCTTAGTTTTGCATCTTTTGGTCCTTCGCACTGCACCTGATATTATCCCGGGCCATTTTCTTACAGTCACTAAATTTCCCAAATTTTCTTTTTTTCTCCTCCAATTACAATTCCTTTGATGGTGTCTCCGCTCCAGCCTGTTTGTAGGCCCTTCTTTTCTGTTTTGGCCTTCAGTGGGGATCAGATTTGGCAAGCTTTGCTGCATGTGCCTGCACTTGCTGGCGTATGGCCTGCCTGCATTTTGAAGGCTTTGACTTTGGGAAGGATTTTTTCTTGTTTTTCTTTTTTCTTGTTTTAAATATTCATGCCATGTCCCTCATATCTTGCCCCCTAAGTTGTGTTTTCCTCCTTGACTTTTTCCGCTGCTTTTGAAATATCTGTGAGCTTTGTTTTGGCATCATTTAGTCCTTCGCACTGCACCTGACATAATCCCGGGCCATTTTCTTACAGTCACTAAATTTACCAAATTGACATTTTTACTTTTCCTAATGCAATATTTCCGATGCTGTCTCCATCCACCGCCCCTCACTGCCTGAAGCCCTGCCCCTCACACAGGGAGCCCCAGCCATGACTGCCTAGTGCCCCGCCCCGCACTGACTGGATCCCCACCCCTGAAAGCCTGGAACCCCGCGCCTCACTCATGGGGCCTTGCCCTTCATAATTGGAGCCCCGCCCCTCAAATATGGAGCCTTGCCCCTGACTGCATGGAGCCCTGCCCATCCCTCATGGATCCCCGCCCATCACTGGCTGGAGCCCTGCCCCACAAACATGGAGCCCTTTCCCTCACACATGGAGCCTTGCCCCTCTCTGGCTGGAGCCCTGCCACTAACACAAAGAGCCCCGGCCATCACTGCCCTGAGCCCCGCCCCTCACTGACTGGATCCCCACCCCTGAAAGCCTGGAACCCCGGCCTTCACTCATGGGGCCTTGCCCTTCATATTTGAAGCCCCGCCCCTCAACTATGGAGCCCTATCCCTCACTGCATGGAGCCCTGCCCATCCCACATGGAGCCCCGCCCATCACTGGCTGGAGCCCTGCCCCACACACATGGAGCCTTTTCCCTCACACATGGAGCCCTGCCCCTCTCTGGCTGAAGCCCTAACCCTAACACATGGAGCCTCGGCAATCACTGCCTAGAGCCCCACCCCTCACTGACTGGATCCCCACCCCTCACAGCCCGGAACCCCGCCCCTCACGCATGGAACCCCTTCCCTCACTCATGGAGCCCTGCCCATCCCACATGGAGCCCCGCCCATCACTGGCTGGAGCCCTGCCCCACACACATGGAGCCGCTTCCGTCACACATAGAGCACCGCCCCTCACTGCCTGAAGCCCTGCCCCTCACACATGGAGCCCCGCGTTTGTAGGTCCTTCTTTTCGGTTTTGGCCTTCAGTGGTGATCAATTTTGGCAAGCTTTGCTGCATGTGTCTGCACTTGCTGGCGTATGGCCTGCCTGCATTTTGATGGCTTTGACTTTGGGAAAGATTTTTTCTTGTTTTTTTTTTTTTGTTTAACTGTTCATGCCATGTCCCTCATATCTTGCCCCCTAAGTTGTGTCTTCCTCCTTGACTATTTCCCCTGATTTTGCAACATCTCTTAGCTTAATTTTTGCATCTTTTGGTCCTTTGCACTGCACCTCATATAATCCCGGGACATTTTCTTAGAGTAACTAGATTTCCCAAATTTCCTTTTTTTCTCCTCCAATTGCAATTCCTTTGATGGAGTCTCCGTTCCAGTGTGTTTGTAGGTCCTTCTTTTCTGTTTGGGCCTTCAGTGGGGATGAATTTTGGCAAGCTTTGCTGCATGTGCCTGGACTTGCTGGTGTACGGCCCGATCTGCATTTTGATGGCTTTGACTTTGGAAAAATTTTTTTTTTTCCTTGTTTTGTGAAGTGTCCATGCCATGTCCCTCATATCTTGCCCCCTAAGTTGTGTCTTCCTCCTTGACTTTTTCCCCTGCTTTTGCAACATCTGTGAGCCTATTTTTTGCATGTTTTGGTCCTTTGCAATGCAGCTGATTTCCTCACAGCCTATTTTTTGAAGACATTAAAATTACTGATTTTCTGCTTTTTTCAATTGCATTTCATTTGAACTTATCTCCTTTCCAGAGTGTTTGCAAGCCTTTCTTTTGGGATTCACAAGATTCCTTTTCCCTTCCCGAAAGGAAATTTCATTTCCTTTCGGGAAGGGAAAAGAAATCTTGTGATTTCAATGGGGACGAATCGAAGAATCATTGGTGCATTTCCCTGCCCTTGATGGCATGCCATGCCTTTTGGTGGCTTTGACTTGGGGAAAGATTTTTTTCATTTTTTGGTTGATTTCTGAAGTGTCCATGCCATGTCCTCATATCTTGCCACCTAAGTTGTGTCTTCCTCCTTGACTTTTTCCCCTGCTTTTGCAACATCTGTGAGCTTAGTTTTGCATCTTTTGGTCCTTCGCACTGCACCTGATATTATCCCGGGCCATTTTCTTACAGTCACTAAATTTCCCAAATTTTCTTTTTTTCTCCTCCAATTACAATTCCTTTGATGGTGTCTCCGCTCCAGCCTGTTTGTAGGCCCTTCTTTTCTGTTTTGGCCTTCAGTGGGGATCAGATTTGGCAAGCTTTGCTGCATGTGCCTGCACTTGCTGGCGTATGGCCTGCCTGGATTTTGAAGGCTTTGACTTTGGGAAGGGTTTTTTCTTGTTTTTCTTTTTTCTTGTTTTAAATATTCATGCCATGTCCCTCATATCTTGCCCCCTAAGTTGTGTTTTCCTCCTTGACTTTTTCCGCTGCTTTTGAAATATCTGTGAGCTTTGTTTTGGCATCATTTAGTCCTTCGCACTGCACCTGACATAATCCCGGGCCATTTTCTTACAGTCACTAAATTTACCAAATTTACATTTTTACTTTTCCTAATGCAATATTTCCGATGCTGTCTCCATCCACCGCCCCTCACTGCCTGAAGCCCTGCCCCTCACACAGGGAGCCGCAGCCATGACTGCCTAGTGCCCCGCCCCGCACTGACTGGATCCCCACCCCTGAAAGCCTGGAACCCCGCGCCTCACTCATGGGGCCTTGCCCTTCATCATTGGAGCCCCGCCCCTCAAATATGGAGCCTTGCCCCTGACTGCATGGAGCCCTGCCCATCCCTCATGGATCCCCGCCCATCACTGGCTGGAGCCCTGCCCCACAAACATGGAGCCCTTTCCCTCACACATGGAGCCTTGCCCCTCTCTGGCTGGAGCCCTGCCACTAACACAAAGAGCCCCGGCCATCACTGCCCTGAGCCCCGCCCCTCACTGACTGGATCCCCACCCCTGAAAGCCTGGAACCCCGGCCTTCACTCATGGGGCCTTCCCCTTCATATTTGAAGCCCCGCCCCTCAACTATGGAGCCCTATCCCTCACTGCATGGAGCCCTGCCCATCCCACATGGAGCCCCGCCCATCACTGGCTGGAGCCCTGCCCCACACACATGGAGCCTTTTCCCTCACACATGGAGCCCTGCCCCTCTCTGGCTGAAGCCCTAACCCTAACACATGGAGCCTCGGCAATCACTGCCTAGAGCCCCACCCCTCACTGACTGGATCCCCACCCCTCACAGCCCGGAACCCCGCCCCTCACGCATGGAACCCCTTCCCTCACTCATGGAGCCCTGCCCATCCCACATGGAGCCCCGCCCATCACTGGCTGGAGCCCTGCCCCACACACATGGAGCCGCTTCCGTCACACATAGAGCACCGCCCCTCACTGCCTGAAGCCCTGCCCCTCACACATGGAGCCCCGCGTTTGTAGGTCCTTCTTTTCGGTTTTGGCCTTCAGTGGTGATCAATTTTGGCAAGCTTTGCTGCATGTGTCTGCACTTGCTGGCGTATGGCCTGCCTGCATTTTGATGGCTTTGACTTTGGGAAAGATTTTTTCTTGTTTTTTTTTTTTTGTTTAACTGTTCATGCCATGTCCCTCATATCTTGCCCCCTAAGTTGTGTCTTCCTCCTTGACTATTTCCCCTGATTTTGCAACATCTCTTAGCTTAATTTTTGCATCTTTTGGTCCTTTGCACTGCACCTCATATAATCCCGGGACATTTTCTTAGAGTAACTAGATTTCCCAAATTTCCTTTTTTTCTCCTCCAATTGCAATTCCTTTGATGGAGTCTCCGTTCCAGTGTGTTTGTAGGTCCTTCTTTTCTGTTTGGGCCTTCAGTGGGGATGAATTTTGGCAAGCTTTGCTGCATGTGCCTGGACTTGCTGGTGTACGGCCCGATCTGCATTTTGATGCCTTTGACTTTGGAAAAATTTTTTTTTTTCCTTGTTTTGTGAAGTGTCCATGCCATGTCCCTCATATCTTGCCCCCTAAGTTGTGTCTTCCTCCTTGACTTTTTCCCCTGCTTTTGCAACATCTGTGAGCCTATTTTTTGCATGTTTTGGTCCTTTGCAATGCAGCTGATTTCCTCACAGCCTATTTTTTGAGGACATTAAAATTACTGATTTTCTGCTTTTTTCAATTGCATTTCATTTGAACTTATCTCCTTTCCAGAGTGTTTGCAAGCCTTTCTTTTGGGATTCACAAGATTCCTTTTCCCTTCCCGAAAGGAAATTTCATTTCCTTTCGGGAAGGGAAAAGAAATCTTGTGATTTCAATGGGGACGAATCGAAGAATCATTGGTGCATTTCCCTGCCCTTGATGGCATGCCATGCCTTTTGGTGGCTTTGACTTGGGGGAAGATTTTTTTCATTTTTTGGTTGATTTCTGAAGTGTCCATGTCATGTCCTCATATCTTGCCACCTAAGTTGTGTCTTCCTCCTTGACTTTTTCCCCTGCTTTTGCAACATCTGTGAGCTTAGTTTTTGCATCTTTTGGTCCTTCGCACTGCACCTGATATTATCCCGGGCCATTTTCTTACAGTCACTAAATTTCTCAAATTTTCTTTTTTTCTCCTCCAATTACAATTCCTTTGATGGTGTCTCCGCTCCAGCCTGTTTGTAGGCCCTTATTTTCTGTTTTGGCCTTCAGTGGGGATCAGATTTGACAAGCTTTGCTGCATGTGCCTGCACTTGCTGGCGTATGGCCTGCCTGCATTTTGAAGGCTTTGACTTTGGGAAGGATTTTTTCTTGTTTTTTTTTTTTTGTTTAACTGTTCATGCCATGTCCCTCATATCTTGCCCCCTAAGTTGTGTCTTCCTCCTTGACTATTTCCCCTGATTTTGCAACATCTCTTAGCTTAATTTTTGCATCTTTTGGTCCTTTGCACTGCACCTGACATAATCCCGGGCCATTTTCTTACAGTCACTAAATTTACCAAATTGACATTTTTACTTTTCCTAATGCAATATTTCCGATGCTGTCTCCATCCACCCCCTCACTGCCTGAAGCCCTGCCCCTCACACAGGGAGCCCCAGCCATGACTGCCTAGTGCCCCGCCCCGCACTGACTGGATCCCCACCCCTGAAAGCCTGGAACCCCGCGCCTCACTCATGGGGCCTTGCCCTTCATCATTGGAGCCCCGCCCCTCAAATATGGAGCCTTGCCCCTGACTGCATGGAGCCCTGCCCATCCCTCATGGATCCCCGCCCATCACTGGCTGGAGCCCTGCCCCACAAACATGGAGCCCTTTCCCTCACACATGGAGCCTTGCCCCTCTCTGGCTGGAGCCCTGCCACTAACACAAAGAGCCCCGGCCATCACTGCCCTGAGCCCCGCCCCGCACTGACTGGATCCCCACCCCTGAAAGCCTGGAACCCCGGCCTTCACTCATGGGGCCTTGCCCTTCATATTTGAAGCCCCGCCCCTCAACTATGGAGCCCTATCCCTCACTGCATGGAGCCCTGTCCATCCCAAATGGAGCCCCGCCCATCACTGGCTGGAGCCCTGCCCCACACACATGGAGCCTTTTCCCTCACACATGGAGCCCTGCCCCTCTCTGGCTGCAGCCCTAACCCTAACACATGGAGCCTCGGCAATCACTGCCTAGAGCCCCACCCCTCACTGACTGGATCCCCACCCCTCACAGCCTGGAACCCCGCCCCTCACGCATGGAACCCCTTCCCTCACTCATGGAACCCCTTCCCTCACTCATGGAGCCCTGCCCATCCCACATGGAGCCCCGCCCATCACTGGCTGGAGCCCTGCCCCACACACATGGAGCCGCTTCCGTCACACATAGAGCACCGCCCCTCACTGCCTGAAGCCCTGCCCCTCACACATGGAGCCCCGCGTTTGTAGGTCCTTCTTTTCGGTTTTGGCCTTCAGTGGGGATCAATTTTGGCAAGCTTTGCTGCATGTGTCTGCACTTGCTGGCCTATGGCCTGCCTGCATTTTGATGGCTTTGACTTTGGGAAAGATTTTTTCTGGTTTTTTTTTTTTTGTTTAACTGTTCATGCCATGTCCCTCATATCTTGCCCCGTAAGTTGTGTCTTCCTCCTTGACTATTTCCCCTGATTTTGCCAAATCTCTTAGCTTAATTTTTGCATCTTTTGGTCCTTCGCACTGCACCTCATATAATCCCGGGACATTTTCTTAGAGTAACTAGATTTCCCAAATTTCCTTTTTTTCTCCTCCAATTGCAATTCCTTTGATGGAGTCTCCGTTCCAGTGTGTTTGTAGGTCCTTCTTTTCTGTTTGGGCTTTCAGTGGGGATCAATTTTGGCAAGCTTTGCTGCATGTGCCTGGACTTGCTGGTGTATGGCCCGATCTGCATTTTGATGGCTTTGACTTTGGAAAAATTTTTTTTTTTCGTTGTTTTGTGAAGTGTCCATGCCATGTCCCTCATATCTTGCCCCTAAGTTGTGTCTTCCTCCTTGACTTTTTCCCCTGCTTTTGCAACATCTGTGAGCCTATTTTTTGCATGTTTTGGTCCTTTGCAATGCAGCTGATTTCCTCACAGCCTATTTTTTGAAGACATTAAAATTACTGATTTTCTGCTTTTTTCAATTGCATTTCATTTGAACTTATCTCCTTTCCAGAGTGTTTGCAAGCCTTTCTTTTGGGATTCACAAGATTCCTTTTAGCTTCCCGAAAGGAAATTTCATTTCCTTTCGGGAAGGGAAAAGGAATCTTGTGATTTCAATGGGGACGAATCGAAGAATCATTGGTGCATTTCCCTGCCCTTGATGGCATGCCATGCCTTTTGGTGGCTTTGACTTGGGGAAAGATTTTTTTCATTTTTTGGTTGATTTCTGAAGTGTCCATGCCATGTCCTCATATCTTGCCACCTAAGTTGTGTCTTCCTCCTTGACTTTTTCCCCTGCTTTTGCAACATCTGTGAGCTTAGTTTTGCATCTTTTGGTCCTTCGCACTGCACCTGATATTATCCCGGGCCATTTTCTTACAGTCACTAAATTTCCCAAATTTTCTTTTTTTCTCCTCCAATTACAATTCCTTTGATGGTGTCTCCGCTCCAGCCTGTTTGTAGGCCCTTATTTTCTGTTTTGGCCTTCAGTGGGGATCAGATTTGGCTAGCTTTGCTGCATGTGCCTGCACTTGCTGGCGTATGGCCTGCCTGCATTTTGAAGGCTTTGACTTTGGGAACGATTTTTTCTTGTTTTTCTTTTTTCTTGTTTTAAATATTCATGCCATGTCCCTCATATCTTGCCCCCTAAGTTGTGTTTTCCTCCTTGACTTTTTCCGCTGCTTTTGAAATATCTGTGAGCTTTGTTTTGGCATCATTTTGTCCTTCGCACTGCACCTGACATAATCCCGGGCCATTTTCTTACAGTCACTAAATTTACCAAATTTACATTTTTACTTTTCCTAATGCAATATTTCCGATGTTGTCTCCATCCACCGCCCCTCACTGCCTGAAGCCCTGCCCCTCACACAGGGAGCCCCAGCCATGACTGCCTAGTGCCTCGCCCCGCACTGACTGGATCCCCACCCCTGAAAGCCTGGAACCCCGCGCCTCACTCATGGGGCCTTGCCCTTCATCATTGGAGCCCCGCCCCTCAAATATGGAGTCTTGCCCCTGACTGCATGGAGCCCTGCCCATCCCTCATGGATCCCCGCCCATCACTGGCTGGAGCCCTGCCCCACAAACATGGAGCCCTTTCCCTCACACATGGAGCCTTGCCCCTCTCTGGCTGGAGCCCTGCCACTAACACAAAGAGCCCCAGCCATCACTGCCCTGAGCCCCGCCCCTCACTGACTGGATCCCCACCCCTGAAAGCCTGGAACCCCGGCCTTCACTCATGGGGCCTTGCCCTTCATATTTGAAGCCCCGCCCCTCAAATATGGAGCCCTATCCCTCACTGCATGGAGCCCTGCCCATCCCACATGGGGCCCCGCCCATCACTGGCTGGAGCCCTGCCCCACACGCATGGAGCCTTTTCCCTCACACATGGAGCCCTGCCCCTCTCTGGCTGAAGCCCTAACCCTAACACATGGAGCCTCGGCAATCACTGCCTAGAGCCCCACCCCTCACTGACTGGATCCCCACCCCTCACAGCCCGGAACCCCGCCCCTCACGCATGGAACCCCTTCCCTCACTCATGGAGCCCTGCCCATCCCACATGGAGCCCCGCCCATCACTGGCTGGAGCCCTGCCCCACACACATGGAGCCGCTTCCGTCACACATAGAGCACCGCCCCTCACTGCCTGAAGCCCTGCCCCTCACACATGGAGCCCCGCGTTTGTAGGTCCTTCTTTTCGGTTTTGGCCTTCAGTGGGGATCAATTTTGGCAAGCTTTGCTGCATGTGTCTGCACTTGCTGGCGTATGGCCTGCCTGCATTTGGATGGCTTTGACTTTGGGAAAGATTTTTCCTTGTTTTTTTTTTTTTGTTTAACTGTTCATGCCATGTCCCTCATATCTTGCCCCGTAAGTTGTGTCTTCCTCCTTGACTATTTCCCCTGATTTTGCAACATCTCTTAGCTTAATTTTTGCATCTTTTGGTCCTTTGCACTGCACCTCATATAATCCCGGGACATTTTCTTAGAGTAACTAGATTTCCCAAATTTCCTTTTTTTCTCCTCCAATTGCAATTCCTTTGATGGAGTCTCCGTTCCAGTGTGTTTGTAGGTCCTTCTTTTCTGTTTGGGCCTTCAGTTGGGATCAATTTTGGCAAGCTTTGCTGCATGTGCCTGGACTTGCTGGTGTATGGCCTGCCTGCATTTTGATGGCTTTGACTTTGGAAAAATTTTTTTTTTTTCCTTGTTTTGTGAAGTGTCCATGCCATGTCCCTCATATCTTGCCCCCTAAGTTGTGTCTTCCTCCTTGACTTTTTCCCCTGCTTTTGCAACATCTGTGAGCCTATTTTTTGCATGTTTTGGTCCTTTGCAATGCAGCTGATTTCCTCACAGCCTATTTTTTGAGGACATTAAAATTACTGATTTTCTGCTTTTTTCAATTGCATTTCATTTGAACCTATCTCCTTTCCAGAGTGTTTGCAAGCCTTTCTTTTGGGATTCACAAGATTCCTTTTCCCTTCCCGAAAGGAAATTTCATTTCCTTTCGGGAAGGGAAAAGGAATCTTGTGATTTCAATGGGGAAAAATCGAAGAATCATTGGTGCATTTCCCTGCCCTTGATGGCATGCCATGCCTTTTGGTGGCTTTGACTTGGGGAAAGATTTTTTTCATTTTTTGGTTGATTTCTGAAGTGTCCATGCCATGTCCTCAAATCTTGCCACCTAAGTTGTGTCTTCCTCCTTGACTTTTTCCCCTGCTTTTGCAACATCTGTGAGCTTAGTTTTGCATCTTTTGGTCCTTCGCACTGCACCTGATATTATCCCGGGCCATTTTCTTACAGTCACTAAATTTCCCAAATTTTCTTTTTTTCTCCTCCAATTACAATTCCTTTGATGGTGTCTCCGCTCCAGCCTGTTTGTAGGCCCTTATTTTCTGTTTTGGCCTTCAGTGGGGATCAGATTTGGCAAGCTTTGCTGCATGTGCCTGCACTTGCTGGCGTATGGCCTGCCTGCATTTTGAAGGCTTTGACTTTGGGAAAGATTTTTTCTTGTTTTTCTTTTTTCTCGTTTTAAATATTCATGCCATGTCCCTCATATCTTGCCCCCTAAGTTGTGTTTTCCTCCTCGACTTTTTCCGCTGCTTTTGAAATATCTGTGAGCTTTGTTTTGGCATCATTTTGTCCTTCGCACTGCACCTGACAAAACCTCGGGCCATTTTCTTACAGTCACAAAATTTACCAAATTTACATTTTTACTTTTCCTAATGCAATATTTCCGATGCTGTCTCCATCCACCGCCCCTCACTGCCTGAAGCCCTGCCCCTCACACAGGGAGCCCCAGCCATGACTGCCTAGTGCCCCGCCCCGCACTGACTGGATCCCCACCCCTGAAAGCCTGAAACCCCGCGCCTCACTCATGGGGCCTTGCCCTTCATCATTGGAGCCCCGCCCCTCAAATATGGAGCAATGACCCTGACTGCATGGAGCCCTGCCCATCCCTCATGGATCCCCGCCCATCACTGGCTGGAGCCCTGCCCCACAAACATGGAGCCCTTTCCCTCACACATGGAGCCTTGCCCCTCTCTGGCTGGAGCCCTGCCACTAACACAAAGAGCCCCGGCCATCACTGCCCTGAGCCCCTCCCCTCACTGACTGGATCCCCACCCCTGAAAGCCTGGAACCCCGGCCTTCACTCATGGGGCCTTGCCCTTCATATTTGAAGCCCCGCCCCTCAAATATGGAGCCCCATCCCTCACTGCATGGAGCCCGGCCCATCCCACATGGAGCCCCGCCCATCACTGGCTGGAGCCCTGCCCCACACACATGGAGCCTTTTCCCTCACACATGGAGCCCTGCCCCTCTCTGGCTGCAGCCCTAACCCTAACACATGGAGCCTCGGCAATCACTGCCTAGAGCCCCACCCCTCACTGACTGGATCCCCACCCCTCACAGCCCGGAACCCCGCCCCTCACGCATGGAACCCCTTCCCTCACTCATGGAGCCCTGCCCATCCCACATGGAGCCCCGCCCATCACTGGCTGGAGCCCTGCCCCACACACATGGAGCCGCTTCCGTCACACATAGAGCACCGCCCCTCACTGCCTGAAGCCCTGCCCCTCACACATGGAGCCCCGCGTTTGTAGGTCCTTCTTTTCGGTTTTGGCCTTCAGTGGGGATCAGTTTTGGCAAGCTTTGCTGCATGTGTCTGCACTTGCTGGCGTATGGCCTGCCTGCTTTTTGATGGCTTTGACTTTGGGAAAGATTTTTTCTTGTTTTTTTTTTTTTGTTTAACTGTTCATGCCATGTCCCTCATATCTTGCCCCGTAAGTTGTGTCTTCCTCCTTGACTATTTCCCCTGATTTTGCCACATCTCTTAGCTTAATTTTTGCATCTTTTGGTCCTTCGCACTGCACCTCATACAATCCCGGGCTATTTTCTTAGAGTAACTAGATTTCCCAAATTTCCTTTTTTTCTCCTCCAATTGCAATTCCTTTGATGGAGTCTCCGTTCCAGTGTGTTTGTAGGTCCTTCTTTTCTGTTTGGGCCTTCAGTGGGGATGAATTTTGGCAAGCTTTGCTGCATGTGCCTGGACTTGCTGGTGTATGGCCTGCCTGCATTTTGATGGCTTTGACTTTGGAAAATTTTTTTTTTTCCTTGTTTTGTGAAGTGTCCATGCCATGTCCCTCATATCTTGCCCCCTAAGTTGTGTCTTCCTCCTTGACTTTTTCCCCTGCTTTTGCAACATCTGTGAGCCTATTTTTTGCATGTTTTGGTCCTTTGCAATGCAGCTGATTTCCTCACAGCCTATTTTTTGAAGACATTAAAATTACTGATTTTCTGCTTTTTTCAATTGCATTTCATTTGAACTTATCTCCTTTCCAGAGTGTTTGCAAGCCTTTCTTTTAGGATTCACAAGATTCCTTTTCCCTTCCCGAAAGGAAATTTCATTTCCTTTCGGGAAGGGAAAAGAAATCTTGTGATTTCAATGGGGACGAATCGAAGAATCATTGGTGCATTTCCCTGCCCTTGATGGCATGCCATGCCTTTTGGTGGCTTTGACTTGGGGAAAGATTTTTTTCATTTTTTGGTTGATTTCTGAAGTGTCCATGCCATGTCCTCATATCTTGCCACCTAAGTTGTGTCTTCCTCCTTGACTTTTTCCCCTGCTTTTGCAACATCTGTGAGCTTAGATTTTGCATCTTTTGGTCCTTCGCACTGCACCTGATATTATCCCGGGCCATTTTCTTACAGTCACTAAATTTCCCAAATTTTCTTTTTTTCTCCTCCAATTGCAATTCCTTTGAGGGTGTCTCCGCTCCAGCCTGTTTGTAGGCCCTTATTTTCTGTTTTGGCCTTCAGTGGGGATCAGATTTGGCAAGCTTTGCTGCATGTGCCTGCACTTGCTGGCGTATGGCCTGCCTGCATTTTGAAGGCTTTGACTTTGGGAAGGATTTTTTCTTGTTTTTCTTTTTTCTTGTTTTAAATATTCATGCCATGTCCCTCATATCTTGCCCCCTAAGTTGTGTTTTCCTCCTTGACTTTTTCCGCTGCTTTTGAAATATCTGTGAGCTTTGTTTTGGCATCATTTTGTCCTTCGCACTGCACCTGACATAATCCCGGGCCATTTTCTTACAGTCACTAAATTTACCAAATTGACATTTTTACTTTTCCTAATGCAATATTTCCGATGCTGTCTCCATCCACCGCCCCTCACTGCCTGAAGCCCTGCCCCTCACACAGGGAGCCCCAGCCATGACTGCCTAGTGCCCCGCCCCGCACTGACTGGATCCCCACCCCTGAAAGCCTGGAACGCCGCGCCTCACTCATGGGGCCTTGCCCTTCATAATTGGAGCCCCGCCCCTCACACATGGAACCCCACCCCTCACTCATGGAGCCCTGCCCATCCCTCATGGATCCCCGCCCATCACTGGCTGGAGCCCTGCCCCACAAACATGGAGCCCTTTCCCTCACACATGGAGCCTTGCCCCTCTCTGGCTGGAGCCCTGCCACTAACACAAAGAGCCCCGGCCATCACTGCCCTGAGCCCCTCCCCTCACTGACTGGATCCCCACCCCTGAAAGCCTGGAACCCCGGCCTTCACTCATGGGGCCTTGCCCTTCATATTTGAAGCCCCGCCCCTCAAATATGGAGCCCCATCCCTCACTGCATGGAGCCCGGCCCATCCCACATGGAGCCCCGCCCATCACTGGCTGGAGCCCTGCCCCACACACATGGAGCCTTTTCCCTCACACATGGAGCCCTGCCCCTCTCTGGCTGCAGCCCTAACCCTAACACATGGAGCCTCGGCAATCACTGCCTAGAGCCCCACCCCTCACTGACTGGATCCCCACCCCTCACAGCCCGGAACCCCGCCCCTCACGCATGGAACCCCTTCCCTCACTCATGGAGCCCTGCCCATCCCACATGGAGCCCCGCCCATCACTGGCTGGAGCCCTGCCCCACACACATGGAGCCGCTTCCGTCACACATAGAGCACCGCCCCTCACTGCCTGAAGCCCTGCCCCTCACACATGGAGCCCCGCGTTTGTAGGTCCTTCTTTTCGGTTTTGGCCTTCAGTGGGGATCAGTTTTGGCAAGCTTTGCTGCATGTGTCTGCACTTGCTGGCGTATGGCCTGCCTGCATTTTGATGGCTTTGACTTTGGGAAAGATTTTTTCTTGTTTTTTTTTTTTTGTTTAACTGTTCATGCCATGTCCCTCATATCTTGCCCCGTAAGTTGTGTCTTCCTCCTTGACTATTTCCCCTGATTTTGCCACATCTCTTAGCTTAATTTTTGCATCTTTTGGTCCTTCGCACTGCACCTCATACAATCCCGGGCTATTTTCTTAGAGTAACTAGATTTCCCAAATTTCCTTTTTTTCTCCTCCAATTGCAATTCCTTTGATGGAGTCTCCGTTCCAGTGTGTTTGTAGGTCCTTCTTTTCTGTTTGGGCCTTCAGTGGGGATCAATTTTGGCAAGCTTTGCTGCATGTGCCTGGACTTGCTGGTGTATGGCCTGCCTGCATTTTGATGGCTTTGACTTTGGAAAATTTTTTTTTTTCCTTGTTTTGTGAAGTGTCCATGCCATGTCCCTCATATCTTGCCCCCTAAGTTGTGTCTTCCTCCTTGACTTTTTCCCCTGCTTTTGCAACATCTGTGAGCCTATTTTTTGCATGTTTTGGTCCTTTGCAATGCAGCTGATTTCCTCACAGCCTATTTTTTGAAGACATTAAAATTACTGATTTTCTGCTTTTTTCAATTGCATTTCATTTGAACTTATCTCCTTTCCAGAGTGTTTGCAAGCCTTTCTTTTAGGATTCACAAGATTCCTTTTCCCTTCCCGAAAGGAAATTTCATTTCCTTTCGGGAAGGGAAAAGAAATCTTGTGATTTCAATGGGGACGAATCGAAGAATCATTGGTGCATTTCCCTGCCCTTGATGGCATGCCATGCCTTTTGGTGGCTTTGACTTGGGGAAAGATTTTTTTCATTTTTTGGTTGATTTCTGAAGTGTCCATGCCATGTCCTCATATCTTGCCACCTAAGTTGTGTCTTCCTCCTTGACTTTTTCCCCTGCTTTTGCAACATCTGTGAGCTTAGATTTTGCATCTTTTGGTCCTTCGCACTGCACCTGATATTATCCCGGGCCATTTTCTTACAGTCACTAAATTTCCCAAATTTTCTTTTTTTCTCCTCCAATTGCAATTCCTTTGAGGGTGTCTCCGCTCCAGCCTGTTTGTAGGCCCTTATTTTCTGTTTTGGCCTTCAGTGGGGATCAGATTTGGCAAGCTTTGCTGCATGTGCCTGCACTTGCTGGCGTATGGCCTGCCTGCATTTTGAAGGCTTTGACTTTGGGAAGGATTTTTTCTTGTTTTTCTTTTTTCTTGTTTTAAATATTCATGCCATGTCCCTCATATCTTGCTCCCTAAGTTGTGTTTTCCTCCTTGACTTTTTCCGCTGCTTTTGAAATATCTGTGAGCTTTGTTTTGGCATCATTTTGTCCTTCGCACTGCACCTGACATAATCCCGGGCCATTTTCTTACAGTCACTAAATTTACCAAATTGACATTTTTACTTTTCCTAATGCAATATTTCCGATGCTGTCTCCATCCACCGCCCCTCACTGCCTGAAGCCCTGCCCCTCACACAGGGAGCCCCAGCCATGACTGCCTAGTGCCCCGCCCCGCACTGACTGGATCCCCACCCCTGAAAGCCTGGAACGCCGCGCCTCACTCATGGGGCCTTGCCCTTCATCATTGGAGCCCCGCCCCTCACACATGGAACCCCACCCCTCACTCATGGAGCCCTGCCCATCCCTGATGGATCCCCGCCCATCACTGGCTGGAGCCCTGCCCCACAAACATGGAGCCCTTTCCCTCACACATGGAGCCTTGCCCCTCTCTGGCTGGAGCCCTGCCACTAACACAAAGAGCCCCGGCCATCACTGCCCTGAGCCCCGCCCCTCACTGACTGGATCCCCACCCCTGAAAGCCTGGAACCCCGGCCTTCACTCATGGGGCCTTGCCCTTCATATTTGAAGCCCCGCCCCTCAACTATGGAGCCCTATCCCTCACTGCATGGAGCCCTGCCCATCCCACATGGAGCCCCGCCCATCACTGGCTGGAGCCCTGCCCCACACACATGGAGCCTTTTCCCTCACACATGGAGCCCTGCCCCTCTCTGGCTGCAGCCCTAACCCTAACACATGGAGCCTCGGCAATCACTGCCTAGAGCCCCACCCCTCACTGACTGGATCCCCACCCCTCACAGCCCGGAACCCCGCCCCTCACGCATGGAACCCCTTCCCTCACTCATGGAGCCCTGCCTATCCCACATGGAGCCCCGCCCATCACTGGCTGGAGCCCTGCCCCACACACATGGAGCCGCTTCCGTCACACATAGAGCACCACCCCTCACTGCCTGAAGCCCTGCCCCTCACACATGGAGCCCTGCGTTTGTAGGTCCTTCTTTTCGGTTTTGGCCTTCAGTGGGGATCAATTTTGGCAAGCTTTGCTGCATGTGTCTGCACTTGCTGGCGTATGGCCTGCCTGCATTTTGATGGCTTTGACTTTGGGAAAGATTTTTTCTTGTTTTTTTTTTTTTGTTTAACTGTTCATGCCATGTCCCTCATATCTTGCCCCGTAAGTTGTGTCTTCCTCCTTGACTATTTCCCCTGATTTTGCCACATCTCTTAGCTTAATTTTTGCATCTTTTGGTCCTTCGCACTGCACCTCATACAATCCCGGGCTATTTTCTTAGAGTAACTAGATTTCCCAAATTTCCTTTTTTTCTCCTCCAATTGCAATTCCTTTGATGGAGTCTCCGTTCCAGTGTGTTTGTAGGTCCTTCTTTTCTGTTTGGGCCTTCAGTGGGGATGAATTTTGGCAAGCTTTGCTGCATGTGCCTGGAGTTGCTGGTGTATGGCCTGCCTGCATTTTGATGGCTTTGACTTTGGAAAATTTTTTTTTTTTCCTTGTTTTGTGAAGTGTCCATGCCATGTCCCTCATATCTTGCCCCCTAAGTTGTGTCTTCCTCCTTGACTTTTTCCCCTGCTTTTGCAACATCTGTGAGCCTATTTTTTGCATGTTTTGGTCCTTTGCAATGCAGCTGATTTCCTCACAGCCTATTTTTTGAAGACATTAAAATTACTGATTTTCTGCTTTTTTCAATTGCATTTCATTTGAACTTATCTCCTTTCCAGAGTGTTTGCAAGCCTTTCTTTTAGGATTCACAAGATTCCTTTTCCCTTCCCGAAAGGAAATTTCATTTCCTTTCGGGAAGGGAAAAGAAATCTTGTGATTTCAATGGGGACGAATCGAAGAATCATTGGTGCATTTCCCTGCCCTTGATGGCATGCCATGCCTTTTGGTGGCTTTGACTTGGGGAAAGATTTTTTTCATTTTTTGGTTGATTTCTGAAGTGTCCATGCCATGTCCTCATATCTTGCCACCTAAGTTGTGTCTTCCTCCTTGACTTTTTCCCCTGCTTTTGCAACATCTGTGAGCTTAGATTTTGCATCTTTTGGTCCTTCGCACTGCACCTGATATTATCCCGGGCCATTTTCTTAGAGTCACTAAATTTCCCAAATTTTCTTTTTTTCTCCTCCAATTGCAATTCCTTTGAGGGTGTCTCCGCTCCAGCCTGTTTGTAGGCCCTTATTTTCTGTTTTGGCCTTCAGTGGGGATCAGATTTGGCAAGCTTTGCTGCATGTGCCTGCACTTGCTGGCGTATGGCCTGCCTGCATTTTGAAGGCTTTGACTTTGGGAAGGATTTTTTCTTGTTTTTCTTTTTTCTTGTTTTAAATATTCATGCCATGTCCCTCATATCTTGCCCCCTAAGTTGTGTTTTCCTCCTTGACTTTTTCCGCTGCTTTTGAAATATCTGTGAGCTTTGTTTTGGCATCATTTAGTCCTTCGCACTGCACCTGACATAATCCCGGGCCATTTTCTTACAGTCACTAAATTTACCAAATTTACATTTTTACTTTTCCTAATGCAATATTTCCGATGCTGTCTCCATCCACCGCCCCTCACTGCCTGAAGCCCTGCCCCTCACACAGGGAGCCCCAGCCATGACTGCCTAGTTCCCCGCCCCGCACTGACTGGATCCCCACCCCTGAAAGCCTGGAACCCCGCGCCTCACTCATGGGGCCTTGCCCTTCATCATTGGAGCCCCGCCCCTCACACATGGAACCCCACCCCTCACTCATGGAGCCCTGCCCATCCCTCATGGATCCCCACCCATCACTGGCTGGAGCCCTGCCCCACAAACATGGAGCCCTTTCCCTCACACATGGAGCCTTGCCCCTCTCTGGCTGGAGCCCTGCCACTAACACAAAGAGCCCCGGCCATCACTGCCCTGAGCCCCGCCCCTCACTGACTGGATCCCCACCCCTGAAAGCCTGGAACCCCGGCCTTCACTCATGGGGCCTTGCCCTTCATATTTGAAGCCCCGCCCCTCAACTATGGAGCCCTATCCCTCACTGCATGGAGCCCTGCCCATCCCACATGGAGCCCCGCCCATCACTGGCTGGAGCCCTGCCCCACACACATGGAGCCTTTTCCCTCACACATGGAGCCCTGCCCCTCTCTGGCTGCAGCCCTAACCCTAACACATGGAGCCTCGGCAATCACTGCCTAGAGCCCCACCCCTCACTGACTGGATCCCCACCCCTCACAGCCCGGAACCCCTCCCCTCACGCATGGAACCCCTTCCCTCACGCATGTAACCCCTTCCCTCACTCATGGAGCCCTGCCCATCCCACATGGAGCCCCGCCCATCACTGGCTGGAGCCCTGCCCCACACACATGGAGCCGCTTCCGTCACACATAGAGCACCACCCCTCACTGCCTGAAGCCCTGCCCCTCACACATGGAGCCCCGCGTTTGTAGGTCCTTCTTTTTGGTTTTGGCCTTCAGTGGGGATCAGTTTTGGCAAGCTTTGCTGCATGTGTCTGCACTTGCTGGCGTATGGCCTGCCTGCATTTTGATGGCTTTGACTTTGGGAAAGATTTTTTCTTGTTTTTTTTTTTTTGTTTAACTGTTCATGCCATGTCCCTCATATCTTGCCCCGTAAGTTGTGTCTTCCTCCTTGACTATTTCCCCTGATTTTGCCACATCTCTTAGCTTAATTTTTGCATCTTTTGGTCCTTCGCACTGCACCTCATACAATCCCGGGCTATTTTCTTAGAGTAACTAGATTTCCCAAATTTCCTTTTTTTCTCCTCCAATTGCAATTCCTTTGATGGAGTCTCCGTTCCAGTGTGTTTGTAGGTCCTTCTTTTCTGTTTGGGCCTTCAGTGGGGATGAATTTTGGCAAGCTTTGCTGCATGTGCCTGGACTTGCTGGTGTATGGCCTGCCTGCATTTTGATGCCTTTGACTATGGAAAAATTTTTTTTTTTCCTTGTTTTGTGAAGTGTCCATGCCATGTCCCTCATATCTTGCCCCCTAAGTTGTGTCTTCCTCCTTGACTTTTTCCCCTGCTTTTGCAACATCTGTGAGCCTATTTTTTGCATGTTTTGGTCCTTTGCAATGCAGCTGATTTCCTCACAGCCTATTTTTTGAAGACATTAAAATTACTGATTTTCTGCTTTTTTCAATTGCATTTCATTTGAACTTATCTCCTTTCCAGAGTGTTTGCAAGCCTTTCTTTTAGGATTCACAAGATTCCTTTTCCCTTCCCGAAAGGAAATTTCATTTCCTTTCGGGAAGGGAAAAGAAATCTTGTGATTTCAATGGGGACGAATCGAAGAATCATTGGTGCATTTCCCTGCCCTTGATGGCATGCCATGCCTTTTGGTGGCTTTGACTTGGGGAAAGATTTTTTTCATTTTTTGGTTGATTTCTGAAGTGTCCATGCCATGTCCTCATATCTTGCCACCTAAGTTGTGTCTTCCTCCTTGACTTTTTCCCCTGCTTTTGCAACATCTGTGAGCTTAGATTTTGCATCTTTTGGTCCTTCGCACTGCACCTGATATTATCCCGGGCCATTTTCTTACAGTCATTAAATTTCCCAAATTTTCTTTTTTTCTCCTCCAATTGCAATTCCTTTGAGGGTGTCTCCGCTCCAGCCTGTTTGTAGGCCCTTATTTTCTGTTTTGGCCTTCAGTGGGGATCAGATTTGGCAAGCTTTGCTGCATGTGCCTGCACTTGCTGGCGTATGGCCTGCCTGCATTTTGAAGGCTTTGACTTTGGGAAGGATTTTTTCTTGTTTTTCTTTTTTCTTGTTTTAAATATTCATGCCATGTCCCTCATATCTTGCCCCCTAAGTTGTGTTTTCCTCCTTGACTTTTTCCGCTGCTTTTGAAATATCTGTGAGCTTTGTTTTGGCATCATTTTGTCCTTCGCACTGCACCTGACATAATCCCGGGCCATTTTCTTACAGTCACTAAATTTACCAAATTTACATTTTTACTTTTCCTAATGCAATATTTCCGATGCTGTCTCCATCCACCGCCCCTCACTGCCTGAAGCCCTGCCCCTCACACAGGGAGCCCCAGCCATGACTGCCTAGTGCCCCGCCCCGCACTGACTGGATCCCCACCCCTGAAAGCCTGGAACCCCGCGCCTCACTCATGGGGCCTTGCCCTTCATCATTGGAGCCCCGCCCCTCACACATGGAACCCCACCCCTCACTCATGGAGCCCTGCCCATCCCTCATGGATCCCCGCCCATCACTGGCTGGAGCCCTGCCCCACAAACATGGAGCCCTTTCCCTCACACATGGAGCCTTGCCCCTCTCTGGCTGGAGCCCTGCCACTAACACAAAGAGCCCCGGCCATCACTGCCCTGAGCCCCGCCCCTCACTGACTGGATCCCCACCCCTGAAAGCCTGGAACCCCGGCCTTCACTCATGGGGCCTTGCCCTTCATATTTGAAGCCCCGCCCCTCAACTATGGAGCCCTATCCCTCACTGCATGGAGCCCTGCCCATCCCACATGGAGCCCCGCCCATCACTGGCTGGAGCCCTGCCCCACACACATGGAGCCTTTTCCCTCACACATGGAGCCCTGCCCCTCTCTGGCTGCAGCCCTAACCCTAACACATGGAGCCTCGGCAATCACTGCCTAGAGCCCCACCCCTCACTGACTGGATCCCCACCCCTCACAGCCCGGAACCCCGCCCCTCACGCATGGAACCCCTTCCCTCACTCATGGAGCCCTGCCTATCCCACATGGAGCCCCGCCCATCACTGGCTGGAGCCCTGCCCCACACACATGGAGCCGCTTCCGTCACACATAGAGCACCGCCCCTCACTGCCTGAAGCCCTGCCCCTCACACATGGAGCCCCGCGTTTGTAGGTCCTTCTTTTCGGTTTTGGCCTTCAGTGGGGATCAATTTTGGCAAGCTTTGCTGCATGTGTCTGCACTTGCTGGCCTATGGCCTGCCTGCATTTTGATGGCTTTGACTTTGGGAAAGATTTTTTCTTGTTTTTTTTTTTTTGTTTAACTGTTCATGCCATGTCCCTCATATCTTGCCCCGTAAGTTGTGTCTTCCTCCTTGACTATTTCCCCTGATTTTGCCACATCTCTTAGCTTAATTTTTGCATCTTTTGGTCCTTCGCACTGCACCTCATACAATCCCGGGCTATTTTCTTAGAGTAACTAGATTTCCCAAATTTCCTTTTTTTCTCCTCCAATTGCAATTCCTTTGATGGAGTCTCCGTTCCAGTGTGTTTGTAGGTCCTTCTTTTCTGCTTGGGCCTTCAGTGGGGATGAATTTTGGCAAGCTTTGCTGCATGTGCCTGGAGTTGCTGGTGTATGGCCTGCCTGCATTTTGATGGCTTTGACTTTGGAAAATTTTTTTTTTTTCCTTGTTTTGTGAAGTGTCCATGCCATGTCCCTCATATCTTGCCCCCTAAGTTGTGTCTTCCTCCTTGACTTTTTCCCCTGCTTTTGCAACATCTGTGAGCCTATTTTTTGCATGTTTTGGTCCTTTGCAATGCAGCTGATTTCCTCACAGCCTATTTTTTGAAGACATTAAAATTACTGATTTTCTGCTTTTTTCAATTGCATTTCATTTGAACTTATCTCCTTTCCAGAGTGTTTGCAAGCCTTTCTTTTAGGATTCACAAGATTCCTTTTCCCTTCCCGAAAGGAAATTTCATTTCCTTTCGGGAAGGGAAAAGAAATCTTGTGATTTCAATGGGGACGAATCGAAGAATCATTGGTGCATTTCCCTGCCCTTGATGGCATGCCATGCCTTTTGGTGGCTTTGACTTGGGGAAAGATTTTTTTCATTTTTTGGTTGATTTCTGAAGTGTCCATGCCATGTCCTCATATCTTGCCACCTAAGTTGTGTCTTCCTCCTTGACTTTTTCCCCTGCTTTTGCAACATCTGTGAGCTTAGATTTTGCATCTTTTGGTCCTTCGCACTGCACCTGATATTATCCCGGGCCATTTTCTTAGAGTCACTAAATTTCCCAAATTTTCTTTTTTTCTCCTCCAATTGCAATTCCTTTGAGGGTGTCTCCGCTCCAGCCTGTTTGTAGGCCCTTATTTTCTGTTTTGGCCTTCAGTGGGGATCAGATTTGGCAAGCTTTGCTGCATGTGCCTGCACTTGCTGGCGTATGGCCTGCCTGCATTTTGAAGGCTTTGACTTTGGGAAGGATTTTTTCTTGTTTTTCTTTTTTCTTGTTTTAAATATTCATGCCATGTCCCTCATATCTTGCCCCCTAAGTTGTGTTTTCCTCCTTGACTTTTTCCGCTGCTTTTGAAATATCTGTGAGCTTTGTTTTGGCATCATTTAGTCCTTCGCACTGCACCTGACATAATCCCGGGCCATTTTCTTACAGTCACTAAATTTACCAAATTTACATTTTTACTTTTCCTAATGCAATATTTCCGATGCTGTCTCCATCCACCGCCCCTCACTGCCTGAAGCCCTGCCCCTCACACAGGGAGCCCCAGCCATGACTGCCTAGTTCCCCGCCCCGCACTGACTGGATCCCCACCCCTGAAAGCCTGGAACCCCGCGCCTCACTCATGGGGCCTTGCCCTTCATCATTGGAGCCCCGCCCCTCACACATGGAACCCCACCCCTCACTCATGGAGCCCTGCCCATCCCTCATGGATCCCCACCCATCACTGGCTGGAGCCCTGCCCCACAAACATGGAGCCCTTTCCCTCACACATGGAGCCTTGCCCCTCTCTGGCTGGAGCCCTGCCACTAACACAAAGAGCCCCGGCCATCACTGCCCTGAGCCCCGCCCCTCACTGACTGGATCCCCACCCCTGAAAGCCTGGAACCCCGGCCTTCACTCATGGGGCCTTGCCCTTCATATTTGAAGCCCCGCCCCTCAACTATGGAGCCCTATCCCTCACTGCATGGAGCCCTGCCCATCCCACATGGAGCCCCGCCCATCACTGGCTGGAGCCCTGCCCCACACACATGGAGCCTTTTCCCTCACACATGGAGCCCTGCCCCTCTCTGGCTGCAGCCCTAACCCTAACACATGGAGCCTCGGCAATCACTGCCTAGAGCCCCACCCCTCACTGACTGGATCCCCACCCCTCACAGCCCGGAACCCCTCCCCTCACGCATGGAACCCCTTCCCTCACGCATGTAACCCCTTCCCTCACTCATGGAGCCCTGCCCATCCCACATGGAGCCCCGCCCATCACTGGCTGGAGCCCTGCCCCGCACACATGGAGCCGCTTCCGTCACACATAGAGCACCACCCCTCACTGCCTGAAGCCCTGCCCCTCACACATGGAGCCCCGCGTTTGTAGGTCCTTCTTTTTGGTTTTGGCCTTCAGTGGGGATCAGTTTTGGCAAGCTTTGCTGCATGTGTCTGCACTTGCTGGCGTATGGCCTGCCTGCATTTTGATGGCTTTGACTTTGGGAAAGATTTTTTCTTGTTTTTTTTTTTTTGTTTAACTGTTCATGCCATGTCCCTCATATCTTGCCCCGTAATTTGTGTCTTCCTCCTTGACTATTTCCCCTGATTTTGCCACATCTCTTAGCTTAATTTTTGCATCTTTTGGTCCTTCGCACTGCACCTCATACAATCCCGGGCTATTTTCTTAGAGTAACTAGATTTCCCAAATTTCCTTTTTTTCTCCTCCAATTGCAATTCCTTTGATGGAGTCTCCGTTCCAGTGTGTTTGTAGGTCCTTCTTTTCTGTTTGGGCCTTCAGTGGGGATGAATTTTGGCAAGCTTTGCTGCATGTGCCTGGAGTTGCTGGTGTATGGCCTGCCTGCATTTTGATGGCTTTGACTTTGGAAAATTTTTTTTTTTTCCTTGTTTTGTGAAGTGTCCATGCCATGTCCCTCATATCTTGCCCCCTAAGTTGTGTCTTCCTCCTTGACTTTTTCCCCTGCTTTTGCAACATCTGTGAGCCTATTTTTTGCATGTTTTGGTCCTTTGCAATGCAGCTGATTTCCTCACAGCCTATTTTTTGAAGACATTAAAATTACTGATTTTCTGCTTTTTTCAATTGCATTTCATTTGAACTTATCTCCTTTCCAGAGTGTTTGCAAGCCTTTCTTTTAGGATTCACAAGATTCCTTTTCCCTTCCCGAAAGGAAATTTCATTTCCTTTCGGGAAGGGAAAAGAAATCTTGTGATTTCAATGGGGACGAATCGAAGAATCATTGGTGCATTTCCCTGCCCTTGATGGCATGCCATGCCTTTTGGTGGCTTTGACTTGGGGAAAGATTTTTTTCATTTTTTGGTTGATTTCTGAAGTGTCCATGCCATGTCCTCATATCTTGCCACCTAAGTTGTGTCTTCCTCCTTGACTTTTTCCCCTGCTTTTGCAACATCTGTGAGCTTAGATTTTGCATCTTTTGGTCCTTCGCACTGCACCTGATATTATCCCGGGCCATTTTCTTACAGTCACTAGATTTCCCAAATTTTCTTTTTTTCTCCTCCAATTGCAATTCCTTTGAGGGTGTCTCCGCTCCAGCCTGTTTGTAGGCCCTTATTTTCTGTTTTGGCCTTCAGTGGGGATCAGATTTGGCAAGCTTTGCTGCATGTGCCTGCACTTGCTGGCGTATGGCCTGCCTGCATTTTGAAGGCTTTGACTTTGGGAAGGATTTTTTCTTGTTTTTCTTTTTTCTTGTTTTAAATATTCATGCCATGTCCCTCATATCTTGCCCCCTAAGTTGTGTTTTCCTCCTTGACTTTTTCCGCTGCTTTTGAAATATCTGTGAGCTTTGTTTTGGCATCATTTTGTCCTTCGCACTGCACCTGACATAATCCCGGGCCATTTTCTTACAGTCACTAAATTTACCAAATTTACATTTTTACTTTTCCTAATGCAATATTTCCGATGCTGTCTCCATCCACCGCCCCTCACTGCCTGAAGCCCTGCCCCTCACACAGGGAGCCCCAGCCATGACTGCCTAGTGCCCCGCCCCGCACTGACTGGATCCCCACCCCTGAAAGCCTGGAACCCCGCGCCTCACTCATGGGGCCTTGCCCTTCATAATTGGAGCCCCGCCCCTCACACATGGAACCCCACCCCTCACTCATGGAGCCCTGCCCATCCCTCATGGATCCCCACCCATCACTGGCTGGAGCCCTGCCCCACAAACATGGAGCCCTTTCCCTCACACATGGAGCCTTGCCCCTCTCTGGCTGGAGCCCTGCCACTAACACAAAGAGCCCCGGCCATCACTGCCCTGAGCCCCGCCCCTCACTGACTGGATCCCCACCCCTGAAAGCCTGGAACCCCGGCCTTCACTCATGGGGCCTTGCCCTTCATATTTGAAGCCCCGCCCCTCAACTATGGAGCCCTATCCCTCACTGCATGGAGCCCTGCCCATCCCACATGGAGCCCCGCCCATCACTGGCTGGAGCCCTGCCCCACACACATGGAGCCTTTTCCCTCACACATGGAGCCCTGCCCCTCTCTGGCTGCAGCCCTAACCCTAACACATGGAGCCCCGGCAATCACTGCCTAGAGCCCCACCCCTCACTGACTGGATCCCCACCCCTCACAGCCCGGAACCCCTCCCCACACAGCCCGGAACCCCGCCCCTCACACATGGAACCCCTTCCCTCACTCATGGAGCCCTGCCCATCCCACATGGAGCCCCGCCCATCACTGGCTGGAGCCCTGCCCCACACACATGGAGCCGCTTCCGTCACACATAGAGCACCGCCCCTCACTGCCTGAAGCCCTGCCCCTCACACATGGAGCCCCGCGTTTGTAGGTCCTTCTTTTCGGTTTTGGCCTTCAGTGGGGATCAATTTTGGCAAGCTTTGCTGCATGTGTCTGCACTTGCTGGCGTATGGCCTGCCTGCATTTTGATGGCTTTGACTTTGGGAAAGATTTTTTCTTGTTTTTTTTTTTTTGTTTAACTGTTCATGCCATGTCCCTCATATCTTGCCCCGTAAGTTGTGTCTTCCTCCTTGACTATTTCCCCTGATTTTGCCACATCTCTTAGCTTAATTTTTGCATCTTTTGGTCCTTTGCACTGCACCTCATATAATCCCGGGCCATTTTCTTAGAGTAACTAGATTTCCCAAATTTCCTTTTTTTCTCCTCCAATTGCAATTCCTTTGATGGAGTCTCCGTTCCAGTGTGTTTGTAGGTCCTTCTTTTCTGTTTGGGCCTTCAGTGGGGATCAATTTTGGCAAGCTTTGCTGCATGTGCCTGGACTTGCTGGTGTATGGCCTGCCTGCATTTTGATGGCTTTGACTTTGGAAAAAATTTTTTTTTTCGTTGTTTTGTGAAGTGTCCAGGCCATGTCCCTCATATCTTGCCCCCTAAGTTGTGTCTTCCTCCTTGACTTTTTCCCCGGCTTTTGCAACATCTGTGAGCCTATTTTTTGCATGTTTTGGTCCTTTGCAATGCAGCTGATTTCCTCACAGCCTATTTTTTGAAGACATTAAAATTACTGATTTTCTGCTTTTTTCAATTGCATTTCATTTGAACTTATCTCCTTTCCAGAGTGTTTGCAAGCCTTTCTTTTGGGATCCGCAAGATTCCTTTTCCCTTCCCGAAAGGAAATTTCATTTCCTTTCGGGAAGGGAAAAGAAATCTTGTGATTTCAATGGGGACGAATCGAAGAATCATTGGTGCATTTCCCTGCCCTTGATGGCATGCCATGCCTTTTGGTGGCTTTGACTTGGGGGAAGATTTTTTTCATTTTTTGGTTGATTTCTGAAGTGTCCATGCCATGTCCTCATATCTTGCCACCTAAGTTGTGTCTTCCTCCTTGACTTTTTCCCCTGATTTTGCAACATCTGTGAGCTTAGTTTTTGCATCTTTTGGTCCTTCGCACCGCACCTGATATTATCCCGGGCCATTTTCTTACAGTCACTAAATTTCCCAAATTTTCTTTTTTTCTCCTCCAATTACAATTCCTTTGATGGAGTCTCCGCTCCAGCCTGTTTGTAGGCCCTTATTTTCTGTTTTGGCCTTCAGTGGGGATCAGATTTGGCTAGCTTTGCTGCATGTGCCTGCACTTGCTGGCGTATGGCCTGCCTGCATTTTGAAGGCTTTGACTTTGGGAACGATTTTTTCTTGTTTTTCTTTTTTCTTGTTTTAAATATTCATGCCATGTCCCTCATATCTTGCCCCCTAAGTTGTGTTTTCCTCCTTGACTTTTTCCGCTGCTTTTGAAATATCTGTGAGCTTTGTTTTGGCATCATTTAGTCCTTCGCACTGCACCTGACATAATCCCGGGCCATTTTCTTACAGTCACTAAATTTACCAAATTTACATTTTTACTTTTCCTAATGCAATATTTCCGATGCTTTCTCCATCCACCGCCCCTCACTGCCTGAAGCCCTGCCCCTCACACAGGGAGCCCCAGCCATGACTGCCTAGTTCCCCGCCCCGCACTGACTGGATCCCCACCCCTGAAAGCCTGGAACCCCGCGCCTCACTCATGGGGCCTTGCCCTTCATCATTGGAGCCCCGCCCCTCAAATATGGAGCCTTGCCCCTGACTGCATGGAGCCCTGCCCATCCCTCATGGATCCCCGCCCATCACTGGCTGGAGCCCTGCCCCACAAACATGGAGCCCTTTCCCTCACACATGGAGCCTTGCCCCTCTCTGGCTGGAGCCCTGCCACAAACGCAAAGAGCCCCGGCCATCACTGCCCTGAGCCCCGCCCCTCACTGACTGGATCCCCACCCCTGAAAGCCTGGAACCCCGGCCTTCACTCATGGGGCCTTGCCCTTCATATTTGAAGCCCCGCCCCTCAACTATGGAGCCCTATCCCTCACTGCATGGAGCCCTGCCCATCCCACATGGGGCCCCGCCCATCACTGGCTGGAGCCCTGCCCCACACACATGGAGCCTTTTCCCTCACACATGGAGCCCTGCCCCTCTCTGGCTGCAGCCCTAACCCTAACACATGGAGCCTCGGCAATCACTGCCTAGAGCCCCACCCCTCACTGACTGGATCCCCACCCCTCACAGCCCGGAACCCCGCCCCTCACGCATGGAACCCCTTCCCTCACTCATGGAGCCCTGCCCATCCCACATGGAGCCCCGCCCATCACTGGCTGGAGCCCTGCCCCACACACATGGAGCCGCTTCCGTCACACATAGAGCACCGCCCCTCACTGCCTGAAGCCCTGCCCCTCACACATGGAGCCCCGCGTTTGTAGGTCCTTCTTTTCGGTTTTGGCCTTCAGTGGGGATCAATTTTGGCAAGCTTTGCTGCATGTGTCTGCACTTGCTGGCCTATGGCCTGCCTGCATTTTGATGGCTTTGACTTTGGGAAAGATTTTTTCTTGTTTTTTTTTTTTTGTTTAACTGTTCATGCCATGTCCCTCATATCTTGCCCCGTAAGTTGTGTCTTCCTCCTTGAATATTTCCCCTGATTTTGCAACATCTCTTAGCTTAATTTTTGCATCTTTTGGTCCTTTGCACTGCACCTCATATAATCCCGGGCCATTTTCTTAGAGTAACTAGATTTCCCAAATTTCCTTTTTTTCTCCTCCAATTGCAATTCCTTTGATGGAGTCTCCGTTCCAGTGTGTTTGTAGGTCCTTCTTTTCTGTTTGGGCCTTCAGTGGGGATGAATTTTGGCAAGCTTTGCTGCATGTGCCTGGACTTGCTGGTGTACGGCCTGCCTGCATTTTGATGGCTTTGACTTTGGAAAAATTTTTTTTTTTTCCTTGTTTTGTGAAGTGTCCATGCCATGTCCCTCATATCTTGCCCCCTAAGTTGTGTCTTCCTCCTTGACTTTTTCCCCTGCTTTTGCAACATCTGTGAGCCTATTTTTTGCATGTTTTGGTCCTTTGCAATGCAGCTGATTTCCTCACAGCCTATTTTTTGAAGACATTAAAATTACTGATTTTCTGCTTTTTTCAATTGCATTTCATTTGAACTTATCTCCTTTCCAGAGTGTTTGCAAGCCTTTCTTTTGGGATTCACAAGATTCCTTTTCCCTTCCCGAAAGGAAATTTCATTTCCTTTCGGGAAGGGAAAAGAAATCTTGTGATTTCAATGGGGACGAATCGAAGAATCATTGGTGCATTTCCCTGCCCTTGATGGCATGCCATGCCTTTTGGTGGCTTTGACTTGGGGAAAGAATTTTTTCATTTTTTGGTTGATTTCTGAAGTGTCCATGCCATGTCCTCATATCTTGCCACCTAAGTTGTGTCTTCCTCCTTGACTTTTTCCCCTGCTTTTGCAACATCTGTGAGCTTAGTTTTTGCATCTTTTGTTCCTTCGCACTGCACCTGATATTATCCCAGGCCATTTTCTTACAGTCACTTAATTTCCCAAATTTTCTTTTTTTCTCCTCCAATTACAATTCCTTTGATGGTGTCTCCGCTCCAGCCTGTTTGTAGGCCCTTCTATTCTATTTTGGCCTTCAGTGGGGATCAGATTTGGCTAGCTTTGCTGCATGTGCCTGCACTTGCTTGCATATGGCCTGCCTGCATTTTGAAGGCTTTGACTTTGGGAAGGATTTTTTCTTGTTTTTCTTTTTTCTTGTTTTAAATATTCATGCCATGTCCCTCATATCTTGCCCCCTAAGTTGTGTTTTCCTCCTTGACTTTTTCCGCTGCTTTTGAAATATCTGTGAGCTTTGTTTTGGCATCATTTAGTCCTTCGCACTGCACCTGACATAATCCCGGGCCATTTTCTTACAGTCACTAAATTTACCAAATTTACATTTTTACTTTTCCTAATGCAATATTTCCGATGCTGTCTCCATCCACCGCCCCTCACTGCCTGAAGCCCTGCCCCTCACACAGGGAGCCCCAGCCATGACTGCCTAGTTCCCCGCCCCGCACTGACTGGATCCCCACCCCTGAAAGCCTGGAACCCCGCGCCTCACTCATGGGGCCTTGCCCTTCATAATTGGAGCCCCGCCCCTCAAATATGGAGCCTTGCCCCTGACTGCATGGAGCCCTGCCCATCCCTGATGGATCCCCGCCCATCACTGGCTGGAGCCCTGCCCCACAAACATGGAGCCCTTTCCCTCACACATGGAGCCTTGCCCCTCTCTGGCTGGAGCCCTGCCACAAACGCAAAGAGCCCCGGCCATCACTGCCCTGAGCCCCGCCCCTCACTGACTGGATCCCCACCCCTGAAAGCCTGGAACCCCGGCCTTCACTCATGGGGCCTTGCCCTTCATATTTGAAGCCCCGCCCCTCAACTATGGAGCCCTATCCCTCACTGCATGGAGCCCTGCCCATCCCACATGGAGCCCCGCCCATCACTGGCTGGAGCCCTGCCCCACACACATGGAGCCTTTTCCCTCACACATGGAGCCCTGCCCCTCTCTGGCTGCAGCCCTAACCCTAACACATGGAGCCTTGGCAATCACTGCCTAGAGCCCCACCCCTCACTGACTGGATCCCCACCCCTCACAGCCCGGAACCCCGCCCCTCACGCATGGAACCCCTTCCCTCACTCATGGAACCCCTTCCCTCACTCATGGAGCCCTGCCCATCCCACATGGAGCCCCGCCCATCACTGGCTGGAGCCCTGCCCCACACACATGGAGCCGCTTCCGTCACACATAGAGCACCACCCCTCACTGCCTGAAGCCCTGCCCCTCACACATGGAGCCCCGCGTTTGTAGGTCCTTCTTTTCGGTTTTGGCCTTCAGTGGGGATCAATTTTGACAAGCTTTGCTGCATGTGTCTGCACTTGCTGGCGTATGGCCTGCCTGCATTTTGATGGCTTTGACTTTGGGAAAGATTTTTTCTTGTTTTTTTTTTTTTGTTTAACTGTTCATGCCATGTCCCTCATATCCTGCCCCGTAAGTTGTGTCTTCCTCCTTGACTATTTCCTCTGATTTTGCAACATCTCTTAGCTTAATTTTTGCATCTTTTGGTCCTTCGCACTGCACCTCATATAATCCCGGGCCATTTTCTTAGAGTAACTAGATTTCCCAAATTTCCTTTTTTTCTCCTCCAATTGCAATTCCTTTGATGGAGTCTCCGTTCCAGTGTGTTTGTAGGTCCTTCTTTTCTGTTTGGGCCTTCAGTGGGGATCAATTTTGGCAAGCTTTGCTGCATGTGCCTGGACTTGCTGGTGTATGGCCTGCCTGCATTTTGATGGCTTTGACTTTGGAAAAATTATTTTTTTTTTCCTTGTTTTGTGAAGTGTCCATGCCATGTCCCTCATATCTTGCCCCCTAAGTTGTGTCTTCCTCCTTGACTTTTTCCCCTGCTTTTGCAACATCTGTGAGCCTATTTTTTGCATGTTTTGGTCCTTTGCAATGCAGCTGATTTCCTCACAGCCTATTTTTTGAAGACATTAAAATTACTGATTTTCTGCTTTTTTCAATTGCATTTCATTTGAACCTATCTCCTTTCCAGAGTGTTTGCAAGCCTTTCTTTTGGGATTCACAAGATTCCTTTTCCCTTCCCGAAAGGAAATTTCATTTCCTTTCGGGAAGGGAAAAGGAATCTTGTGATTTCAATGGGGACGAATCGAAGAATCATTGGTGCATTTCCCTGCCCTTGATGGCATGCCATGCCTTTTGGTGGCTTTGACTTGGGGAAAGATTTTTTTCATTTTTTGGTTGATTTCTGAAGTGTCCATGTCATGTCCTCATATCTTGCCACCTAAGTTGTGTCTTCCTCCTTGACTTTTTCCCCTGCTTTTGCAACATCTGTGAGCTTAGTTTTTGCATCTTTTGGTCCTTCGCACTGCACCTGATATTATCCCGGGCCATTTTCTTACAGTCACTAAATTTCTCAAATTTTCTTTTTTTCTCCTCCAATTACAATTCCTTTGATGGTGTCTCCGCTCCAGCCTGTTTGTAGGCCCTTATTTTCTGTTTTGGCCTTCAGTGGGGATCAGATTTGGCAAGCTTTGCTGCATGTGCCTGCACTTGCTGGCGTATGGCCTGCCTGCATTTTGAAGGCTTTGACTTTGGGAACGATTTTTTCTTGTTTTTCTTTTTTCTTGTTTTAAATATTCATGCCATGTCCCTCATATCTTGCCCCCTAAGTTGTGTTTTCCTCCTTGACTTTTTCCGCTGCTTTTGAAATATCTGTGAGCTTTGTTTTGGCATCATTTAGTCCTTCGCACTGCACCTGACATAATCCCGGGCCATTTTCTTACAGTCACTAAATTTACCAAATTGACATTTTTACTTTTCCTAATGCAATATTTCCGATGCTTTCTCCATCCACCGCCCCTCACTGCCTGAAGCCCTGCCCCTCACACAGGGAGCCCCAGCCATGACTGCCTAGTGCCCCGCCCCGCACTGACTGGATCCCCACCCCTGAAAGCCTGGAACCCCGCGCCTCACTCATGGGGCCTTGCCCTTCATCATTGGAGCCCCGCCCCTCAAATATGGAGCCTTGCCCCTGACTGCATGGAGCCCTGCCCATCCCTGATGGATCCCCGCCCATCACTGGCTGGAGCCCTGCCCCACAAACATGGAGCCCTTTCCCTCACACATGGAGCCTTGCCCCTCTCTGGCTGGAGCCCTGCCACTAACACAAAGAGCCCCGGCCATCACTGCCCTGAGCCCCTCCCCTCACTGACTGGATCCCCACCCCTGAAAGCCTGGAACCCCGGCCTTCACTCATGGGGCCTTGCCCTTCATATTTGAAGCCCCGCCCCTCAACTATGGAGCCCTATCCCTCACTGCATGGAGCCCTGCCCATCCCAAATGGAGCCCCGCCCATCACTGGCTGGAGCCCTGCCCCACACACATGGAGCCTTTTCCCTCACACATGGAGCCCTGCCCCTCTCTGGCTGCAGCCCTAACCCTAACACATGGAGCCTCGGCAATCACTGCCTAGAGCCCCACCCCTCACTGACTGGATCCCCACCCCTCACAGCCTGGAACCCCGCCCCTCACGCATGGAACCCCTTCCCTCACTCATGGAACCCCTTCCCTCACTCATGGAGCCCTGCCCATCCCACATGGAGCCCCGCCCATCACTGGCTGGAGCCCTGCCCCACACACATGGAGCCGCTTCCGTCACACATAGAGCACCGCCCCTCACTGCCTGAAGCCCTGCCCCTCACACATGGAGCCCCGCGTTTGTAGGTCCTTCTTTTCGGTTTTGGCCTTCAGTGGGGATCAATTTTGGCAACCTTTGCTGCATGTGTCTGCACTTGCTGGCGTATGGCCTGCTTGCATTTTGATGGCTTTGACTTTGGGAAAGGTTTTTCCTTGTTTTTTTTTTTTTGTTTAACTGTTCATGCCATGTCCCTCATATCTTGCCCCGTAAGTTGTGTCTTCCTCCTTGACTTTTTCCCCTGCTTTTGCAACATCTGTGAGCTTAGTTTTTGCATCTTTTGGTCCTTCGCACTGCACCTGATATTATCCCGGGCCATTTTCTTACAGTCACTAAATTTCTCAAATTTTCATTTTTTCTCCTCCAATTACAATTCCTTTGATGGTGTCTCCGCTCCAGCCTGTTTGTAGGCCCTTATTTTCTGTTTTGGCCTTCAGTGGGGATCAGATTTGGCAAGCTTGGCTGCATGTGCCTGCACTTGCTGGCGTATGGCCTGCCTGCATTTTGAAGGCTTTGACTTTGGGAACGATTTTTTCTTGTTTTTCTTTTTTCTTGTTTTAAATATTCATGCCATGTCCCTCATATCTTGCCCCCTAAGTTGTGTTTTCCTCCTTGACTTTTTCCGCTGCTTTTGAAATATCTGTGAGCTTTGTTTTGGCATCATTTAGTCCTTCGCACTGCACCTGACATAATCCCGGGCCATTTTCTTACAGTCACTAAATTTACCAAATTGACATTTTTACTTTTCCTAATGCAAGATTTCCGATGCTGTCTCCATCCACCGCCCCTCACTGCCTGAAGCCCTGCCCCTCACACAGGGAGCCCCAGCCATGACTGCCTAGTGCCCCGCCCCGCACTGACTGGATCCCCACCCCTGAAAGCCTGGAACCCCGCGCCTCACTCATGGGGCCTTGCCCTTCATCATTGGAGCCCCGCCCCTCAAATATGGAGCCTTGCCCCTGACTGCATGGAGCCCTGCCCATCCCTGATGGATCCCCGCCCATCACTGGCTGGAGCCCTGCCCCACAAACATGGAGCCCTTTCCCTCACACATGGAGCCTTGCCCCTCTCTGGCTGGAGCCCTGCCACTAACACAAAGAGCCCCGGCCATCACTGCCCTGAGCCCCTCCCCTCACTGACTGGATCCCCACCCCTGAAAGCCTGGAACCCCGGCCTTCACTCATGGGGCCTTGCCCTTCATATTTGAAGCCCCGCCCCTCAACTATGGAGCCCTATCCCTCACTGCATGGAGCCCTGCCCATCCCAAATGGAGCCCCGCCCATCACTGGCTGGAGCCCTGCCCCACACACATGGAGCCTTTTCCCTCACACATGGAGCCCTGCCCCTCTCTGGCTGCAGCCCTAACCCTAACACATGGAGCCTCGGCAATCACTGCCTAGAGCCCCACCCCTCACTGACTGGATCCCCACCCCTCACAGCCTGGAACCCCGCCCCTCACGCATGGAACCCCTTCCCTCACTCATGGAACCCCTTCCCTCACTCATGGAGCCCTGCCCATCCCACATGGAGCCCCGCCCATCACTGGCTGGAGCCCTGCCCCACACACATGGAGCCGCTTCCGTCACACATAGAGCACCGCCCCTCACTGCCTGAAGCCCTGCCCCTCACACATGGAGCCCCGCGTTTGTAGGTCCTTCTTTTCGGTTTTGGCCTTCAGTGGGGATCAATTTTGGCAACCTTTGCTGCATGTGTCTGCACTTGCTGGCCTATGGCCTGCCTGCATTTTGATGGCTTTGACTTTGGGAAAGATTTTTTCTTGTTTTTTTTTTTTTGTTTAACTGTTCATGCCATGTCCCTCATATCTTGCCCCGTAAGTTGTGTCTTCCTCCTTGACTATTTCCCCTGATTTTGCAACATCTCTTAGCTTAATTTTTGCATCTTTTGGTCCTTGGCACTGCACCTCATATAATCCCGGGCCATTTTCTTAGAGTAACTAGATTTCCCAAATTTCCTTTTTTTCTCCTCCAATTGCAATTCCTTTGATGGAGTCTCCGTTCCAGTGTGTTTGTAGGTCCTTCTTTTCTGTTTGGGCCTTCAGTGGGGATCAATTTTGGCAAGCTTTGCTGCATGTGCCTGGACTTGCTTGTGTATGGCCTGCCTGCATTTTGATGGCTTTGACTTTGGAAAAATTATTTTTTTTTCGTTGTTTTGTAAAGTGTCCATGCCATGTCCCTCATATCTTGCCCCCTAAGTTGTGTCTCCCTCCTTGACTTTTTCCCCTGCTTTTTCAACATCTGTGAGCCTATTTTTTGCATGTTTTGGTCCTTTGCAATGCAGCTGATTTCCTCACAGCCTATTTTTTGAAGACATTAAAATTACTGATTTTCTGCTTTTTTCAATTGCATTTCATTTGAACTTATCTCCTTTCCAGAGTGTTTGCAAGCCTTTCTTTTGGGATCCGCAAGATTCCTTTTCCCTTCCCGAAAGGAAATTTCATTTCCTTTCGGGAAGGGAAAAGAAATCTTGTGATTTCAATGGGGACGAATCGAAGAATCATTGGTGCATTTCCCTGCCCTTGATGGCATGCCATGCCTTTTGGTGGCTTTGACTTGGGGAAAGATTTTTTTCATTTTTTGGTTGATTTCTGAAGTGTCCATGCCATGTCCTCATATCTTGCCACCTAAGTTGTGTCTTCCTCCTTGACTTTTCCCCCTGCTTTTGCAACATCTGTGAGCTTAGTTTTTGCATCTTTTGGTCCTTCGCACTGCACCTGATATTATACCAGGCCATTTTCTTACAGTCACTAAATTTCCCAAATTTTCTTTTTTTCTCCTCCAATTACAATTCCTTTGATGGTGTCTCCGCTCCAGCCTGTTTGTAGGCCCTTATTTTCTGTTTTGGCCTTCAGTGGGGATCAGATTTGGCAAGCTTTGCTGCATGTGCCTGCACTTGCTGGCGTATGGCCTGCCTGCATTTTGAAGGCTTTGACTTTGGGAACGATTTTTTCTTGTTTTTCTTTTTTCTTGTTCTAAATATTCATGCCATGTCCCTCATATCTTGCCCCCTATGTTGTGTTTTCCTCCTTGACTTTTTCCGCTGTTTTTGAAATATCTGTGAGCTTTGTTTTGGCATCATTTAGTCCTTCGCACTGCACCTGACATAATCCCGGGCCATTTTCTTACAGTCACTAAATTTACCAAATTTACATTTTTACTTTTCCTAATGCAATATTTCCGATGCTGTCTCCATCCACCGCCCCTCACTGCCTGAAGCCCTGCCCCTCACACAGGGAGCCCCAGCCATGACTGCCTAGTGCCCCGCCCCGCACTGACTGGATCCCCACCCCTGAAAGCCTGGAACCCCGCGCCTCACTCATGGGGCCTTGCCCTTCATCATTGGAGCCCCGCCCCTCAAATATGGAGCCTTGCCCCTGACTGCATGGAGCCCTGCCCATCCCTGATGGATCCCCGCCCATCACTGGCTGGAGCCCTGCCCCACAAACATGGAGCCCTTTCCCTCACACATGGAGCCTTGCCCCTCTCTGGCTGGAGCCCTGCCACTAACACAAAGAGCCCCGGCCATCACTGCCCTGAGCCCCTCCCCTCACTGACTGGATCCCCACCCCTGAAAGCCTGGAACCCCGGCCTTCACTCATGGGGCCTTGCCCTTCATATTTGAAGCCCCGCCCCTCAACTATGGAGCCCTATCCCTCACTGCATGGAGCCCTGCCCATCCCAAATGGAGCCCCGCCCATCACTGGCTGGAGCCCTGCCCCACACACATGGAGCCTTTTCCCTCACACATGGAGCCCTGCCCCTCTCTGGCTGCAGCCCTAACCCTAACACATGGAGCCTCGGCAATCACTGCCTAGAGCCCCACCCCTCACTGACTGGATCCCCACCCCTCACAGCCTGGAACCCCGCCCCTCACGCATGGAACCCCTTCCCTCACTCATGGAACCCCTTCCCTCACTCATGGAGCACTGCCCATCCCACATGGAGCCCCGCCCATCACTGGCTGGAGCCCTGCCCCACACACATGGAGCCGCTTCCGTCACACATAGAGCACCGCCCCTCACTGCCTGAAGCCCTGCCCCTCACACATGGAGCCCCGCGTTTGTAGGTCCTTCTTTTCGGTTTTGGCCTTCAGTGGGGATCAATTTTGGCAAGCTTTGCTGCATGTGTCTGCACTTGCTGGCGGATGGCCTGCCTGCATTTTGATGGCTTTGACTTTGGGAAAGATTTTTTCTTGTTTTTTTTTTTTTGTTTAACTGTTCATGCCATGTCCCTCATATCTTGCCCCGTAAGTTGTGTCTTCCTCCTTGACTATTTCCCCTGATTTTGCAACATCTCTTAGCTTAATTTTTGCATCTTTTGGTCCTTCGCACTGCACCTCATATAATCCCGGGCCATTTTCTTAGAGTAACTAGATTTCCCAAATTTCCTTTTTTTCTCCTCCAATTGCAATTCCTTTGATGGAGTCTCCGTTCCAGTGTGTTTGTAGGTCCTTCTTTTCTGTTTGGGCCTTCAGTGGGGATGAATTTTGGCAAGCTTTGCTGCATGTGCCTGGACTTGCTTGTGTATGGCCTGCCTGCATTTTGATGGCTTTGACTTTGGAAAAATTATTTTTTTTCCTTGTTTTGTGAAGTGTCCATGCCATGTCCCTCATATCTTGCCCCCTAAGTTGTGTCTTCCTCCTTGACTTTTTCCCCTGCTTTTGCAACATCTGTGAGCCTATTTTTTGCATGTTTTGGTCCTTTGCAATGCAGCTGATTTCCTCACAGCCTATTTTTTGAAGACATTAAAATTACTGATTTTCTGCTTTTTTCAATTGCATTTCATTTGAACTTATCTCCTTTCCAGAGTGTTTGCAAGCCTTTCTTTTGGGATTCACAAGATTCCTTTTCCCTTCCCGAAAGGAAATTTCATTTCCTTTCGGGAAGGGAAAAGAAATCTTGTGATTTCAATGGGGACGAATCGAAGAATCATTGGTGAATTTCCCTGCCCTTGATGGCATGCCATGCCTTTTGGTGGCTTTGACTTGGGGAAAGATTTTTTTCATTTTTTGGTTGATTTCTGAAGTGTCCATGCCATGTCCTCATATCTTGCCACCTAAGTTGTGTCTTCCTCCTTGACTTTTTCCCCTGCTTTTGCAACATCTGTGAGCTTAGTTTTTGCATCTTTTGGTCCTTCGCACCGCACCTGATATTATCCCGGGCCATTTTCTTACAGTCACTAAATTTACCAAATTTACATTTTTACTTTTCCTAATGCAATATTTCCGATGCTGTCTCCATCCACCGCCCCTCACTGCCTGAAGCCCTGCCCCTCACACAGGGAGCCCCAGCCATGACTGCCTAGTGCCCCGCCCCGCACTGACTGGATCCCCACCCCTGAAAGCCTGGAACCCCGCGCCTCACTCATGGGGCCTTGCCCTTCATCATTGGAGCCCCGCCCCTCAAATATGGAGCCTTGCCCCTGACTGCATGGAGCCCTGCCCATCCCTCATGGACCCCCACCCATCACTGGCTGGAGCCCTGCCCCACAAACATGGAGCCCTTTCCCTCACACATGGAGCCTTGCCCCTCTCTGGCTGGAGCCCTGCCACTAACACATGGAGCCCCGGCCATCACTGCCCTGAGCCCCGCCCCTCACTGACTGGATCCCCACCCCTGAAAGCCTGGAACCCCGGCCTTCACTCATGGGGCCTTGCCCTTCATATTTGAAGCCCCGCCCCTCAACTATGGAGCCCTATCCCTCACTGCATGGAGCCCTGCCCATCCCACATGGGGCCCCGCCCATCACTGGCTGGAGCCCTGCCCCACACACATGGAGCCTTTTCCCTCACACATGGAGCCCTGCCCCTCTCTGGCTGCAGCCCTAACCCTAACACATGGAGCCTCGGCAATCACTGCCTAGAGCCCCACCCCTCACTGACTGGATCCCCACCCCTCACAGCCCGGAACCCCGCCCCTCACGCATGGAACCCCTTCCCTCACTCATCGAGCCCTGCCCATCCCACATGGAGCCCCGCCCATCACTGGCTGGAGCCCTGCCCCACACACATGGAGCTGCTTCCGTCACACATAGAGCACCGCCCCTCACTGCCTGAAGCCCTGCCCCTCACACATGGAGCCCCGCGTTTGTAGGTCCTTCTTTTCGGTTTTGGCCTTCAGTGGGGATCAATTTTGGCAACCTTTGCTGCATGTGTCTGCACTTGCTGGCGTATGGCCTGCCTGCATTTTGATGGCTTTGACTTTGGGAAAGATTTATTCTTGTTTTTTTTTTTTGTTTAACTGTTCATGCCATGTCCCTCATATCTTGCCCCGTAAGTTGTGTCTTCCTCCTTGACTATTTCCCCTGATTTTGCAACATCTCTTAGCTTAATTTTTGCATCTTTTGGTCCTTCGCACTGCACCTCATATAATCCCGGGCCATTTTCTTAGAGTAACTAGATTTCCCAAATTTCCTTTTTTTCTCCTCCAATTGCAATTCCTTTGATGGAGTCTCCGTTCCAGTGTGTTTGTAGGTCCTTCTTTTCTGTTTGGGCCTTCAGTGGGGATCAATTTTGGCAAGCTTTGCTGCATGTGCCTGGACTTGCTTGTGTATGGCCTGCCTGCATTTTGATGGCTTTGACTTTGGAAAAATTATTTTTTTTTCGTTGTTTTGTAAAGTGTCCATGCCATGTCCCTCATATCTTGCCCCCTAAGTTGTGTCTCCCTCCTTGACTTTTTCCCCTGCTTTTTCAACATCTGTGAGCCTATTTTTTGCATGTTTTGGTCCTTTGCAATGCAGCTGATTTCCTCACAGCCTATTTTTTGAAGACATTAAAATTACTGATTTTCTGCTTTTTTCAATTGCATTTCATTTGAACTTATCTCCTTTCCAGAGTGTTTGCAAGCCTTTCTTTTGGGATCCGCAAGATTCCTTTTCCCTTCCCGAAAGGAAATTTCATTTCCTTTCGGGAAGGGAAAAGAAATCTTGTGATTTCAATGGGGACGAATCGAAGAATCATTGGTGCATTTCCCTGCCCTTGATGGCATGCCATGCCTTTTGGTGGCTTTGACTTGGGGAAAGATTTTTTTCATTTTTTGGTTGATTTCTGAAGTGTCCATGCCATGTCCTCATATCTTGCCACCTAAGTTGTGTCTTCCTCCTTGACTTTTCCCCCTGCTTTTGCAACATCTGTGAGCTTAGTTTTTGCATCTTTTGGTCCTTCGCACTGCACCTGATATTATACCAGGCCATTTTCTTACAGTCACTAAATTTCCCAAATTTTCTTTTTTTCTCCTCCAATTACAATTCCTTTGATGGTGTCTCCGCTCCAGCCTGTTTGTAGGCCCTTATTTTCTGTTTTGGCCTTCAGTGGGGATCAGATTTGGCAAGCTTTGCTGCATGTGCCTGCACTTGCTGGCGTATGGCCTGCCTGCATTTTGAAGGCTTTGACTTTGGGAACGATTTTTTCTTGTTTTTCTTTTTTCTTGTTCTAAATATTCATGCCATGTCCCTCATATCTTGCCCCCTATGTTGTGTTTTCCTCCTTGACTTTTTCCGCTGTTTTTGAAATATCTGTGAGCTTTGTTTTGGCATCATTTAGTCCTTCGCACTGCACCTGACATAATCCCGGGCCATTTTCTTACAGTCACTAAATTTACCAAATTTACATTTTTACTTTTCCTAATGCAATATTTCCGATGCTGTCTCCATCCACCGCCCCTCACTGCCTGAAGCCCTGCCCCTCACACAGGGAGCCCCAGCCATGACTGCCTAGTGCCCCGCCCCGCACTGACTGGATCCCCACCCCTGAAAGCCTGGAACCCCGCGCCTCACTCATGGGGCCTTGCCCTTCATCATTGGAGCCCCGCCCCTCAAATATGGAGCCTTGCCCCTGACTGCATGGAGCCCTGCCCATCCCTGATGGATCCCCGCCCATCACTGGCTGGAGCCCTGCCCCACAAACATGGAGCCCTTTCCCTCACACATGGAGCCTTGCCCCTCTCTGGCTGGAGCCCTGCCACTAACACAAAGAGCCCCGGCCATCACTGCCCTGAGCCCCTCCCCTCACTGACTGGATCCCCACCCCTGAAAGCCTGGAACCCCGGCCTTCACTCATGGGGCCTTGCCCTTCATATTTGAAGCCCCGCCCCTCAACTATGGAGCCCTATCCCTCACTGCATGGAGCCCTGCCCATCCCAAATGGAGCCCCGCCCATCACTGGCTGGAGCCCTGCCCCACACACATGGAGCCTTTTCCCTCACACATGGAGCCCTGCCCCTCTCTGGCTGCAGCCCTAACCCTAACACATGGAGCCTCGGCAATCACTGCCTAGAGCCCCACCCCTCACTGACTGGATCCCCACCCCTCACAGCCTGGAACCCCGCCCCTCACGCATGGAACCCCTTCCCTCACTCATGGAACCCCTTCCCTCACTCATGGAGCCCTGCCCATCCCACATGGAGCCCCGCCCATCACTGGCTGGAGCCCTGCCCCACACACATGGAGCCGCTTCCGTCACACATAGAGCACCGCCCCTCACTGCCTGAAGCCCTGCCCCTCACACATGGAGCCCCGCGTTTGTAGGTCCTTCTTTTCGGTTTTGGCCTTCAGTGGGGATCAATTTTGGCAAGCTTTGCTGCATGTGTCTGCACTTGCTGGCGGATGGCCTGCCTGCATTTTGATGGCTTTGACTTTGGGAAAGATTTTTTCTTGTTTTTTTTTTTTTGTTTAACTGTTCATGCCATGTCCCTCATATCTTGCCCCGTAAGTTGTGTCTTCCTCCTTGACTATTTCCCCTGATTTTGCAACATCTCTTAGCTTAATTTTTGCATCTTTTGGTCCTTCGCACTGCACCTCATATAATCCCGGGCCATTTTCTTAGAGTAACTAGATTTCCCAAATTTCCTTTTTTTCTCCTCCAATTGCAATTCCTTTGATGGAGTCTCCGTTCCAGTGTGTTTGTAGGTCCTTCTTTTCTGTTTGGGCCTTCAGTGGGGATGAATTTTGGCAAGCTTTGCTGCATGTGCCTGGACTTGCTTGTGTATGGCCTGCCTGCATTTTGATGGCTTTGACTTTGGAAAAATTATTTTTTTTCCTTGTTTTGTGAAGTGTCCATGCCATGTCCCTCATATCTTGCCCCCTAAGTTGTGTCTTCCTCCTTGACTTTTTCCCCTGCTTTTGCAACATCTGTGAGCCTATTTTTTGCATGTTTTGGTCCTTTGCAATGCAGCTGATTTCCTCACAGCCTATTTTTTGAAGACATTAAAATTACTGATTTTCTGCTTTTTTCAATTGCATTTCATTTGAACTTATCTCCTTTCCAGAGTGTTTGCAAGCCTTTCTTTTGGGATTCACAAGATTCCTTTTCCCTTCCCGAAAGGAAATTTCATTTCCTTTCGGGAAGGGAAAAGAAATCTTGTGATTTCAATGGGGACGAATCGAAGAATCATTGGTGCATTTCCCTGCCCTTGATGGCATGCCATGCCTTTTGGTGGCTTTGACTTGGGGAAAGATTTTTTTCATTTTTTGGTTGATTTCTGAAGTGTCCATGCCATGTCCTCATATCTTGCCACCTAAGTTGTGTCTTCCTCCTTGACTTTTTCCCCTGCTTTTGCAACATCTGTGAGCTTAGTTTTTGCATTTTTGGTCCTTCGCACCGCACCTGATATTATCCCGGGCCATTTTCTTACAGTCACTAAATTTCCCAAATTTTCTTTTTTTCTCCTCCAATTACAATTCCTTTGATGGAGTCTCCGCTCCAGCCTGTTTGTAGGCCCTTATTTTCTGTTTTGGCCTTCAGTGGGGATCAGATTTGGCAAGCTTTGCTGCATGTGCCTGCACTTGCTGGCGTTTGGCCTGCCTGCATTTTGAAGGCTTTGACTTTGGGAAGGGTTTTTTCTTGTTTTTCTTTTTTCTTGTTTTAAATATTCATGCCATGTCCCTCATATCTTGCCCCCTAAGTTGTGTTTTCCTCCTTGACTTTTTCCGCTGCTTTTGAAATATCTGTGAGCTTTGTTTTGGCATCATTTAGTCCTTCGCACTGCACCTGACATAATCCCGGGCCATTTTCTTACAGTCACTACATTTACCAAATTGACATTTTTACTTTTCCTAAGGCAATATTTCCGATGCTGTCTCCATCCACCGCCCCTCACTGCCTGAAGCCCTGCCCCTCACACAGGGAGCCCCAGCCATGACTGCCTAGTGCCCCGCCCCGCACTGACTGGATCCCCACCCCTGAAAGCCTGGAACCCCGCGCCTCACTCATGGGGCCTTGCCCTTCATAATTGGAGCCCCCGCCCCTCAAATATGGAGCCTTGCCCCTGACTGCATGGAGCCCTGCCCATCCCTGATGGATCCCCGCCCATCACTGGCTGGAGCCCTGCCCCACAAACATGGAGCCCTTTCCCTCACACATGGAGCCTTGCCCCTCTCTGGCTGGAGCCCTGCCACTAACACAATAAGCCCCGGCCATCACTGCCCTGAGCCCCGCCCCTCACTGACTGGATCCCCACCCCTGAAAGCCTGGAACCCCGGCCTTCACTCATGGGGCCTTGCCCTTCATATTTGAAGCCCCGCCCCTCAACTATGGAGCCCTATCCCTCACTGCATGGAGCCCTGCCCATCCCACATGGGGCCCCGCCCATCACTGGCTGGAGCCCTGCCCCACACACATGGAGCCTTTTCCCTCACACATGGAGCCCTGCCCCTCTCTGGCTGCAGCCCTAACCCTAACACATGGAGCCTCGGCAATCACTGCCTAGAGCCCCACCCCTCACTGACTGGATCCCCACCCCTCACAGCCCAGAACCCCGCCCCTCACGCATGGAACCACTTCCCTCAATCATGGAACCCCTTCCCTCACTCATGGAGCCCTGCCCATCCCACATGGAGCCCCGCCCATCACTGGCTGGAGCCCTGCCCCACACACATGGAGCCGCTTCCGTCACACATAGAGCACCGCCCCTCACTGCCTGAAGCCCTGCCCCTCACACATGGAGCCCCGCGTTTGTAGGTCCTTCTTTTCGGTTTTGGCCTTCAGTGGGGATCAATTTTGGCAAGCTTTGCTGCATGTGTCTGCACTTGCTGGCGGATGGCCTGCCTGCATTTTGATGGCTTTGACTTTGGGAAAGATTTTTTCTTGTTTTTTTATTTTGTTTAACTGTTCATGCCATGTCCCTCATATCTTGCCCCGTAAGTTGTGTCTTCCTCCTTGACTATTTCCCCTGATTTTGCAACATCTCTTAGCTTAATTTTTGCATCTTTTGGTCCTTCGCACTGCACCTCATATAATCCCGGGCCATTTTCTTAGAGTAACTAGATTTCCCAAATTTCCTTTTTTTCTCCTCCAATTGCAATTCCTTTGATGGAGTCTCCGTTCCAGTGTGTTTGTAGGTCCTTCTTTTCTGTTTGGGCCTTCAGTGGGGATGAATTTTGGCAAGCTTTGCTGCATGTGCCTGGACTTGCTGGTGTATGGCCTGCCTGCATTTTGATGGCTTTGACTTTGGAAAAATTATTTTTTTTTCGTTGTTTTGTGATGTGTCCATGCCATGTCCCTCATATCTTGCCCCCTAAGTTGTGTCTCCCTCCTTGACTTTTTCCCCTGCTTTTGCAACATCTGTGAGCCTATTTTTTGCATGTTTTGGTCCTTTGCAATGCAGCTGATTTCCTCACAGCCTATTTTTTGAGGACATTAAAATTACTGATTTTCTGCTTTTTTCAATTGCATTTCATTTGAACTTATCTCCTTTCCAGAGTGTTTGCAAGCCTTTCTTTTGGGATCCGCAAGATTCCTTTTCCCTTCCCGAAAGGAAATTTCATTTCCTTTCGGGAAGGGAAAAGGAATCTTGTGATTTCAATGGGGACGAATCGAAGAATCATTGGTGCATTTCCCTGCCCTTGATGGCATGCCATGCCTTTTGGTGGCTTTGACTTGGTTAAAGATTTTTTTCATTTTTTGGTTGATTTCTGAAGTGTCCATGCCATGTCCTCATATCTTGCCACCTAAGTTGTGTCTTCCTCCTTGACTTTTTCCCCTGCTTTTGCAACATCTGTGAGCTTAGTTTTTGCATCTTTTGGTCCTTCGCACTGCACCTGATATTATCCCGGGCCATTTTCTTACAGTCACTAAATTTCCCAAATTTTCTTTTTTTCTCCTCCAATTACAATTCCTTTGATGGTGTCTCCGCTCCAGCCTGTTTGTAGGCCCTTATTTTCTGTTTTGGCCTTCAGTGGGGATCAGATTTGGCAAGCTTTGCTGCATGTGCCTGCACTTGCTGGCGTATGGCCTGCCTGCATTGTGAAGGCTTTGACTTTGGGAAGGATTTTTTCTTGTTTTTCTTTTTTCTTGTTTTAAATATTCATGCCATGTCCCTCATATCTTGCCCCCTAAGTTGTGTTTTCCTCCTTGACATTTTCCGCTGCTTTTGAAATATCTGTGAGCTTTGTTTTGGCATCATTTAGTCTTTCGCACTGCACCTGACATAATCCCGGGCCATTTTCTTACAGTCACTAAATTTACCAAATTGACATTTTTACTTTTCCTAATGCAATATTTCCGATGCTGTCTCCATCCACCGCCCCTCACTGCCTGAAGCCCTGCCCCTCACACAGGGAGCCCCAGCCATGACTGCCTAGTGCCCCGCCCCGCACTGACTGGATCCCCACCCCTGAAAGCCTGGAACCCCGCGCCTCACTCATGGGGCCTTGCCCTTCATCATTGGAGCCCCGCCCCTCAAATATGGAGCCTTGCCCCTGACTGCATGGAGCCCTGCCCATCCCTGATTGATCCCCCGCCCATCACTGGCTGGAGCCCTGCCCCACAAACATGGAGCCCTTTCCCTCACACATGGAGCCTTGCCCCTCTCTGGCTGGAGCCCTGCCACTAACACAAAGAGCCCCGGCCATCACTGCCCTGAGCCCCGCCCCGCACTGACTGGATCCCCACCCCTGAAAGCCTGGAACCCCGGCCTTCACTCATGGGGCCTTGCCCTTCATATTTGAAGCCCCGCCCCTCAACTATGGAGCCCTATCCCTCACTGCATGGAGCCCTGCCCATCCCCAAATGGAGCCCCGCCCATCACTGGCTGGAGCCCTGCCCCACACACATGGAGCCTTTTCCCTCACACATGGAGCCCTGCCCCTCTCTGGCTGCAGCCCTAACCCTAACACATGGAGCCTCGGCAATCACTGCCTAGAGCCCCACCCCTCACTGACTGGATCCCCACCCCTCACAGCCTGGAACCCCGCCCCTCACGCATGGAACCCCTTCCCTCACTCATGGAACCCCTTCCCTCACTCATGGAGCCCTGCCCATCCCACATGGAGCCCCGCCCATCACTGGCTGGAGCCCTGCCCCACACACATGGAGCCGCTTCCGTCACACATAGAGCACCGCCCCCTCACTGCCTGAAGCCCTGCCCCTCACACATGGAGCCCCGCGTTTGTAGGTCCTTCTTTTCGGTTTTGGCCTTCAGTGGGGATCAATTTTGGCAAGCTTTGCTGCATGTGTCTGCACTTGCTGGCGTATGGCCTGCCTGCATTTTGATGGCTTTGACTTTGGGAAAGATTTTTTCTTGTTTTTTTTTTTTTGTTTAACTGTTCATGCCATGTCCCTCATATCTTGCCCCGTAAGTTGTGTCTTCCTCCTTGACTATTTCCCCTGATTTTGCAACATCTCTTAGCTTAATTTTTGCATCTTTTGGTCCTTCGCACTGCACCTCATATAATCCCGGGCCATTTTCTTAGAGTAACTAGATTTCCCAAATTTCCTTTTTTTCTCCTCCAATTGCAATTCCTTTGATGGAGTCTCCGTTCCAGTGTGTTTGTAGGTCCTTCTTTTCTGTTTGGGCCTTCAGTGGGGATGAATTTTGGCAAGCTTTGCTGCATGTGCCTGGACTTGCTTGTGTATGGCCTGCCTGCATTTTGATGGCTTTGACTTTGGAAAAATTATTTTTTTTCCTTGTTTTGTGAAGTGTCCATGCCATGTCCCTCATATCTTGCCCCTTAAGTTGTGTCTTCCTCCTTGACTTTTTCCCCTGCTTTTGCAACATCTGTGAGCCTATTTTTTGCATGTTTTGGTCCTTTGCAATGCAGCTGATTTCCTCACAGCCTATTTTTTGAAGACATTAAAATTACTGATTTTCTGCTTTTTTCAATTGCATTTCATTTGAACTTATCTCCTTTCCAGAGTGTTTGCAAGCCTTTCTTTTGGGATTCACAAGATTCCTTTTCCCTTCCCGAAAGGAAATTTCATTTCCTTTCGGGAAGGGAAAAGAAATCTTGTGATTTCAATGGGGACGAATCGAAGAATCATTGGTGCATTTCCCTGCCCTTGATGGCATGCCATGCCTTTTGGTGGCTTTGACTTGGGGAAAGATTTTTTTCATTTTTTGGTTGATTTCTGAAGTGTCCATGCCATGTCCTCATATCTTGCCACCTAAGTTGTGTCTTCCTCCTTGACTTTTTCCCCTGCTTTTGCAACATCTGTGAGCTTAGTTTTTGCATCTTTTGGTCCTTCGCACTGCACCTGATATTATCCCGGGCCATTTTCTTACAGTCACTAAATTTACCAAATTTACATTTTTACTTTTCCTAATGCAATATTTCCGATGCTGTCTCCATCCACCGCCCCTCACTGCCTGAAGCCCTGCCCCTCACACAGGGAGCCCCAGCCATGACTGCCTAGTGCCCCTCCCCGCACTGACTGGATCCCCACCCCTGAAAGCCTGGAACCCCGCGCCTCACTCATGGGGCCTTGCCCTTCATAATTGGAGCCCCGCCCCTCAAATATGGAGCCTTGACCCTGACTGCATGGAGCCCTGCCCATCCCTCATGGACCCCCACCCATCACTGGCTGGAGCCCTGCCCCACAAACATGGAGCCCTTTCCCTCACACATGGAGCCATGCCCCTCTCTGGCTGGAGCCCTGCCACTAACACAAAGAGCCCCGGCCATCACTGCCCTGAGGCCCGCCCCTCACTGACTGGATCCCCACCCCTGAAAGCCTGGAACCCCGGCCTTCACTCATGGGGCCTTGCCCTTCATATTTGAAGCCCCGCCCCTCAACTATGGAGCCCTATCCCTCACTGCATGGAGCCCTGCCCATCCCACATGGGGCCCCGCCCATCACTGGCTGGAGCCCTGCCCCACACACATGGAGCCTTTTCCCTCACACATGGAGCCCTGCCCCTCTCTGGCTGCAGCCCTAACCCTAACACATGGAGCCTCGGCAATCACTGCCTAGAGCCCCACCCCTCACTGACTGGATCCCCACCCCTCACAGCCCGGAACCCCGCCCCTCACGCATGGAACCCCTTCCCTCACTCATCGAGCCCTGCCCATCCCACATGGAGCCCCGCCCATCACTGGCTGGAGCCCTGCCCCACACACATGGAGCCGCTTCCGTCACACATAGAGCACCGCCCCTCACTGCCTGAAGCCCTGCCCCTCACACATGGAGCCCCGCGTTTGTAGGTCCTTCTTTTCGGTTTTGGCCTTCAGTGGGGATCAATTTTGGAAAGCTTTGCTGCATGTGTCTGCACTTGCTGGCGTATGGCCTGCCTGCATTTTGATGGCTTTGACTTTGGGAAAGATTTATTCTTGTTTTTTTTTTTTTGTTTAACTGTTCATGCCATGTCCCTCATATCTTGTCCCGTAAGTTGTGTCTTCCTCCTTGACTATTTTCCCTGATTTTGCAACATCTCTTAGCTTAATTTTTGCATCTTTTGGTCCTTCGCACTGCACCTCATATAATCCCGGGCCATTTTCTTAGAGTAACTAGATTTCCCAAATTTCCTTTTTTTCTCCTCCAATTGCAATTCCATTGATGGAGTCTCCGTTCCAGTGTGTTTGTAGGTCCTTCTTTTCTGTTTGGGCCTTCAGTGGGGATGAATTTTGGCAAGCTTTGCTGCATGTGCCTGGACTTGCTGGTGTATGGCCTGCCTGCATTTTGATGGCTTTGACTTTGGAAAAATTATTTTTTTTCCTTGTTTTGTGAAGTGTCCATGCCATGTCCCTCATATCTTGCCCCCTAAGTTGTGTCTTCCTCCTTGACTTTTTCCCCTGCTTTTGCAACATCTGTGAGCCTATTTTTTGCATGTTTTGGTCCTTTGCAATGCAGCTGATTTCCTCACAGCCTATTTTTTGAAGACATTAAAATTACTGATTTTCTGCTTTTTTCAATTGCATTTCATTTGAACTTATCTCCTTTCCAGAGTGTTTGCAAGCCTTTCTTTTGGGATTCACAAGATTCATTTTCCCTTCCCGAAAGGAAATTTCATTTCCTTTCGGGAAGGGAAAAGAAATCTTGTGATTTCAATGGGGACGAATCGAAGAATCATTGGTGCATTTCCCTGCCCTTGATGGCATGCCATGCCTTTTGGTGGCTTTGACTTGGGGAAAGATTTTTTTCATTTTTTGGTTGATTTCTGAAGTGTCCATGCCATGTCCTCATATCTTGCCACCTAAGTTGTGTCTTCCTCCTTGACTTTTTCCCCTGCTTTTGCAACATCTGTGAGCTTAGTTTTTGCATCTTTTGGTCCTTCGCACCGCACCTGATATTATCCCGGGCCATTTTCTTACAGTCACTAAATTTACCAAATTTACATTTTTACTTTTCCTAATGCAATATTTCCGATGCTGTCTCCATCCACCGCCCCTCACTGCCTGAAGCCCTGCCCCTCACACAGGGAGCCCCAGCCATGACTGCCTAGTGCCCCGCCCCGCACTGACTGGATCCCCACCCCTGAAAGCCTGGAACCCCACGCCTCACTCATGGGGCCTTGCCCTTCATAATTGGAGCCCTGCCCCTCAAATATGGAGCCTTGCCCCTGACTGCATGGAGCCCTGCCCATCCCTCATGGCCCCCCACCCATCACTGGCTGGAGCCCTGCCCCACAAACATGGAGCCCTTTCCCTCACACATGGAGCCTTGCCCCTCTCTGGCTGGAGCCCTGCCACTAACACATGGAGCCCCGGCCATCACTGCCCTGAGCCCCGCCCCTCACTGACTGGATCCCCACCCCTGAAAGCCTGGAACCCCGGCCTTCACTCATGGGGCCTTGCCCTTCATATTTGAAGCCCCGCCCCTCAACTATGGAGCCCTATCCCTCACTGCATGGAGCCCTGCCCATCCCACATGGGGCCCCGCCCATCACTGGCTGGAGCCCTGCCCCACACACATGGAGCCTTTTCCCTCACACATGGAGCCCTGCCCCTCTCTGGCTGCAGCCCTAACCCTAACACATGGAGCCTCGGCAATCACTGCCTAGAGCCCCACCCCTCACTGACTGGATCCCCACCCCTCACAGCCCGGAACCCCGCCCCTCACGCATGGAACCCCCTTCCCTCACTCATGGAGCCCTGCCCATCCCACATGGAGCCCCGCCCATCACTGGCGGGAGCCCTGCCCCACACACATGGAGCCGCTTCCGTCACACATAGAGCACCGCCCCTCACTGCCTGAAGCCCTGCCCCTCACACATGGAGCCCCGCGTTTGTAGGTCCTTCTTTTCGGTTTTGGCCTTCAGTGGGGATCAATTTTGACAAGCTTTGCTGCATGTGTCTGCACTTGCTGGCGTATGGCCTGCCTGCATTTTGATGGCTTTGACTTTGGGAAAGATTTTTTCTTGTTTTTTTTTTTTTTGTTTAACTGTTCATGCCATGTCCCTCATATCTTGCCCCGTAAGTTGTGTCTTCCTCCTTGACTATTTCCCCTGATTTTGCAACATCTCTTAGCTTAAGTTTTGCATCTTTTGGTCCTTCGCACTGCACCTCATATAATCCCGGGCCATTTTCTTAGAGTAACTAGATTTCCCAAATTTCCTTTTTTTTCTCCTCCAATTGCAATTCCTTTGATGGAGTCTCCGTTCCAGTGTGTTTGTAGGTCCTTCTTTTCTGTTTGGGCCTTCAGTGGGGATGAATTTTGGCAAGCTTTGCTGCATGTGCCTGGACTTGCTGGTGTATGGCCTGCCTGCATTTTGATGGCTTTGACTTTGGAAAAATTTTTTTTTTTTCGTTGTTTTGTGAAGTGTCCATGCCATGTCCCTCATATCTTGCCCCCTAAGTTGTGTCTTCCTCCTTGAATTTTTCCCCGGCTTTTGCAACATCTGTGAGCCTATTTTTTGCATCTTTTGGTCCTTTGCAATGCAGCTGATTTCCTCACAGCCTATTTTTTGAGGACATTAAAATTACTGATTTTCTGCTTTTTTCAATTGCATTTCATTTGAACTTATCTCCTTTCCAGAGTGTTTGCAAGCCTTTCTTTTGGGATTCACAAGATTCCTTTTCCCTTCCCGAAAGGAAATTTCATTTCCTTTCAGGAAGGGAAAAGAAATCTTGTGATTTCAATGGGGACGAATCGAAGAATCATTGGTGCATTTCCCTGCCCTTGATGGCATGCCATGCCTTTTGGTGGCTTTGACTTGGGGAAAGATTTTTTTCATTTTTTGGTTGATTTCTGAAGTGTCCATGCCATGTCCTCATATCTTGCCACCTAAGTTGTGTCTTCCTCCTTGACTTTTTCCCCTGCTTTTGCAACATCTGTGAGCTTAGTTTTTGCATCTTTTGGTCCTTCGCACTGCACCTGATATTATCCCGGGCCATTTTCTTACAGTCACTAAATTTCCCAAATTTTCTTTTTTTCTCCTCCAATTACAATTCCTTTGATGGTGTCTCCGCTCCAGCCTGTTTGTAGGCCCTTCTTTTCTCTTTTGGCCTTCAGTGGGGATCAGATTTGGCAAGCTTTGCTGCATGTGCCTGCACTTGCTGGCGTATGGCCTGCCTGCATTTTGAAGGCTTTGACTTTGGGAAGGATTTTTTCTTGTTTTTCTTTTTTCTTGTTTTAAATATTCATGCCATGTCCCTCATATCTTGCCCCCTAAGTTGTGTTTTCCTCCTTGACTTTTTTCGCTGCTTTTGAAATATCTGTGAGCTTTGTTTTGGCATCATTTAGTCTTTCGCACTGCACCTGACATAATCCCGGGCCATTTTCTTACAGTCACTAAATTTACCAAATTGACATTTTTACTTTTCCTAATGCAATATTTCCGATGCTGTCTCCATCCACCGCCCCTCACTGCCTGAAGCCCTGCCCCTCACACAGGGAGCCCCAGCCATGACTGCCTAGTTCCCCGCCCCGCACTGACTGGATCCCCACCCCTGAAAGCCTGGAACCCCGCGCCTCACTCATGGGGCCTTGCCCTTCATCATTGGAGCCCCGCCCCTCAAATATGGAGCCTTGCCCCTGACTGCATGGAGCCCTGCCCATCCCTCATGGACCCCCACCCATCACTGGCTGGAGCCCAGCCTCACATACATGGAGCCCTTTCCCTCACACATGGAGCCTTGCCCCTCTCTGGCTGGAGCCCTGCCACTAACACAAAGAGCCCCGGCCATCACTGCCCTGAGCCCCGCCCCTCACTGACTGGATCCCCACCCCTGAAAGCCTGGATCCCCGGCCTTCCCTCATGGGGCCTTGCCCTTCATATTTGAAGCCCCGCCCCTCAACTATGGAGCCCTATCCCTCACTGCATGGAGCCCTGCCCATCCCACATGGAGCCCCGCCCATCACTGGCTGGAGGCCTGCCCCTCACACATGGAGCCCCACGTTTGTAGGTCCTTCTTTGCGGTTTTGGCCTTCAGTGGGGATCAATTTTGGCAAGCTTTGCTGCATGTGTCTGCACTTGCTGGCGTATGGCCTGCCTGCATTTTGATGGCTTTGACTTTGGGAAAGATTTATTCTTGTTTTTTTTTTTTGTTTAACTGTTCATGCCATGTCCCTCATATCTTGCCCCGTAAGTTGTGTCTTCCTCCTTGACTATTTCCCCTGATTTTGCAACATCTCTTAGCTTAATTTTTGCATCTTTTGGTCCTTCGCACTGCACCTCATATAATCCCGGGCCATTTTCTTAGAGTAACTAGGTTTCCCAAATTTCCTTTTTTTCTCCTCCAATTGCAATTCCTTTGATGGAGTCTCCGTTCCAGTGTGTTTGTAGGTCCTTCTTTTCTGTTTGGGCCTTCAGTGGGGATGAATTTTGGCAAGCTTTGCTGCATGTGCCTGGACTTGCTGGTGTATGGCCTGCCTGCATTTTGATGGCTTTGACTTTGGAAAAATTATTTTTTTTTCGTTGTTTTGTAAAGTGTCCATGCCATGTCCCTCATATCTTGCCCCCTAAGTTGTGTCTCCCTCCTTGACTTTTTCCCCTGCTTTTGCAACATCTGTGAGCCTATTTTTTGCATGTTTTGGTCCTTTGCAATGCAGCTGATTTCCTCACAGCCTATTTTTTGAAGACATTAAAATTACTGATTTTCTGCTTTTTTCAATTGCATTTCATTTGAACTTATCTCCTTTCCAGAGTGTTTGCAAGCCTTTCTTTTGGGATCCGCAAGATTCCTTTTCCCTTCCCGAAAGGAAATTTCATTTCCTTTCGGGAAGGGAAAAGGAATCTTGTGATTTCAATGGGGACGAATCGAAGAATCATTGGTGCATTTCCCTGCCCTTGATGGCATGCCATGCCTTTTGGTGGCTTTGACTTGGGGAAAGATTTTTTTCATTTTTTGGTTGATTTCTGAAGTGTCCATGCCATGTCCTCATATCTTGCCACCTAAGTTGTGTCTTCCTCCTTGACTTTTTCCCCTGCTTTTGCAACATCTGTGAGCTTAGTTTTTGCATCTTTTGGTCCTTCGCACTGCACCTGATATTATCCCAGGCCATTTTCTTACAGTCACTAAATTTCCCAAATTTTCTTTTTTTCTCCTCCAATTACAATTCCTTTGATGGTGTCTCCGCTCCAGCCTGTTTGTAGGCCCTTATTTTCTGTTTTGGCCTTCAGTGGGGATCAGATTTGGCAAGCTTTGCTGCATGTGCCTGCACTTGCTGGCGTATGGCCTGCCTGCATTTTGAAGGCTTTGACTTTGGGAAGGATTTTTTCTTGTTTTTCTTTTTTCTTGTTCTAAATATTCATGCCATGTCCCTCATATCTTGCCCCCTAAGTTGTGTTTTCCTCCTTGACTTTTTCCGCTGCTTTTGAAATATCTGTGAGCTTTGTTTTGGCATCATTTAGTCCTTCGCACTGCACCTGACATAATCCCGGGCCATTTTCTTACAGTCACTAAATTTACCAAATTTACATTTTTACTTTTCCTAATGCAATATTTCCGATGCTGTCTCCATCCACCGCCCCTCACTGCCTGAAGCCCTGCCCCTCACACAGGGAGCCCCAGCCATGACTGCCTAGTGCCCCGCCCCGCACTGACTGGATCCCCACCCCTGAAAGCCTGGAACCCCGCGCCTCACTCATGGGGCCTTGCCCTTCATCATTGGAGCCCCGCCCCTCAAATATGGAGCCTTGCCCCTGACTGCATGGAGCCCTGCCCATCCCTCATGGACCCCCACCCATCACTGGCTGGAGCCCTGCCCCACAAACATGGAGCCCTTTCCCTCACACATGGAGCCTTGCCCCTCTCTGGCTGGAGCCCTGCCACTAACACAAAGAGCCCCGGCCATCACTGCCCTGAGCCCCGCCCCTCACTGACTGGATCCCCACCCCTGAAAGCCTGGAACCCCGGCCTTCACTCATGGGGCCTTGCCCTTCATATTTGAAGCCCCGCCCCTCAACTATGGAGCCCTATCCCTCACTGCATGGAGCCCTGCCCATCCCACATGGAGCCCCGCCCATCACTGGCTGGAGCCCTGCCCCACACACATGGAGCCTTTTCCCTCACACATGGAGCCCTGCCCCTCTCTGGCTGCAGCCCTAACCCTAACACATGGAGCCTCGGCAATCACTGCCTAGAGCCCCACCCCTCACTGACTGGATCCCCACCCCTCACAGCCCGGAACCCCGCCCCTCACGCATGGAACCCCTTCCCTCACTCATGGAGCCCTGCCCATCCCACATGGAGCCCCGCCCATCACTGGCTGGAGCCCTGCCCCACACACATGGAGCCGCTTCCGTCACACATAGAGCACCGCCCCTCACTGCCTGAAGCCCTGCCCCTCACACATGGAGCCCCGCGTTTGTAGGTCCTTCTTTTCGGTTTTGGCCTTCAGTGGGGATCAATTTTGGCAAGCTTTGCTGCATGTGTCTGCACTTGCTGGCGTATGGCCTGCCTGCATTTTGATGGCTTTGACTTTGGGAAAGATTTATTCTTGTTTTTTTTTTTTGTTTAACTGTTCATGCCATGTCCCTCATATCTTGCCCCGTAAGTTGTGTCTTCCTCCTTGACTATTTCCCCTGATTTTGCAACATCTCTTAGCTTAATTTTTGCATCTTTTGGTCCTTCGCACTGCACCTCATATAATCCCGGGCCATTTTCTTAGAGTAACTAGATTTCCCAAATTTCCTTTTTTTCTCCTCCAATTGCAATTCCTTTGATGGAGTCTCTGTTCCAGTGTGTTTGTAGGTCCTTCTTTTCTGTTTGGGCCTTCAGTGGGGATGAATTTTGGCAAGCTTTGCTGCATGTGCCTGGACTTGCTGGTGTATGGCCTGCCTGCATTTTGATGGCTTTGACTTTGGAAAAATTATTTTTTTTCCTTGTTTTGTGAAGTGTCCATGCCATGTCCCTCATATCTTGCCCCCTAAGTTGTGTCTTCCTCCTTGACTTTTTCCCCTGCTTTTGCAACATCTGTGAGCCTATTTTTTGCATGTTTTGTTCCTTTGCAATGCAGCTGATTTCCTCACAGCCTATTTTTTGAAGACATTAAAATTACTGATTTTCTGCTTTTTTCAATTGCATTTCATTTGAACTTATCTCCTTTCCAGAGTGTTTGCAAGCCTTTCTTTTGGGATTCACAAGATTCCTTTTCCCTTCCCGAAAGGAAATTTCATTTCCTTTCGGGAAGGGAAAAGAAATCTTGTGATTTCAATGGGGACGAATCGAAGAATCATTGGTGCATTTCCCTGCCCTTGATGGCATGCCATGCCTTTTGGTGGCTTTGACTTGGGGAAAGATTTTTTTCATTTTTTGGTTGATTTCTGAAGTGTCCATGCCATGTCCTCATATCTTGCCACCTAAGTTGTGTCTTCCTCCTTGACTTTTTCCCCTGCTTTTGCAACATCTGTGAGCTTAGTTTTTGCATCTTTTGGTCCTTCGCACCGCACCTGATATTATCCCGGGCCATTTTCTTACAGTCACTAAATTTACCAAATTTACATTTTTACTTTTCCTAATGCAATATTTCCGATGCTGTCTCCATCCACCGCCCCTCACTGCCTGAAGCCCTGCCCCTCACACAGGGAGCCCCAGCCATGACTGCCTAGTGCCCCGCCCCGCACTGACTGGATCCCCACCCCTGAAAGCCTGGAACCCCACGCCTCACTCATGGGGCCTTGCCCTTCATAATTGGAGCCCTGCCCCTCAAATATGGAGCCTTGCCCCTGACTGCATGGAGCCCTGCCCATCCCTCATGGACCCCCACCCATCACTGGCTGGAGCCCTGCCCCACAAACATGGAGCCCTTTCCCTCACACATGGAGCCTTGCCCCTCTCTGGCTGGAGCCCTGCCACTAACACATGGAGCCCCGGCCATCACTGCCCTGAGCCCCGCCCCTCACTGACTGGATCCCCACCCCTGAAAGCCTGGAACCCCGGCCTTCACTCATGGGGCCTTGCCCTTCATATTTGAAGCCCCGCCCCTCAACTATGGAGCCCTATCCCTCACTGCATGGAGCCCTGCCCATCCCACATGGGGCCCCGCCCATCACTGGCTGGAGCCCTGCCCCACACACATGGAGCCTTTTCCCTCACACATGGAGCCCTGCCCCTCTCTGGCTGCAGCCCTAACCCTAACACATGGAGCCTCGGCAATCACTGCCTAGAGCCCCACCCCTCACTGACTGGATCCCCACCCCTCACAGCCCGGAACCCCGCCCCTCACGCATGGAACCCCTTCCCTCACTCATGGAGCCCTGCCCATCCCACATGGAGCCCCGCCCATCACTGGCTGGAGCCCTGCCCCACACACATGGAGCCGCTTCCGTCACACATAGAGCACCGCCCCTCACTGCCTGAAGCCCTGCCCCTCACACATGGAGCCCCGCGTTTGTAGGTCCTTCTTTTCGGTTTTGGCCTTCAGTGGGGATCAATTTTGACAAGCTTTGCTGCATGTGTCTGCACTTGCTGGCGTATGGCCTGCCTGCATTTTGATGGCTTTGACTTTGGGAAAGATTTTTTCTTGTTTTTTTTTTTTTTGTTTAACTGTTCATGCCATGTCCCTCATATCTTGCCCCGTAAGTTGTGTCTTCCTCCTTGACTATTTCCCCTGATTTTGCAACATCTCTTAGCTTAAGTTTTGCATCTTTTGGTCCTTCGCACTGCACCTCATATAATCCCGGGCCATTTTCTTAGAGTAACTAGATTTCCCAAATTTCCTTTTTTTCTCCTCCAATTGCAATTCCTTTGATGGAGTCTCCGTTCCAGTGTGTTTGTAGGTCCTTCTTTTCTGTTTGGGCCTTCAGTGGGGATGAATTTTGGCAAGCTTTGCTGCATGTGCCTGGACCTGCTGGTGTATGGCCTGCCTGCATTTTGATGGCTTTGACTTTGGAAAAATTTTTTTTTTTTCGTTGTTTTGTGAAGTGTCCATGCCATGTCCCTCATATCTTGCCCCCTAAGTTGTGTCTTCCTCCTTGAATTTTTCCCCGGCTTTTGCAACATCTGTGAGCCTATTTTTTGCATCTTTTGGTCCTTTGCAATCAGCTGATTTCCTCACAGCCTATTTTTTGAGGACATTAAAATTACTGATTTTCTGCTTTTTTCAATTGCATTTCATTTGAACTTATCTCCTTTCCAGAGTGTTTGCAAGCCTTTCTTTTGGGATTCACAAGATTCCTTTTCCCTTCCCGAAAGGAAATTTCATTTCCTTTCAGGAAGGGAAAAGAAATCTTGTGATTTCAATGGGGACGAATCGAAGAATCATTGGTGCATTTCCCTGCCCTTGATGGCATGCCATGCCTTTTGGTGGCTTTGACTTGGGGAAAGATTTTTTTCATTTTTTGGTTGATTTCTGAAGTGTCCATGCCATGTCCTCATATCTTGCCACCTAAGTTGTGTCTTCCTCCTTGACTTTTTCCCCTGCTTTTGCAACATCTGTGAGCTTAGTTTTTGCATCTTTTGGTCCTTCGCACTGCACCTGATATTATCCCGGGCCATTTTCTTACAGTCACTAAATTTCCCAAATTTTCTTTTTTTCTCCTCCAATTACAATTCCTTTGATGGTGTCTCCGCTCCAGCCTGTTTGTAGGCCCTTCTTTTCTCTTTTGGCCTTCAGTGGGGATCAGATTTGGCAAGCTTTGCTGCATGTGCCTGCACTTGCTGGCGTATGGCCTGCCTGCATTTTGAAGGCTTTGACTTTGGGAAGGATTTTTTCTTGTTTTTCTTTTTTCTTGTTTTAAATATTCATGCCATGTCCCTCATATCTTGCCCCCTAAGTTGTGTTTTCCTCCTTGACTTTTTTCGCTGCTTTTGAAATATCTGTGAGCTTTGTTTTGGCATCATTTAGTCCTTCGCACTGCACCTGACATAATCCCGGGCCATTTTCTTACAGTCACTAAATTTACCAAATTTACATTTTTACTTTTCCTAATGCAATATTTCCGATGCTGTCTCCATCCACCGCCCCTCACTGCCTGAAGCCCTGCCCCTCACACAGGGAGCCCCAGCCATGACTGCCTAGTGCCCCGCCCCGCACTGACTGGATCCCCACCCCTGAAAGCCTGGAACCCCGCGCCTCACTCATGGGGCCTTGCCCTTCATCATTGGAGCCCCGCCCCTCAAATATGGAGCTTAGCCCCTGACTGCATGGAGCCCTGCCCATCCCTCATGGATCCCCACCCATCACTGGCTGGAGCCCAGCCTCACATACATGGAGCCCTTCCCCTCACACATGGAGCCTTGCCCCTCTCTGGCTGGAGCCCTGCCACTAACACAAAGAGCCCCGGCCATCACTGCCCTGAGCCCCGCCCCTCACTGACTGGATCCCCACCCCTGAAAGCCTGGATCCCCGGCCTTCCCTCATGGGGACTTGCCCTTCATATTTGAAGCCCCGCCCCTCAACTATGGAGCCCTATCCCTCACTGCATGGAGCCCTGCCCATCCCACATGGAGCCCCGCCCATCACTGGCTGGAGGCCTGCCCCTCACACATGGAGCCCCACGTTTGTAGGTCCTTCTTTTTGGTTTTGGCCTTCAGTGGGGATCAATTTTGGCAAGCTTTGCTGCATGTGTCTGCACTTGCTGGCGTATGGCCTGCCTGCATTTTGATGGCTTTGACTTTGGGAAAGATTTATTCTTGTTTTTTTTTTTTGTTTAACTGTTCATGCCATGTCCCTCATATCTTGCCCCGTAAGTTGTGTCTTCCTCCTTGACTATTTCCCCTGATTTTGCAACATCTCTTAGCTTAATTTTTGCATCTTTTGGTCCTTCGCACTGCACCTCATATAATCCCGGGCCATTTTCTTAGAGTAACTAGGTTTCCCAAATTTCCTTTTTTTCTCCTCCAATTGCAATTCCTTTGATGGAGTCTCCGTTCCAGTGTGTTTGTAGGTCCTTCTTTTCTGTTTGGGCCTTCAGTGGGGATGAATTTTGGCAAGCTTTGCTGCATGTGCCTGGACTTGCTGGTGTATGGCCTGCCTGCATTTTGATGGCTTTGACTTTGGAAAAATTATTTTTTTTTCGTTGTTTTGTAAAGTGTCCATGCCATGTCCCTCATATCTTGCCCCCTAAGTTGTGTCTCCCTCCTTGACTTTTTCCCCTGCTTTTGCAACATCTGTGAGCCTATTTTTTGCATGTTTTGGTCCTTTGCAATGCAGCTGATTTCCTCACAGCCTATTTTTTGAAGACATTAAAATTACTGATTTTCTGCTTTTTTCAATTGCATTTCATTTGAACTTATCTCCTTTCCAGAGTGTTTGCAAGCCTTTCTTTTGGGATCCGCAAGATTCCTTTTCCCTTCCCGAAAGGAAATTTCATTTCCTTTCGGGAAGGGAAAAGGAATCTTGTGATTTCAATGGGGACGAATCGAAGAATCATTGGTGCATTTCCCTGCCCTTGATGGCATGCCATGCCTTTTGGTGGCTTTGACTTGGGGAAAGATTTTTTTCATTTTTTGGTTGATTTCTGAAGTGTCCATGCCATGTCCTCATATCTTGCCACCTAAGTTGTGTCTTCCTCCTTGACTTTTTCCCCTGCTTTTGCAACATCTGTGAGCTTAGTTTTTGCATCTTTTGGTCCTTCGCACTGCACCTGATATTATCCCAGGCCATTTTCTTACAGTCACTAAATTTCCCAAATTTTCTTTTTTTCTCCTCCAATTACAATTCCTTTGATGGTGTCTCCGCTCCAGCCTGTTTGTAGGCCCTTATTTTCTGTTTTGGCCTTCAGTGGGGATCAGATTTGGCAAGCTTTGCTGCATGTGCCTGCACTTGCTGGCGTATGGCCTGCCTGCATTTTGAAGGCTTTGACTTTGGGAACGATTTTTTCTTGTTTTTCTTTTTTCTTGTTCTAAATATTCATGCCATGTCCCTCATATCTTGCCCCCTAAGTTGTGTTTTCCTCCTTGACTTTTTCCGCTGCTTTTGAAATATCTGTGAGCTTTGTTTTGGCATCATTTAGTCCTTCGCACTGCACCTGACATAATCCCGGGCCATTTTCTTACAGTCACTAAATTTACCAAATTTACATTTTTACTTTTCCTAATGCAATATTTCCGATGCTGTCTCCATCCACCGCCCCTCACTGCCTGAAGCCCTGCCCCTCACACAGGGAGCCCCAGCCATGACTGCCTAGTGCCCCGCCCCGCACTGACTGGATCCCCACCCCTGAAAGCCTGGAACCCCGCGCCTCACTCATGGGGCCTTGCCCTTCATCATTGGAGCCCCGCCCCTCAAATATGGAGCCTTGCCCCTGACTGCATGGAGCCCTGCCCATCCCTCATGGACCCCCACCCATCACTGGCTGGAGCCCTGCCCCACAAACATGGAGCCCTTTCCCTCACACATGGAGCCTTGCCCCTCTCTGGCTGGAGCCCTGCCACTAACACAAAGAGCCCCGGCCATCACTGCCCTGAGCCCCGCCCCTCACTGACTGGATCCCCACCCCTGAAAGCCTGGAACCCCGGCCTTCACTCATGGGGCCTTGCCCTTCATATTTGAAGCCCCGCCCCTCAACTATGGAGCCCTATCCCTCACTGCATGGAGCCCTGCCCATCCCACATGGAGCCCCGCCCATCACTGGCTGGAGCCCTGCCCCACACACATGGAGCCTTTTCCCTCACACATGGAGCCCTGCCCCTCTCTGGCTGCAGCCCTAACCCTAACACATGGAGCCTCGGCAATCACTGCCTAGAGCCCCACCCCTCACTGACTGGATCCCCACCCCTCACAGCCCGGAACCCCGCCCCTCACGCATGGAACCCCTTCCCTCACTCATGGAGCCCTGCCCATCCCACATGGAGCCCCGCCCATCACTGGCTGGAGCCCTGCCCCACACACATGGAGCCGCTTCCGTCACACATAGAGCACCGCCCCTCACTGCCTGAAGCCCTGCCCCTCACACATGGAGCCCCGCGTTTGTAGGTCCTTCTTTTCGGTTTTGGCCTTCAGTGGGGATCAATTTTGGCAACCTTTGCTGCATGTGTCTGCACTTGCTGGCGTATGGCCTGCCTGCATTTTGATGGCTTTGACTTTGGGAAAGATTTTTTCTTGTTTTTTTTTTTTGTTTAACTGTTCATGCCATGTCCCTCATATCTTGCCCCGTAAGTTGTGTCTTCCTCCTTGACTATTTCCCCTGATTTTGCAACATCTCTTAGCTTAATTTTTGCATCTTTTGGTCCTTCGCACTGCACCTCATATAATCCCGGGCCATTTTCTTAGAGTAACTAGATTTCCCAAATTTCCTTTTTTTCTCCTCCAATTGCAATTCCTTTGATGGAGTCTCTGTTCCAGTGTGTTTGTAGGTCCTTCTTTTCTGTTTGGGCCTTCAGTGGGGATGAATTTTGGCAAGCTTTGCTGCATGTGCCTGGACTTGCTGGTGTATGGCCTGCCTGCATTTTGATGGCTTTGACTTTGGAAAAATTATTTTTTTTCCTTGTTTTGTGAAGTGTCCATGCCATGTCCCTCATATCTTGCCCCCTAAGTTGTGTCTTCCTCCTTGACTTTTTCCCCTGCTTTTGCAACATCTGTGAGCCTATTTTTTGCATGTTTTGGTCCTTTGCAATGCAGCTGATTTCCTCACAGCCTATTTTATGAAGACATTAAAATTACTGATTTTCTGCTTTTTTCAATTGCATTTCATTTGAACTTATCTCCTTTCCAGAGTGTTTGCAAGCCTTTCTTTTGGGATTCACAAGATTCCTTTTCCCTTCCCGAAAGGAAATTTCATTTCCTTTCGGGAAGGGTAAAGAAATCTTGTGATTTCAATGGGGACGAATCGAAGAATCATTGGTGCATTTCCCTGCCCTTGATGGCATGCCATGCCTTTTGGTGGCTTTGACTTGGGGAAAGATTTTTTTCATTTTTTGGTTGATTTCTGAAGTGTCCATGCCATGTCCTCATATCTTGCCACCTAAGTTGTGTCTTCCTCCTTGACTTTTTCCCCTGCTTTTGCAACATCTGTGAGCTTAGTTTTTGCATCTTTTGGTCCTTCGCACCGCACCTGATATTATCCCGGGCCATTTTCTTACAGTCACTAAATTTACCAAATTTACATTTTTACTTTTCCTAATGCAATATTTCCGATGCTGTCTCCATCCACCGCCCCTCACTGCCTGAAGCCCTGCCCCTCACACAGGGAGCCCCAGCCATGACTGCCTAGTGCCCCGCCCCGCACTGACTGGATCCCCACCCCTGAAAGCCTGGAACCCCACGCCTCACTCATGGGGCCTTGCCCTTCATAATTGGAGCCCTGCCCCTCAAATATGGAGCCTTGCCCCTGACTGCATGGAGCCCTGCCCATCCCTCATGGACCCCCACCCATCACTGGCTGGAGCCCTGCCCCACAAACATGGAGCCCTTTCCCTCACACATGGAGCCTTGCCCCTCTCTGGCTGGAGCCCTGCCACTAACACATGGAGCCCCGGCCATCACTGCCCTGAGCCCCGCCCCTCACTGACTGGATCCCCACCCCTGAAAGCCTGGAACCCCGGCCTTCACTCATGGGGCCTTGCCCTTCATATTTGAAGCCCCGCCCCTCAACTATGGAGCCCTATCCCTCACTGCATGGAGCCCTGCCCATCCCACATGGGGCCCCGCCCATCACTGGCTGGAGCCCTGCCCCACACACATGGAGCCTTTTCCCTCACACATGGAGCCCTGCCCCTCTCTGGCTGCAGCCCTAACCCTAACACATGGAGCCTCGTCAATCACTGCCTAGAGCCCCACCCCTCACTGACTGGATCCCCACCCCTCACAGCCCGGAACCCCGCCCCTCACGCATGGAACCCCTTCCCTCACTCATGGAGCCCTGCCCATCCCACATGGAGCCCCGCCCATCACTGGCTGGAGCCCTGCCCCACACACATGGAGCCGCTTCCGTCACACATAGAGCACCGCCCCTCACTGCCTGAAGCCCTGCCCCTCACACATGGAGCCCCGCGTTTGTAGGTCCTTCTTTTCGGTTTTGGCCTTCAGTGGGGATCAATTTTGACAAGCTTTGCTGCATGTGTCTGCACTTGCTGGCGTATGGCCTGCCTGCATTTTGATGGCTTTGACTTTGGGAAAGATTTTTTCTTGTTTTTTTTTTTTTTGTTTAACTGTTCATGCCATGTCCCTCATATCTTGCCCCGTAAGTTGTGTCTTCCTCCTTGACTATTTCCCCTGATTTTGCAACATCTCTTAGCTTAAGTTTTGCATCTTTTGGTCCTTCGCACTGCACCTCATATAATCCCGGGCCATTTTCTTAGAGTAACTAGATTTCCCAAATTTCCTTTTTTTCTCCTCCAATTGCAATTCCTTTGATGGAGTCTCCGTTCCAGTGTGTTTGTAGGTCCTTCTTTTCTGTTTGGGCCTTCAGTGGGGATGAATTTTGGCAAGCTTTGCTGCATGTGCCTGGACTTGCTGGTGTATGGCCTGCCTGCATTTTGATGGCTTTGACTTTGGAAAAATTTTTTTTTTTCGTTGTTTTGTGAAGTGTCCATGCCATGTCCCTCATATCTTGCCCCCTAAGTTGTGTCTTCCTCCTTGAATTTTTCCCCGGCTTTTGCAACATCTGTGAGCCTATTTTTTGCATGTTTTGGTCCTTTGCAATCAGCTGATTTCCTCACAGCCTATTTTTTGAGGACATTAAAATTACTGATTTTCTGCTTTTTTCAATTGCATTTCATTTGAACTTATCTCCTTTCCAGAGTGTTTGCAAGCCTTTCTTTTGGGATTCACAAGATTCCTTTTCCCTTCCCGAAAGGAAATTTCATTTCCTTTCAGGAAGGGAAAAGAAATCTTGTGATTTCAATGGGGACGAATCGAAGAATCATTGGTGCATTTCCCTGCCCTTGATGGCATGCCATGCCTTTTGGTGGCTTTGACTTGGGGAAAGATTTTTTTCATTTTTTGGTTGATTTCTGAAGTGTCCATGCCATGTCCTCATATCTTGCCACCTAAGTTGTGTCTTCCTCCTTGACTTTTTCCCCTGCTTTTGCAACATCTGTGAGCTTAGTTTTTGCATCTTTTGGTCCTTCGCACTGCACCTGATATTATCCCGGGCCATTTTCTTACAGTCACTAAATTTCCCAAATTTTCTTTTTTTCTCCTCCAATTACAATTCCTTTGATGGTGTCTCCGCTCCAGCCTGTTTGTAGGCCCTTCTTTTCTCTTTTGGCCTTCAGTGGGGATCAGATTTGGCAAGCTTTGCTGCATGTGCCTGCACTTGCTGGCGTATGGCCTGCCTGCATTTTGAAGGCTTTGACTTTGGGAAGGATTTTTTCTTGTTTTTCTTTTTTCTTGTTTTAAATATTCATGCCATGTCCCTCATATCTTGCCCCCTAAGTTGTGTTTTCCTCCTTGACTTTTTTCGCTGCTTTTGAAATATCTGTGAGCTTTGTTTTGGCATCATTTAGTCCTTCGCACTGCACCTGACATAATCCCGGGCCATTTTCTTACAGTCACTAAATTTACCAAATTGACATTTTTACTTTTCCTAATGCAATATTTCCGATGCTGTCTCCATCCACCGCCCCTCACTGCCTGAAGCCCTGCCCCTCACACAGGGAGCCCCAGCCATGACTGCCTAGTTCCCCGCCCCGCACTGACTGGATCCCCACCCCTGAAAGCCTGGAACCCCGCGCCTCACTCATGGGGCCTTGCCCTTCCTAATTGGAGCCCCGCCCCTCAAATATGGAGCCTTGCCCCTGACTGCATGGAGCCCTGCCCATCCCTCATGGACCCCCACCCATCACTGGCTGGAGCCCAGCCTCACATACATGGAGCCCTTCCCCTCACACATGGAGCCTTGCCCCTCTCTGGCTGGAGCCCTGCCACTAACACAAAGAGCCCCGGCCATCACTGCCCTGAGCCCCGCCCCTCACTGACTGGATCCCCACCCCTGAAAGCCTGGATCCCCGGCCTTCCCTCATGGGGCCTTGCCCTTCATATTTAAAGCCCCGCCCCTCAACTATGGAGCCCTATCCCTCACTGCATGGAGCCCTGCCCATCCCACATGGAGCCCCACCCATCACTGGCTGGAGGCCTGCCCCTCACACATGGAGCCCCACGTTTGTAGGTCCTTCTTTTTGGTTTTGGCCTTCAGTGGGGATCAATTTTGGCAAGCTTTGCTGCATGTGTCTGCACTTGCTGGCGTATGGCCTGCCTGCATTTTGATGGCTTTGACTTTGGGAAAGATTTATTCTTGTTTTTTTTTTTTGTTTAACTGTTCATGCCATGTCCCTCATATCTTGCCCCGTAAGTTGTGTCTTCCTCCTTGACTATTTCCCCTGATTTTGCAACATCTCTTAGCTTAATTTTTGCATCTTTTGGTCCTTCGCACTGCACCTCATATAATCCCGGGCCATTTTCTTAGAGTAACTAGGTTTCCCAAATTTCCTTTTTTTCTCCTCCAATTGCAATTCCTTTGATGGAGTCTCCGTTCCAGTGTGTTTGTAGGTCCTTCTTTTCTGTTTGGGCCTTCAGTGGGGATGAATTTTGGCAAGCTTTGCTGCATGTGCCTGGACTTGCTGGTGTATGGCCTGCCTGCATTTTGATGGCTTTGACTTTGGAAAAATTATTTTTTTTTCGTTGTTTTGTAAAGTGTCCATGCCATGTCCCTCATATCTTGCCCCCTAAGTTGTGTCTCCCTCCTTGACTTTTTCCCCTGCTTTTGCAACATCTGTGAGCCTATTTTTTGCATGTTTTGGTCCTTTGCAATGCAGCTGATTTCCTCACAGCCTATTTTTTGAAGACATTAAAATTACTGATTTTCTGCTTTTTTCAATTGCATTTCATTTGAACTTATCTCCTTTCCAGAGTGTTTGCAAGCCTTTCTTTTGGGATCCGCAAGATTCCTTTTCCCTTCCCGAAAGGAAATTTCATTTCCTTTCGGGAAGGGAAAAGGAATCTTGTGATTTCAATGGGGACGAATCGAAGAATCATTGGTGCATTTCCCTGCCCTTGATGGCATGCCATGCCTTTTGGTGGCTTTGACTTGGGGAAAGATTTTTTTCATTTTTTGGTTGATTTCTGAAGTGTCCATGCCATGTCCTCATATCTTGCCACCTAAGTTGTGTCTTCCTCCTTGACTTTTTCCCCTGCTTTTGCAACATCTGTGAGCTTAGTTTTTGCATCTTTTGGTCCTTCGCACTGCACCTGATATTATCCCAGGCCATTTTCTTACAGTCACTAAATTTCCCAAATTTTCTTTTTTTCTCCTCCAATTACAATTCCTTTGATGGTGTCTCCGCTCCAGCCTGTTTGTAGGCCCTTATTTTCTGTTTTGGCCTTCAGTGGGGATCAGATTTGGCAAGCTTTGCTGCATGTGCCTGCACTTGCTGGCGTATGGCCTGCCTGCATTTTGAAGGCTTTGACTTTGGGAAGGATTTTTTCTTGTTTTTCTTTTTTCTTGTTCTAAATATTCATGCCATGTCCCTCATATCTTGCCCCCTAAGTTGTGTTTTCCTCCTTGACTTTTTCCGCTGCTTTTGAAATATCTGTGAGCTTTGTTTTGGCATCATTTAGTCCTTCGCACTGCACCTGACATAATCCCGGGCCATTTTCTTACAGTCACTAAATTTACCAAATTTACATTTTTACTTTTCCTAATGCAATATTTCCGATGCTGTCTCCATCCACCGCCCCTCACTGCCTGAAGCCCTGCCCCTCACACAGGGAGCCCCAGCCATGACTGCCTAGTGCCCCGCCCCGCACTGACTGGATCCCCACCCCTGAAAGCCTGGAACCCCGCGCCTCACTCATGGGGCCTTGCCCTTCATCATTGGAGCCCCGCCCCTCAAATATGGAGCCTTGCCCCTGACTGCATGGAGCCCTGCCCATCCCTCATGGACCCCCACCCATCACTGGCTGGAGCCCTGCCCCACAAACATGGAGCCCTTTCCCTCACACATGGAGCCTTGCCCCTCTCTGGCTGGAGCCCTGCCACTAACACAAAGAGCCCCGGCCATCACTGCCCTGAGCCCCACCCCTCACTGACTGGATCCCCACCCCTGAAAGCCTGGAACCCCGGCCTTCACTCATGGGGCCTTGCCCTTCATATTTGAAGCCCCGCCCCTCAACTATGGAGCCCTATCCCTCACTGCATGGAGCCCTGCCCATCCCACATGGAGCCCCGCCCATCACTGGCTGGAGCCCTGCCCCACACACATGGAGCCTTTTCCCTCACACATGGAGCCCTGCCCCTCTCTGGCTGCAGCCCTAACCCTAACACATGGAGCCTCGGCAATCACTGCCTAGAGCCCCACCCCTCACTGACTGGATCCCCACCCCTCACAGCCCGGAACCCCGCCCCTCACGCATGGAACCCCTTCCCTCACTCATGGAGCCCTGCCCATCCCACATGGAGCCCCGCCCATCACTGGCTGGAGCCCTGCCCCACACACATGGAGCCGCTTCCGTCACACATAGAGCACCGCCCCTCACTGCCTGAAGCCCTGCCCCTCACACATGGAGCCCCGCGTTTGTAGGTCCTTCTTTTCGGTTTTGGCCTTCAGTGGGGATCAATTTTGGCAAGCTTTGCTGCATGTGTCTGCACTTGCTGGCGTATGGCCTGCCTGCATTTTGATGGCTTTGACTTTGGGAAAGATTTTTTCTTGTTTTTTTTTTTTGTTTAACTGTTCATGCCATGTCCCTCATATCTTGCCCCGTAAGATGTGTCTTCCTCCTTGACTATTTCCCCTGATTTTGCCACATCTCTTAGCTTAATTTTTGCATCTTTTGGTCCTTCGCACTGCACCTCATATAATCCCGGGCCATTTTCTTAGAGTAACTAGATTTCCCAAATTTCCTTTTTTTCTCCTCCAATTGCAATTCCTTTGATGGAGTCTCCGTTCCAGTGTGTTTGTAGGTCCTTCTTTTCTGTTTGGGCCTTCAGTGGGGATCAATTTTGGCAAGCTTTGCTGCATGTGCCTGGACTTGCTGGTGTATGGCCTGCCTGCATTTTGATGGCTTTGACTTTGGAAAAATTTTTTTTTTTTCCTTGTTTTGTGAAGTGTCCATGCCATGTCCCTCATATCTTGCCCCCTAAGTTGTGTCTTCCTCCTTGACTTTTTCCCCTGCTTTTGCAACATCTGTGAGCCTATTTTTTGCATGTTTTGGTCCTTTGCAATGCAGCTGATTTCCTCACAGCCTATTTTTTGAAGACATTAAAATTACTGATTTTCTGCTTTTTTCAATTGCATTTCATTTGAACTTATCTCCTTTCCAGAGTGTTTGTAAGCCTTTCGTTTGGGATTCACAAGATTCCTTTTCCCTTCCCAAAAGGAAATTTCATTTCCTTTCGGGAAGGGAAAAGGAATCTTGTGATTTCAATAGGGACGAATCGAAGAATCATTGGTGCATTTCCCTGCCCTTGATGGCATGCCATGCCTTTTGGTGGCTTTGACTTTGGGAAAGATTTTTTTCATTTTTTGGTTGATTTCTGAAGTGTCCATGCCATGTCCTCATATCTTGCCACCTAAGTTGTGTCTTCCTCCTTGACTTTTTCCCCTGCTTTTGCAACATCTGTGAGCTTAGTTTTTGCATCTTTTGGTCCTTCGCACTGCACCTGATATTATCCCGGGCCATTTTCTTACAGTCACTAAATTTCCCAAATTTTCTTTTTTTCTCCTCCAATTACAATTCCTTTGATGGAGTCTCCGCTCCAGCCTGTTTGTAGGCCCTTATTTTCTGTTTTGGCCTTCAGTGGGGATCAGATTTGGCAAGCTTTGCTGCATGTGCCTGCACTTGCTGGCGTTTGGCCTGCCTGCATTTTGAAGGCTTTGACTTTGGGAAGTATTTTTTCTTGTTTTTCTTTTTTCTTGTTTTAAATATTCATGCCATGTCCCTCATATCTTGCCCCCTAAGTTGTGTTTTCCTCCTTGACTTTTTCCGCTGCTTTTGAAATATCTGTGAGCTTTGTTTTGGCATCATTTAGTCCTTCGCACTGCACCTGACATAATCCCGGGCCATTTTCTTACAGTCACTAAATTTACCAAATTTACATTTTTACTTTTCCTAAGGCAATATTTCCGATGCTGTCTCCATCCACCGCCCCTCACTGCCTGAAGCCCTGCCCCTCACACAGGGAGCCCCAGCCATGACTGCCTAGTGCCCCGCCCCGCACTGACTGGATCCCCACCCCTGAAAGCCTGGAACCCCGCGCCTCACTCATGGGGCCTTGCCCTTCATCATTGGAGCCCCGCCCCTCAAATATGGAGCCTTGCCCCTGACTGCATGGAGCCCTGCCCATCCCTCATGGATCCCCGCCCATCACTGGCTGGAGCCCTGCCCCACAAACATGGAGCCCTTTCCCTCACACATGGAGCCTTGCCCCTCTCTGGCTGGAGCCCTGCCACTAACACAAAGAGCCCCGGCCATCACTGCCCTGAGCCCCGCCCCTCACTGACTGGATCCCCACCCCTGAAAGCCTGGAACCCCGGCCTTCACTCATGGGGCCTTGCCCTTCATATTTGAAGCCCCGCCCCTCAACTATGGAGCCCTATCCCTCACTGCATGGAGCCCTGCCCATCCCACATGGAGCCCCGCCCATCACTGGCTGGAGCCCTGCCCCACACACATGGAGCCTTTTCCCTCACACATGGAGCCCTGCCCCTCTCTGGCTGCAGCCCTAACCCTAACACATGGAGCCTCGGCAATCACTGCCTAGAGCCCCACCCCTCACTGACTGGAACCCACCCCTCACAGCCCAGAACCCCGCCCCTCACGCATGGAACCACTTCCCTCAATCATGGAACCCCTTCCCTCACTCATGGAGCCCTGCCCATCCCACATGGAGCCCCGCCCATCACTGGCTGGAGCCCTGCCCCACACACATGGAGCCGCTTCCGTCACACATAGAGCACCGCCCCTCACTGCCTGAAGCCCTGCCCCTCACACATGGAGCCCCGCGTTTGTAGGTCCTTCTTTTCGGTTTTGGCCTTCAGTGGGGATCAATTTTGGCAAGCTTTGCTGCATGTGTCTGCACTTGCTGGCGTATGGCCTGCCTGCATTTTGATGGCTTTGACTTTGGGAAAGATTTTTTCTTGTTTTTTTTTTTTTGTTTAACTGTTCATGCCATGTCCCTCATATCTTGCCCCGTAAGTTGTGTCTTCCTCCTTGACTATTTCCCCTGATTTTGCAACATCTCTTAGCTTAATTTTTGCATCTTTTGGTCCTTCGCACTGCACCTCATATAATCCCGGGCCATTTTCTTAGAGTAACTAGATTTCCCAAATTTCCTTTTTTTTCTCCTCCAATTGCAATTCCTTTGATGGAGTCTCCGTTCCAGTGTGTTTGTAGGTCCTTCTTTTCTGTTTGGGCCTTCAGTGGGGATGAATTTTGGCAAGCTTTGCTGCATGTGCCTGGACTTGCTGGTGTATGGCCTGCCTGCATTTTGATGGCTTTGACTTTGGAAAAATTATTTTTTTTTCCTTGTTTTGTGAAGTGTCCATGCCATGTCCCTCATATCTTGCCCCCTAAGTTGTGTCTCCCTCCTTGACTTTTTCCCCTGCTTTTGCAACATCTGTGAGCCTATTTTTTGCATGTTTTGGTCCTTTGCAATGCAGCTGATTTCCTCACAGCCTATTTTTTTAAGACATTAAAATTACTGATTTTCTGCTTTTTGCAATTGCATTTCATTTGAATTTATCTCCTTTCCAGAGTGTTTGCAAGCCTTTCTTTTGGGATCCGCAAAATTACTTTTCCCTTCCCGAAAGGAAATTTCATTTCCTTTCGGGAAGGGAAAAGAAATCTTGTGATTTCAATGGGGACGAATCGAAAAATCATTGGTGCATTTCCCTGCCCTTGATGGCATGCCATGCCTTTTGGTGGCTTTGACTTGGGGAAAGATTTTTTTCATTTTTTGGTTGATTTCTGAAGTGTCCATGCCATGTCCTCATATCTTGCCACCTAAGTTGTGTCTTCCTCCTTGACTTTTCCCCCTGCTTTTGCAACATCTGTGAGCTTAGTTTTTGCATCTTTTGGTCCTTCGCACTGCACCTGATATTATCCCGGGCCATTTTCTTACAGTCACTAAATTTCCCAAATTTTCTTTTTTTCTCCTCCAATTACAATTCCTTTGATGGTGTCTCCGCTCCAGCCTGTTTGTAGGCCCTTATTTTCTGTTTTGGCCTTCAGTGGGGATCAGATTTGGCAAGCTTTGCTGCATGTGCCTGCACTTGCTGGCGTATGGCCTGCCTGCATTTTGAAGGCTTTGACTTTGGGAAGGATTTTTTCTTGTTTTTCTTTTTTCTTGTTCTAAATATTCATGCCATGTCCCTCATATCTTGCCCCCTAAGTTGTGTTTTCCTCCTTGACTTTTTCCGCTGCTTTTGAAATATCTGTGAGCTTTGTTTTGGCATCATTTAGTCCTTCGCACTGCACCTGACATAATCCCGGGCCATTTTCTTACAGTCACTAAATTTACCAAATTTACATTTTTACTTTTCCTAATGCAATATTTCCGATGCTGTCTCCATCCACCGCCCCTCACTGCCTGAAGCCCTGCCCCTCACACAGGGAGCCCCAGCCATGACTGCCTAGTGCCCCGCCCCGCACTGACTGGATCCCCACCCCTGAAAGCCTGGAACCCCACGCCTCACTCATGGGGCCTTGCCCTTCATCATTGGAGCCCCGCCCCTCAAATATGGAGCCTTGCCCCTGACTGCATGGAGCCCTGCCCATCCCTCATGGACCCCCACCCATCACTGGCTGGAGCCCTGCCCCACAAACATGGAGCCCTTTCCCTCACACATGGAGCCTTGCCCCTCTCTGGCTGGAGCCCTGCCACTAACACAAAGAGCCCCGGCCATCACTGCCCTGAGCCCCGCCCCTCACTGACTGGATCCCCACCCCTGAAAGCCTGGAACCCCGGCCTTCACTCATGGGGCCTTGCCCTTCATATTTGAAGCCCCGCCCCTCAACTATGGAGCCCTATCCCTCACTGCATGGAGCCCTGCCCATCCCACATGGAGCCCCGCCCATCACTGGCTGGAGCCCTGCCCCACACACATGGAGCCTTTTCCCTCACACATGGAGCCCTGCCCCTCTCTGGCTGCAGCCCTAACCCTAACACATGGAGCCTCGGCAATCACTGCCTAGAGCCCCACCCCTCACTGACTGGATCCCCACCCCTCACAGCCCGGAACCCCGCCCCTCATGCATGGAACCCCTTCCCTCACTCATGGAACCCATTCCCTCACTCATGGAGCCCTGCCCATCCCACATGGAGCCCCGCCCATCACTGGCTGGAGCCCTGCCCCACACACATGGAGCCGCTTCCGTCACACATAGAGCACCGCCCCTCACTGCCTGAAGCCCTGCCCCTCACACATGGAGCCCCGCGTTTGTAGGTCCTTCTTTTCGGTTTTGGCCTTCAGTGGGGATCAATTTTGGCAAGCTTTGCTGCATGTGTCTGCACTTGCTGGCGTATGGCCTGCCTGCATTTTGATGGCTTTGACTTTGGGAAAGATTTTTTCTTGTTTTTTTTTTTTTGTTTAACTGTTCATGCCATGTCCCTCATATCTTGCCCCGTAAGTTGTGTCTTCCTCCTTGACTATTTCCCCTGATTTTGCAACATCTCTTAGCTTAATTTTTGCATCTTTTGGTCCTTCGCACTGCACCTCATATAATCCCGGGCCATTTTCTTAGAGTAACTAGATTTCCCAAATTTCCTTTTTTTCTCCTCCAATTGCAATTCCTTTGATGGAGTCTCCGTTCCAGTGTGTTTGTAGGTCCTTCTTTTCTGTTTGGGCCTTCAGTGGGGATGAATTTTGGCAAGCTTTGCTGCATGTGCCTGGACTTGCTGGTGTATGGCCTGCCTGCATTTTGATGGCTTTGACTTTGGAAAAATTTTTTTTTTTTCCTTGTTTTGTGAAGTCTCCATGCCATGTCCCTCATATCTTGCCCCCTAAGTTGTGTCTTCCTCCTTGACTTTTTCCCCTGCTTTTGCAACATCTGTGAGCCTATTTTTTGCATGTTTTGGTCCTTTGCAATGCAGCTGATTTCCTCACAGCCTATTTTTTGAAGACATTAAAATTACTGATTTTCTGCTTTTTTCAATTGCATTTCATTTGAACTTATCTCCTTTCCAGAGTGTTTGTAAGCCTTTCGTTTGGGATTCACAAGATTCCTTTTCCCTTCCCGAAAGGAAATTTCATTTCCTTTCGGGAAGGGAAAAGGAATCTTGTGATTTCAATGGGGACGAATCGAAGAATCATTGGTGCATTTCCCTGACCTTGATGGCATGCCATGCCTTTTGGTGGCTTTGACTTGGGGAAAGATTTTTTTCATTTTTTGGTTGATTTCTGAAGTGTCCATGCCATGTCCTCATATCTTGCCACCTAAGTTGTGTCTTCCTCCTTGACTTTTTCCCCATCTTTTGCAACATCTGTGAGCTTAGTTTTTGCATCTTTTGGTCCTTCGCACTGCACCTGATATTATCCCGGGCCATTATCTTACAGTCACTAAATTTCCCAAATTTTCTTTTTTTCTCCTCCAATTACAATTCCTTTGATGGTGTCTCCGCTCCAGCCTGTTTGTAGGCCCTTATTTTCTGTTTTGGCCTTCAGTGGGGATCAGATTTGGCAAGCTTTGCTGCATGTGCCTGCACTTGCTGGCGTATGGCCTGCCTGCATTGTGAAGGCTTTGACTTTGGGAAGGATTTTTTCTTGTTTTTCTTTTTTCTTGTTTTAAATATTCATGCCATGTCCCTCATATCTTGCCCCCTAAGTTGTGTTTTCCTCCTTGACTTTTTCCGCTGCTTTTGAAATATCTGTGAGCTTTGTTTTGGCATCATTTAGTCCTTCGCACTGCACCTGACATAATCCCGGGCCATTTTCTTACAGTCACTAAATTTACCAAATTGACATTTTTACTTTTCCTAATGCAATATTTCCGATGCTGTCTCCATCCACCGCCCCTCACTGCCTGAAGCCCTGCCCCTCACACAGGGAGCCCCAGCCATGACTGCCTAGTGCCCCGCCCCGCACTGACTGGATCCCCACCCCTGAAAGCCTGGAACCCCGCGCCTCACTCATGGGGCCTTGCCCTTCATCATTGGAGCCCCGCCCCTCAAATATGGAGCCTTGCCCCTGACTGCATGGAGCCCTGCCCATCCCTGATGGATCCCCGCCCATCACTGGCTGGAGCCCTGCCCCACAAACATGGAGCCCTTTCCCTCACACATGGAGCCTTGCCCCTCTCTGGCTGGAGCCCTGCCACTAACACAAAGAGCCCCGGCCATCACTGCCCTGAGCCCCGCCCCTCACTGACTGGATCCCCACCCCTGAAAGCCTGGAACCCCGGCCTTCACTCATGGGGCCTTGCCCTTCATATTTGAAGCCCCGCCCCTCAACTATGGAGCCCTATCCCTCACTGCATGGAGCCCTGCCCATCCCACATGGAGCCCCGCCCATCACTGGCTGGAGCCCTGCCCCACACACATGGAGCCTTTTCCCTCACACATGGAGCCCTGCCCCTCTCTGGCTGCAGCCCTAACCCTAACACATGGAGCCTCGGCAATCACTGCCTAGAGCCCCACCCCTCACTGAC